>JAQHUG010000256.1:2523727-2542441 GCA_028555095.1 Dicrostonyx torquatus | reverse complement strand
GAAATCCCAGAGAACCTAGACAACAAAGAGGACCCTAAGAGAAACATACATGGATCTAATCTACATGGGAAGTAGAAAAAGATAAGATCTCCTGAATAAATTGGGAGCATGGGGATCATGGGAGGGAAGGAAGGGAGGAGGTGGAGAAAAATATATAGTTCATTTTAAAAAAAAATTTAAAAATTAAGTTTCTCTAAAAAAATTTAGTGTCTATGTAAGTCATCCTTCCATCACTGAGAAAACACCTCAGATAAACAGACCTATAAAGAGGAAAGGTGTGTAGGAGGTAGCTCAGTTGTAAATAGACTTGAGTTCAATCTCTGGGACCCCTATACAAAGGCTGGGTACAGTGATTCCTACATGTAATCCCCGTATGGTGTGGGGTCAGGAGGATTACTGTGCTTTACTGGCTTGTCAGCTTAGCCTCTTCAGGGAGCTCCTTTGGAAAGAGGCCCTGTCTCCAAAAACAAGGTACACTGCTGTCCTGAGAAGCAGTATCAGAGGTTCACCTTCATGTACATGTGCATACTCTGAACCCAAACACACGAAAAGAGGGAAGACTTACTTGATTTAAGAAATTCAGAGGCTTAAGCAGTGGTTGGCCCTCTTGCTGAGCTGTTCAGCCTTTGACTTGTCAATACATGGTGATAGTAGTGCATGGCAGAGGAAGTTACCTCTGCTCTGGCAGCCAGGAGGCTGAGAGAGATGTGAGACTGAGCCCAAATATCTCCTTCTGTTAGGCCCTCCTAAAGGTGCTCTCACTTCCCAAGTCCCACAAGCTATGATCCAAGCATTCGCCTCATGGGCCTTTGCAAACAGTCAAGATCTAAACCTGTAGCAGAATTATAGCATAGTCTTTAAAACATTCTTTGGTACTGTTTTGCTACCATTCCATGGATCACAGAGTTCTTTTTGATTATTCAAACTTTACCCATATAGCTTCCCTGTAGCGTGAGTTTTTGAGTACTTGACTTACAGCTTTTAGATCTGTTCTTTATAGCTGGGTGGTGGTGGTGCGAGCCTTTAATTCCAGCACTGTGGATAGTTGTCCGACCAGAGACCATCACCAAGCAGAACCCTGGCTGCAGTACATCTTTCTGGAGACTTACAGGAAGCTGAGCTTAGAGCTGATAGAGTGGCAGGAAATTTTGATGCAGAAAATTTCAAACTAGCTCAGCATTCAGGCAGCAGCATGGATACTATTGAGAGCAAACAACATTGGAAGACAGATGCGGTAAACTTTGAGACTAGCCAGAAAAGGAACATGTTTAGAGGTGCAACCAAAAGCTGCCACATATAGTGGTAGTCCCAGTTTTCACAGGCAGAGGCAGAAACATAAGTTTGAGGTTAGTGTAGACTATATAGTTGAAAGTCTGCCTTGAAAACATGATCAAACCTTTTTTTCAGAAGTACAGACAAAAATTTATAGTAAGCCTTGGTTGTTAAAGAGATTAGCCTCATTTAAAAAGTAAATCTAATTGCTGTTCACCAGGACAGTAGGTTTCCGTCTCTGGTTCGCCCTGTGGTGAGGCAGCACGTCATGGCAGCAACGTGCTACACACCTGTTCACTGGACAGCAAGGTTAAAAATAAGAAACTGGTTCTATAATCCTCTTTAAGGGGCCTGCTTCTAGGAACCTAATCCCTCACTTATCGGGCCACCTTGTAAGCTTCACTGCTTTCCAGCAGTACCAACGTGGGGACCAAGCATTTGTCACGTAGGCCTTTGGAGAACATTTCAGGCTGAAACTGTAGTAGGTACCGTGTTTTATTTTGTAACAAAGCTTTTTCAAGAGTATGGTCTCAGATTCCCTTTTCCTAGTAGCTAAGTCTTAGTTGACTTTTAAATATACTTATGATATTGTTTCCCCTCCGTTCTCCACCAGGTTTCTTTTGTATTTCTATACCTCTTCCCATTTCCTTGGTCATTATCCTATCCAGAATTTAGAACTCTGCCAAGAAGGTATTAAATAAGTAGTACATGTCACACAGCTCTCAGAAACAAAATCAAGCAGTTTACATTAGGATTTCTTACATCAGCATTCTCCAGCAGACTGATTTGTGCTAAAGTGTTTTCAAAATAGCACAGACCTTTTTTTTTATTTTGAGCTGTTTAAAAATTTCAGTTTTTTGTTTTTTTCATTTTCGTATTAACTGCATATATATGCAGATACCTGTACATGCTTATCAGTTTGTTCTTCTAAAGATATTAATCATACAGATTTGAACTGTTCTGTTTGCTGTTTCTTTGAGGCTTTTTCCTCCTGGTTTTGTTGAGTTGGGTGCCTGTACCAATATGGGTATTTGCCATTGGTATGGTTCCCAAGTGTCACAGCGGGGCAGGACTACTGATTGCTTCCCTCCTTTGGCAGCCTGCATTTTAATATGTTTCCTGTGATTTTTTTTTTCTAATAAAAATTCTGGCAGTGACTGAAAAGTCTTCATTAAAATTTTATTACCACAAATCTGAGAAGGTAAAACTTAGGTGAATTTTCTAAAAGCTTAAAAAAAATTAACATCTAACACATTGAGCAGTTATTTATATTGTAATCTCCTGAAGCCTTTACATATATGATCTTGTTTAATCAGCCAACATCACAAGACAGATAGATACTTTTAATATAACCATCTCTCATTAGAAAAAAAAAAGTTCAGGAACTTGTATTTGATCCAATTCCAAGAGTTTTAGTCACTGTTTATTGCTCTGAAGAGACACTATGACCAAGGCAACTCTTATAAAAGAAAATATTTAATTGGAAGCTTGCTTACAGTTTCAGATTTAGTCCATTTATCATCATGGAAGCATGCATTGTGCTGGAACAGTAGCTGTAAGCTATGTCCTGATCCACAGGCCAAGTGAGAAAGTGGGGGCTGGCATGGATTTTTGAAACCTCAGATCCCACCCCCAGTGACACACTTTCTCCAACAAGGTCACACCTACTCAGACAATACTTTTCTAATCCTTCTCAAAGAGTTCTACTCCCAATGACTAAGCATTCAAATATATGAGCCCATGGGAGCCATTCTTATTCAAGCTATCACACCAAGTAAAATGGTATATGTGGGATTTGAACTCAGGGAGTCTGTCTTTAATAAACCTTGCTTTGAGTTACTAAGATGCTCTACTTGAACTGGTAGAAGATTCTTTATTCATTCCTTGTGCAGTGACATCTTGGTAATGTAGAGGAATAAAGAAAATAGGACTTTGTTTTAATAACATTTAATTATGTGGCATTCATATAGTGGAGGATGGTGTCAACCCAAACCCAGTCCCCAGGGAGAAGCTTTCATAAAGATCATGTAAATCCTGATACTCATTATCTTTTTAATCTAGCTTAGCTATTTCTTTGTATTATTTACTTATTATTTTAGTATTTGAGAGTTCCATACAGTGTATTTTGATCATGTTTATTTTCTCCATACTTGCAGGTCCATTCCCCTTCTCTACCCACTCAACTTTGTGCTTTTTTTTTTTTTTAAATTCCACATTAAATCCAATTTGTGCTATCTGTATATCCTCGGACGTATGGCCTTCCACCAGAGCATGGTTGACCAAGAGGTGACACTCTTTAAAACTAACTCTCCCTCTTCCAGCAACTACAGTTGCCAGTAGTAGGGGTAGGGCTTGGTGTCCACCTCCCCTCTTCATGCTAGTATTTGGTCTGATTTAAAATTGCATGTGGTTTCTGCATTTGTCACAATTACTTTGAGTTCATATGTACAGCTGCCTTTTCATGTCTGAAGGATATTGCTTCCTTGTATTTATCAACCACCTCTGACTCTTACAGTGTTTCTTACTTCTCTTTCACAATGATCTCTGAACCTTGAGAGGAGGGGATTTGATATAGATGTCCCATTTAGGGTTGAGCATTCCTTCATCTCTTATTCTCTGTACCTTGGTCAGTTGTTGGTCTCTTTGTTAATCACTATGTATTGTAAATAGAAGCTTTCCTGATGAAGTTTGAGAGATGCATCAATCTATGCATATAATACTAAGTCATTAGGGATTTCACTTCTGTGTCACTTAACTGTTCTCCCCTAGATCTGTGACCTGTTTAGCTGCAGATTCTCATCTCTGTAATGGTCCTAGGTATGGGTATCGTATTGTGGAGAGTGCTATAAATACATTCAGACAGTGGTGGGTTTTCCCATTATGTTTGTGCCAGTATTACAGCAGTGCACAAACTGGCCAGCCAGTCATTATTTTAGCGTGTAGTGTTCACAGATGGGCAGGATTGATGATTACTTTTCTAACCATAATAGATGGTAAGAACGTATCAGCCTGAACCAGCAGGCTGTTCTTCAGTGGCAGGTCTGTGACCAGGTGAACCTGGGATGAAAAAAGAAGACAAGAAAGCTGGGGTCAGGAGGTCTTGCATAAGCTGATGCCTTATGTCAGAAGTACAGCATTTTAAATACAGTTTGCAGGGGAAAATGGGACAGAATCAGAAGAAAGCTGTCATCCAGTGGGATGAAGTCAGCAGGAAGCTAATCAAGGAGTGTTGTTAAAAAAGGAACTCAGGATATCTCAAGTGTGTCACAGACTGAGCACACAGTGACCTGGGGATTGATAACTTTAGTTCCTTTAGGGGAGGATTTAAATTCCCAGGATCAGAAGTTCCCCCATGGCCTTGGCTTCAGGCCATTACTAGCCTTGCCAAGCATATTCCCGGTTTTAGACAAGGAACAACATTTCTTCTCCATGTATCAGGGCATCAGGAAAAGCACTGGATCACCCTGACTCCCAATCCCTGTTGCTGAAGACACCGAATACTTGAGTCATAGAGCAAGGAAAAATCAAGTTGACTCTGACCTGGAAGCTTCATCCCTTATGGTTAGCTTTCACACTTCTGGAAGGTGCTGCACGTTATGAAGGAGAAAAGTAACCATCAAATTTCTTAGCTATTTCTTGTCAGTGACAGCCTCATTCCATAGGTTATTAGAGGGAAAAACTTGTTGACATCTAAGGTTGTCCCTAACTCCATCTCAGCTGTGGTGGTTAGAGTGAAAATGGCTCCCATAGGCTCATATATGTGAATGCCTGGTCCCCAGCTGGTGGAACTGTTTTGGAAGAGTTAGGAGGTGTGGTTTTGTTGTAAGAAGTGTGTCACTGGAGAAGGGCTCTGAGATTTCTAAAGCCCATGCTAAGCTCAGTTTTTTTCTCTCTCTGCCTCCTGCTCATGGATCAGATATAAGCTCATCAGTTAAAGCTAATGCCTGCCTGCTGCTTTACTTCCTGCCATGATGTTGTCAAGGGCTAGCCCACTGAAATTGTGAACAAGACCACATTTAAATGTTTTCTTTTATAAATTGACTTGGTCATGCTGGTGTTTTACAACTGTGGCACCAACACTTAGGAACATTTCAAAATACACAAGAGTTGTATATTTGAGAGGCTAGGTTTTTATTAAAGGCTAGAAAATACATTAGTCTAAAAATGCGGAAAATAAAGAAACTTTGTAAAATGGTTAGTTTGAAATAACTAAAAGGAATAAAATAACAGAAAGTGTTAAATATTTGCTAGACCTTTCAAAGACTCATGAATACTAAATGTCCTCTATTATATCAACAATGGAGTACTAGTTTGTGTGTTCCCTCTTAGAACCATTATGAATGTTAACATTTCGAGTGAGCTCCCAGAGGCTCAATATTTCCTAGATTTAGCTTATAGGATGTCAGATTATAAGGGCTTTATTTTGGGACTCTGCTCTGATAGCATTAACAAAGACTCCCAAAGTAGTAGCTCAAACAAGACAAAAGTTTATTTTGAAATTTAACCCAGGCATGGTGACTCTTATCTTTAATCCCAGTATTGAGAGCAGAGGCAGATGGACTTCTCTAAGGTCAAGACCAGCCTAGGCTACATTGGGAGTTCCAGGTCAGTCAAGGTTACATATAATGAGACTTGTCTCAAAGAAGACAACAAAAACCAAAAGTGGTTTCATACTTACCAAAGACCCTAGCTAGTTACTTGATTGTTTTGTGGTACCTACCACCCACCAATAGGATGCCTCAAAGTGGCTATTACTATGCAAGCCAGGCATCCAGACAGGAAGTAGGAGGAAGGCAAGAAAGAAAGAGCTAGTAGTTGGGATTCCACTGTAAGTGGCTTCCCTGGAAATCCACCCCACTACTAACCTATGTTTTTATTGGCTGGGACACAAAGTCTTTAACAACAGCTAGTAATAAAAAAGAGTATGGCTATAGCATATGGCTACCCAGAATAAAAACAGGCTCCTTTGGGAAAAAAGAGGAAAGATAGAAAGCAGTCAGGAGCCATTATGTTGCCATTTAAAGAGACACTCATTGGGACTGCTTTGTTTAAGCTCTTAAGATCCAGTCATTCCCCAGCTGCCTGTAAAGCTGGATAGTGGCACAGTTACCAGAAGTCAGCTATTTGTTGACATATATTACCCAGAAGGCTTCTAGTTGCTTCTACAAATGATAAATTGGATAAAATTATATTAAATCAATCTGAGATTAATCTGAGTTTTCCTTATATTTTTTCCTTAGCATCCTTCCCTTACCCTTTAGATAATAATAAAAATAATAATATTCTGGACACTTCAGAATATTATTGCCTGGCCGGATGGTGGTGGCACACTCCTTTAATCCCAGCACTCGGGAGGCAGAGGCAGGCAGATCTCTGTGAGCTTGAGGCCAGCCAGGTCTACAGAGTGAGTTCCAGGACAGGCACCAATAACTACAGAGAAACCCTGTCTCAAAAAAAAAAAATCCAAAAAAAGAGTATTATTGCCTGTATATTTGATAAGTCTTTCCAACTATATTAATTCTCTCTCTAGATAAAAATTATATCAGCTATCCAAATGCTATGATTAGAATTTAAAAAATTGTAGGCTATAGCATTTAACATTTGGTTTTTATAGTAACAGCTTTTTTATAGCATTGATCTTTTTCTATATCTTTTCTGCTTTTTCTTTTACAGTATAGCTGAAATACAAAAAGATGTAGAATACAGATTGCCATTCACAGTGAACAACCTAACAATTAACATTAATATGTAAGTAAGATTCTTTTCTATTTTTGTGTACTAGTTTTAATCTTTGCTTTATGTCTTAGTAGCCAGACAATAATATTGTGTGAACAGTGTTGTAATCTGTATTTCATGGTAATAGGAACTAACTTTTTTGTCTTGACTCTTAATTAATATCAGATATAAGCTGTTTAAATGAACTTATTCAAAGTAACTATAACATAAAATAGTGCTCAGCTTAGTGAAATAAAAACTTTGTGGTTTATTGCTTAGCGCATGGACATAGGAGGCCTTATTAAATACTTGCTTTCTGAACAAATCTAAGGATAAATATATATCTCTGGCAAGAATTAAAATACATTAACTTGACAAGTATGAGCATTATGAATCTATATAGTAGCCTTACAAATTAGGATATCTTACAGAGTCATAATAAATGGCTGTAACATGGACTCATGGGCTCCAAAGGCCACTTATTGCCTCTTTAAAAAAAAAATTAAAAATCTTGACCTATAAAAACAAAAACAACAAATATGAACTTTAGCTATATAAATGAATTCATTTGCCATCCAGTGCCCAGATAGATGTAGGGAGGAGAGTCCAACAAAATCTAATTTTGATAATGTTGTCAAGAAGTACTTTCCTTAACCAATATATAAGCAGGAAAGCCTAAAGGGAAATATTCTGACTTTTCAAAACTTAGAAAACAGGGTTCTGGATTTAATAAGCTTCTATTAAAATATTTCATAAACTAATCTTAATTTTGTAGTACTTAAAAAAGATTAAATTTTTGACTTTTAAATTAAGCTTTTTAGTCTTAAACCCACATAATTTACACCAGTGTGAGGAGTGGTGTTAGTGCAGCATTTAGGACTCAGATGAGCGAAGGCTTGATGACAAGTACAGTAATGTAGTCCTAGTTCTTGCTTCTCACCCTTTCCTCAGTAGTGTAGTGTATGTGTGCCAAGGCTACTCTAGGCAGGATTTCACACATGCACACACACACACACACATGAACACATGGCAGAGCCATAATCCACTACTTAGTCAGGCAGGCTTTTGCATGATTTGCTGTACAGGTGTAAAATCTATTTTTTAGCTGAGATTTTTGTTCAGCAAGTTATATTAGCTTTGGATTTTCAATTCGTTGACATGCTAAAAAGACTTTTCTGTAATGCATTGAGCCCATATTCCATGTTAAAAAGAATCTCTTGTATTCAATTACTGTGTTATTGCCAGAATATAGCCTTTCATATATTTTCAGTCTGCTCAATATTTATAATAAAGCATGTGTTACTAAAAATTAATCTATATAAGACAATGTGAAAATTTAATTTGTTTTTAAATAACTTTGTTTTAGGATTATGGTTACATGTTGTATTTTTTTCATTTGTTTGTGTTTTATGTGTGTGTTATTTCTTTACTAGATTACTTCCTCCACAATTTCCTCAGGAAAAGCCAGTGATTAGTGTTTATCCACCAATAAGACATCACTTAATGGATAATCAAGGATTGTATGTTACCTCTCCATTAGTAAGCAATGTATGTATATGCTATAGTTTATATCAGATTAATCTACCCATTTATTACATTCTTATTGCTCTACAAATCTGAAGTGTGATGAAATTTTATTTTGAAATTGGTTTCCTTAGACAGTACTATTTATTTAATCCTTTGACTTGAAGTTCTGGATACAATGTGGTTGATAATGTGACAAGTTGAAGCTTAAATACCCTGAGTGTTTACCTCTGACAATCAAGTTACTGGAAAGGGTGAAGTGTAGGAATATTTTGGCTTCATTATTGATTGAATAGACTTTTAATCTGATTTGCTAATTACCAAATATTTATAGTAATGATTCTGTAAGAAACTGTTGTAAATCATTATTGTTAGTATGTTGACACAGTGTTCTTTGCTTCTTTATTTATTTTTTCCTTATTTTAATTTTATGTGTATTAGTGTTGTGCCTATATGTATGCAGTGCCCACAGAGGTCAGAGGAGAGTGTCACATCATCTAGATCTGGGGTTACATAGGTTGTGAGCTGCCTTGTAGGTGCTAGGAACTGAACCTGGGTCATCTGCAAAACAATAAGTGCTCTTACCCACTGAGCCATCACTCCAGCCCTCTTTCCTAGTTATTCTTATATAGTTAAGATTTCCAATGACATTTATTCTCGTGAAATTTTGTGTTTTGAGAGGGTTTTTATCATTATGTATTACTGTTACTTTCAGTTTACAATGCACTCAGATCTTGGAAAAATTATTCAAAGTCTTTTGGATGAGTTCTGGAAGAATCCTCCAGTTTTAGCTCCTACTTCAACAGCATTTCCATAGTAAGTATATTTATAGTATGTAACTTTAACATGTTTTCATTTATCATAATTAAAAATATAGTTTAAGGGAATTGATGTTCAAATCAAAGACAGTCTTCTGATTGCCACATACTCACCTTCATGTCCATAAGGGCAACGTTTTCAGAGGGGGCTGTGTATTTCTCGTGTAGTTATTTACCCACCATCTTTGTAACAACAGGCTCATGGAACTGTTCTTGAATTTCATTTTGGCTATTACCTATTGACCTTTTACTGTAATAGATGAGGGTTTTAGCTGCCACAAAATTTCCATTCTCTTATTATATCATGATTGCTACATAAGTCTATTTGGTGTGTTTGTTATATGACTCTTAAGTATTAGCCATTGCTGAGCCAAGTATTTTTTTTTTTAGCTCACTTTTGTTCATGTCCTATCAGGCAGGTAATCTCTAGGTTCTGTGTTTAGTTGGTTGGTTGTTTTTGTTTGTTTGTGTCCCCCCCCCACCATTTTGCTTGTTAGTTACACCTCATTTCTGTCACACAGATCTCATTCAGTAGCTTCCCCTTGTTTTTTTTTCCTTCAAGCTTTCCTTTGTTGTTTTCTTATATTAGATTATTTGTTTCTTGAGTTTTATATTTCTCTTTTTAAAAAGGTTGTCTCCTAGTTTCTTCATCTACTATCTTCCAGTAATTTCCTGAGTAGAGCATTAATATGAACAACAAATCATACTAGAACTTGTCCTTAAAATAGTAAAGTGTGTGTGTGTGTGTGTGTGTGTGTGTGTGTCTTAGGGATTTGAGGCCTGAGCCTGTGGCCTTGAACGTGTCAAACAGGGCTGCTGAGAGCAATCCTGAGCGTATTTTAAGCTTAGATTTTAAAACAGGGTCACACTCTGTTACCTAGACTTTCTTGGAACTTGCAATGTGACCAGCAGAGCTTAAAGTTGTCATCTCTGTCTTGGTTTCCTGGGTAGCTAGAATTATAGGCCTATGCCACCATGCTTAGACATTTTTCTTTGTGAACCTATAGTTCGGTTAGGTGTTACTGGTAACTCCTTTCTTCTTGACTTGGCTTTAAGAAGTGTAATTGAGGCCGGGCGGTGGTAGCACACACCTTTAGTCCCAGCACTTAGGAGGCAGAGGCAAATGGATCTCTGAGTTTGAGGCCAGCCTGGTCTACAGAGTGAGTTCCAAGACAGCCAGGACTACACAGAGAAACCATATTTCAAAAAAAAAGAAAGAAAAAAAGAAAAGAAAGAAGAAGAAGAAGAAAGTGCAATTGAATAATGTGAAAACTCATTTAGTTCTCTTGCCTGGCAGTTTTTGTTAGCCAGCTACTAAGATTGTAATGGAGGCTATGGGCTATTACCATTTAAGGCAGTCTGATTTTCCTCACAGCATGCCACATGGAGAGAGGTAGGACCAGCTGAGTAGAAGCTGTACTGCCTGTTTAATTAAAACTGTGGGTATTGCACATCATCATTTCTGCTGCATTTTAAGTACATTCCGGCTTAAAAAAAAAAAAAAAGAAGAAATAGACTCCATCTCTCACTAGTGTAGCAGAATTCAAGAAACCATATGTTTGTGGGAAGTATGCTCTGGAAATCTTGCAGATTTGTAGCTATTTTAAAAATATATAGTCTGGCACATCTCTCATCACAGAAATTCACCTGTATCTATATGCAAAAATATATTCACGCTCTCTCACACAAGAACTCCCACAGTTTATTTTATAAGAGGCTCACACTCATGTTCAGGTATAGAGGAGGTTTATCAGCTGTGTTCCTTAAGAGCATCTTTTAGACGAAAGAAGGATAGATTAAAATGACAGGGTTGTTACCTCACATATATCTAGGATGCAATGGTAGACCACTGTAGACTACTCTACCCATGATGAGGGAAAACAGGGATTCTGAAATCCAACTGGGCTCACTGCTTTGATAGAGCCGTGGTTTTGCTTTGTGCACTGACCATGGAATAAAATTTGGTTATTGATTTTGCTTTTGGATCATCCTTTCTATTGGATGCATACCATGATCTAGTGTTTCAGCTCAAATATAGTTTTATTGTGGATATGTGAGGCTCTAGATTCCATTGGAAAGGTGAGAGGAGGGTCACAGGAAGGAATGAGAAAAGTGAGATGAAATTAAAACACTAACTTACTCAAATGAAAACACAGAGGCCTATAAAATAATTACCAAATTATAAAAGACCAGTAATAAGATGAATTTCCATGAAGGTTCAGAGTAACAGAGATTAAATTTAGAAGTTGTAAAATATCAGAAATTAAAATGGCACCAGATATGTATTTTTTAGTTTGTATGCATGTGTACATGCAAGTACTTGAGGATGTATATGTGGGGGCCAGAGGTTGATATCAGATCTCTTCCTTGACTGCTCATCTTATTTTTTTTTTTTTTTTGAGACAGAGTTTTTCGCTGAACCTTGAGCTCATCAATTGGCTAGGCAGGCTGGCTAGTGACTTCAAGGAATCTTCTTGTCCCCATCTCCTACCCATCCTTCATACTGGGTTTGCAGATGTGTGTCTCTATGCCAAGCTCTTAAATGGCTGCTAGGAGTGTCAGCATAAGTCCTCATGGTATCCATCAGATATAGTAAATGAGATTAGAATCTAATGCTCTTGGAGAGTCTAGAATACAAACTACACAACCTAAAATGAATTTGAAATGTACTAATTATATAATGTGAGAGTGTATTAAAACTGTTTATCATTCTTTAAGTCCCCAAATTTATCTTCCACTATAAATCTTGAATACTCTGAAACTGTCTTAACTTTTTCTGTTATTTTTTGTCACAATTCATGCAGTATTTTGTGGGTGGATATGGCACCGAGGTTCAAACTAAGAACCAAGCTTGCCAGGCTAAGGTTGAATTCCTAGCTTCTACCTGTTTTTAAATTTTGAGACAGTGATACATAGGCTAGTCTTCAACTCACAGTTCTTCCTGTTTCAACTTCTGAGTAGGTAGGATTATAAACCTTTAACATCAGCCTAGTTATTTTAACCCATAAGTTTTACATTTTGTAGCCAGTAGAACTTTGTAGGGGGAACACCTGGAGATGGAATTCTTACTCCCCCTGCCCCCAGAAAAGAAAATCTAAAGTATGGGACAGAGTTTGAGCCAAGCAGGGGTGAAAACAAGAAGTGCTCTCATGAGCAAGTAAAAGACGGAAAGCACAAAGAGACAGTGGCTGGTGCCTGGTGGACTTCTGATTGTGATCATCCATAGGGAGCTTCATAAGTTTAGAAAGGTAACCATTGTTTGTTGCAAGAGAAACTCCACCCAGAGAATTAGATGATCTGTATGAAGGTTTGTGCACAGTGTTGAAAGTACTTCCTGGCTTTGCTGACTGTAATTCATGTGGCAGGACAGAGATGAGTTAAAGACCTGCTAAATGGATCAGACAAGACTTCCTGTGGTTTAAAATTCCGTCTCCCATTCTCTTTTCCCTAAGTCTTAAGAAAAGCAAAGTTCAAACCCCTTTGAGAGGTGTTAACAATGGATTTCAGAAGCAGGCAGGCAGTGCTTTAGCAACTGTCCAGTAAGGAAAACACCTTCTAAAAATGTTAAAAAGCATTGTCTCTCAGCAACCTTACTGAAAGCCCCCCCCCACACACACACACAATGCTCATTTATCCATCTCCATTTCGGGTATGGCATATTGTCAAAATGGATCATTGCCCATTTTGTAAGCATAAAAAGCGTTTTTTAAATTTTAGTTGTTATGGCCGGGCGGTGGTGGCGCACGCCTTTAATCCCAGCACTCGGGAGGCAGAGGCAGGCGGATCTTTGTGAGTTCAAGACCAGCCTGGTCTACAAGAGCTAGTTCCAGGACAGGCTCCAAAGCCACAGNGAAACCCTGTCTCGAAAAACCAAAAAAAAAAAAAAAATTAGTTGTTTTTGTTATTCAACAACTAAATTGAGCATCACTTCCTGTTTTTTAAATGCTTAATTTTATGTCATCCACTTGCTGTAAAGTTGTTAGAAATTCCTTATGTATTAGAGAAATTGCCCTTCAATGTGTGATATGATTTTCAACTGATTTGACTTTTGCTTTGATTTATGTTAGTTAGCTTGTTGGTGGTGCTGGGGATAGAACCCAGAACTTTGGGCTTGCTGGGATATGTTCAACCACTGACCTTTTTTGTATTATATTGGGCCTGTTTTTTTGCTTTGGTTTTGGTTTTTCGAGACATGATTTCTCTGTGTAACAGCCCTAGCTGGCCTGTAACTCACTCTGTAGACCAGGCTGGTCTGCTTGAACTCATAGAGATCTGCCTGCCTCTGCTGCCCAAGTGCTGGGATTAAAAGTGTGCACCACCACTGCCCAATTTGTTTTGTTTTTGTTAGTGTAAAATTTGCCATATTTTCTCTTTAACTTTTGAATTTACAATTACAGAAATCCCTTCATACTTTTCCCACTTCAAGGTTGAAATATTCCAGAGATTTCTTTTAGTTCAAGATTTTAAAAACTGTATATAATCCTTGATCTATTAGTTTCTATCTTATTATAAATGTGAGTGCTTGAATTATTATTATTAATTTTTTTTGCCAAGCATGACCACACTGTTTTTCAACTTTGTTTCTACTTCAAACCTTAATAACTTTTTCGGCATTTTATATTTATTTCAAAATCTTTCTAGCCGTTCACCAATGCTATGCTTTAATTTTTAATTAATAATTAAGGTTCTGTAATTCATTTTTGCTGTGTGAAAGAAGATATATCTCTTTGTTTTCTGTTTTCAGATTATTTTCTTTCTATTCTTGCAAATTTTTCATTAGGGAATACTTCTAGTGTCACTAGGGAATACTTCAAAATTCGTAAAGGATGTTTTCTTTTAATAAAATGTCCAACTCAGGTTAATTTCTATCATTAAATGAAATTATAATAGTCCTACAAAAATATACCATTATAAAGTATAAAGTTTTAGTAGTTATTATTTAGTATCATCTCCAGAATATACCCATTAATCTCTTTTCTTTCATAGGAGAATGACTGATTGATTGACTTATTATTAGCTCAGATGTTTGCATTTTTTAGTGTTCATTTATGCCTGAAGTACTCCTGATTCTTTTATAATTTGATTTCTTCTCAATTTATTGTTTGTTTGTTTTGAGATAAGATCTCCCTATGTAGCCCTGTAGTCTAGAACTCTTTGCAGACAGGATGGTCTTGAACTCATAGAAATTTGCTTGCATCACTTCCCTAGTGCTGGGATTAAAGGTGTGGGCCAATGAAGCTGGCCAGCCTCTTCTCACATTTATGGAAGGAAAGATGTTCATTTTAAAATATCTTGCTAAAATAAATATTGACTGAATTACTTTCTTATTAAATTTCCAAGTAAATAATGACTTGCTACTCTTTAAAATATACATTTGTGTTTATGTATGTAAATCTGTATTACATTACGTATGTAATGTTTCTAATATTTTAGTAGCTCATGTATATAATTTTTCCTTCAAGATCTCTAGCAAAAGTCTCAACTTTATGGTAGATTTTGCTCAACATCAAAAGCCACTTAACAACACCCACTTGTATAAATAATCTAGATAAAATGCTCTCAATAAAGAAACAAAACTAAATTATATCATTGGAATATGAAAACTCAATAATAATGTATGTGACTTTTATAGAGAGCAATTGGATTGTTTGCTTTCTAGAGCATTCTTCCTCCTTTTCATAGGAACCATACTTTATTTTTGAGGTGCTTATAGTTTATAATTTATATAATTCAATTTAATTATAAAATCACTTGCCTGGGGCTGGAGAGATGGGTCAGAGGTTAAGAGCATTACCTGCTCTTCCAAAGGTCCTGAGTTCAATTCCCAGCAACCACATGTGACTCACAGCCATCTGTAATGGGGTCTGGTGCCCTCACACAGACAGAATATTGTATACATAATAAATAAATAAATAAAATCACTTGCCCAAGGAAATTTCCTCATTTGAAAATGCATGACCCTTGTTATTTAGGGCAATTTAGTGATAATTTTATTATTAATATTCTACCTAATGATCTTCTCTTTCTTTCTTCAGCCTGTATAGTAATCCAGGTGGGATGCCTCCTTACCCTTCTCAAGGTTTTCCATTTCTTCCTCCATATCCTCCACAAGAAGCTAATAGGAACATGGCATCGTTGTCTGTAGCTGACACTGTTTGTTCTTCAACCACAAGTTACACTGCAGCCAAGCCAGTGGCTCCTTCCTTTGGCATCCTTTCAAGTCTGCCATTACCTGTTCCCATGGCAGAATCTTCAGCCCCGGTTGGTATCTTCAGGAGTCTCTATCTTGTGCCTGTGAAATAGGTGTTCAGTCAGCTAGCATTTGTTATGTCCATTTACTGAGATAGGCGTGAAATAAAAAATTAAATCATACTTTTAATCTCAAGGAAAAAAACTCAAAAAGGTAACCAATAAAGAATTGCAAATATAGAGCTTCTATAGATAGTGTAGAGTTATGGGAGACAACTGAGGTCACTGCCCCCAGAAACCAAGTAGAAATAGTAGGGAAATAATATCATTCCAGTTTTTACTTTATTCCCAGTGCTTCAGACTATGTACGTAGTAGATGTTCTGTGAAAATAAGGCAGGTAATGGATGGGTCAGTTTGTGTTTAAGGCCAGATTTCTAAAGATGGTTATAAAATTTTGAGGATAACAAGAGGGTCCATAAAGCACTTAATGATTGGAAACATGGGCAGAGGCACTGCATTATATGCCAGGCAGCATGTTAGTAAAGTTGCCTATAATAGATCTCTCTGGCTGTTATGTAGGATATACTGAACAAGGCATACAGTGTGATTGTATAGGAGAAGCAGGTGTCAAATCAAAGAGGGTCTGTTGGAGCATGCTGAAGGTTTACAGCATTTATTGGCTTTAAACTTGTATGTTCATAAGTGAAACTGGTATCTGTTGTCATGTAAGCTATGAAAGAAAAAAGAGACCAATATGTGCATACAGTATATCTAGATTTGGAGGCTGGCATAATGGTCAGGCATTAAAGGCCTGTGCCATCACAAGGAACTGAGTTCAAATCCTCAGAACCTACCGTAAAAAATCCAGGTGTGGTAATCCATTCCTGTAATCCCAATACTGGGGAATTAGACAAAAGATTTCCTGGGGTTTGTTAGTCATCCAGAGTAGCCAAATAATGAATTCCTGGTTGAGTGAGAAAACCCGGTGTCAACCTCCTGCCACCCAGCTGAGAAATATACTCAGTGTTGATCTCTGGCCTCACCTCAACACACACCTATACGTGTACTCACATATACACACAAAACACAAATACATAAATATGTATGCATATACATTATAATCAACATTACTGATTTTACAGTTTAGAATTATTAAAAAAAATAGACCTGAACAAATTTTGTTTTTCCAAAATTTTTCATTATTGTGTTAATAATGATTATGAACACACTATCGGTTATTTTGTATTTTGAGACAGGGTCTTAGTAGGTAGCTCTTGCTTTCCTGGAACTCACTGTGTAGACCAGGCTAGCCTTAAACTCAATGAGATCTTCCTATCTCTGCCTCCTGAGTGCTGGTATTAAAGACATGTGCCACCATACCTGGAAACAAACTGTAATTAATATTTAAAATATTTTAAGGAACAATTTGGGATATTCTAACACATAAACATCAGAAACATTCAAACTGGTACTATGTTCTTCATCTACCCTATTATTTAAACTTAAATATGTGACTACTCAGTGCTAGCAATTTACTAATTTATGCTTGATGTTTTTTCTTAAAAGAAGTATATTTATTTACATCTATGAAATCCACAGATGATTCTTTATACCTGTTATAGATCATCTCAAGAGATTTATTTTATAATCATACACTTCTGCACAGGCTAATACAGGCTCTTCTAAGGCCCATATCCAATACCCGTCAAAAAAGGTATACTCATATGTATAACAGTACATTGAGAATGAAGGCACATGTATGGAACTCATCCCTCAGGAAAAAAAGGCCAGGAGGCAGAGTTCCAGTTCAGCCTGAACTAGTTAGTGAGTTCAAGGTTAGGCTGAGGTACACAGTAATGCCCTGTTTGATTGAATAAATGAAATAAAACAAGTAAAAGTCCATTGAGAAATAGTCTGATGTAAAGGAAATATATGTACATGTGAAGTGCAAAGATGAAGTTGTGATAGTGAAAGCACTAAGAGATGCAGTCCTTTAAAGTTTATATCAGATAAATGGGACCAATCAGAAGTATAGCTGAGGTTTAATATTCTTCAAACTCTTCTTTAGATTAACCAAAATGGTTTTGGTTATAAGATGCCGGATATCCCTGATGCATTTCCAGAACTTTCAGAACTAAGGTAAAAAACTTGAAGAGTAAAGATAGTCTTGTATATTTTATTTATAGTTTCATATTCAAATTAAGTAAAATGATTTAAACGTTTTTCACTGTTTCTTCATTGTGGTTGTCTTAGTGGGTAAATCACCTTTCGTATGATAAATTATAACGTGACTTGTCTATATCTAGGGAATGATTGCTCTAGATGCCAAGAATGATGGAATGATTACCAGGGCAACAGAAGTTCTCTTCCCTCATGTAGCTCTCAGTCTTTGAGAAATTATTTGTGAATATATTAGATTCTGATAATTACAAAATAGATTTTTCATTATTTCTTTAGTAGAGTAATGTTAATATATAGATGAGTAGATTAAATTTAACATAATATATTGGCAAACTAGTTTTAGAGTCATATTTTTATTCAAATTTATAGCAGATAAGATGGCAGGATTCAAGTTTAGGGTACTATTTTTCATATAACGTAAGAACTGCCACAAATAAAGCATTTGATGCTCCCTCCGTTTAGTGGAGTATCCCATGTATCACACTAAGGATTTGTATTATCCATAAGGCTATTATTAAGACCATTGAGTGCAATTAAGAAGTCTTTGTAATTTTATGTCTACAGAATATATTCTACCAGGAGTGTACAAATTAAAGCCTGTGTGCAAAACTGTAATTTTAAAAACAAAGTTTGACATTATTTGATTCAGTATTTTAATTCATGGGTAAATATCAGAAATAATTTTTGAAAAATGCAAGTCCCACAACAAAAAAAAGAGATGTATTAAACATATTTTATGACTTCAATATGTTATATAATGCTCAACTGCCAAGAAATAAGACTTATTTATTTTATAAATACTTTCTTTTCTCCTTTTTAAAAGTTAATCTACTATAAAAATTTGTGAAACATCAACACTAGAAAGAGAAATAAAATAGTGTGATCAGCCTCCCTATTTCTAATCCTCCCCATGATTCTCACTCTTGTTCCTCATGTTCTTCTATCCAACAATGTGGATAATTGGTTACACATCAGACTTGCTCTATGTGACTTCTTCAGTTTCTTTTTTTTTTT
>JAQHUG010000256.1:2468609-2503342 GCA_028555095.1 Dicrostonyx torquatus | reverse complement strand
TTATTATGGGTGGTGTTTATAGAGGCATTTCTTAATTCAGGCTCCTCCTCTCGGATGACTCTAGCTTGTGTTAAGTTGACATAAAACTAGCAGGCATGGGTCTAATATTCTCTTTTGCTTGATTTGTTCTATTTCTAAGATGTTCCTTTGAACATTTTCTAGTCATTGGACGTTTTAATTCAAGTTTGATTTCAGCTTTAGTCTTCTTTAATGTTTCTATCTCCTGATTGAGTTCTTTTCTCAGGTGTTAGATTGTCTTTGTCATTTCTGCCAGCCGTATATATGTGTTTTCTTGTGCAGCACTTTGTTCATTCTCTTTCTGTTTGTTCTTTCTCTTTAAGTTTGTTGAGCTGTTACTTTGTGTCTTCTGTAAGTTCCTTTGATTTCTTTTAGATTCTGTGTCCTGGGGTTCATCTAGGTAATTCTCATTGGCAATCATTTCTACAGGACTGGCAGTTTTGGAAAGAAGATACTGACTTGTCTTTCATATTGCTTGTATGTTTGTGATGAGATTTGACCATTTGGCCTTCTTTTGTTACAGTTTTAAGTCTGATATAATAAGAGCATGTTAGGGCAGAGGGGATGTAAGTTTGGGGTTTGGCTTAGAGGTTGGAAATGGCTTGGGAGGAATGATGTCAGGTAGACAAATGGCACTGAACTGGTGAACAGGATGTGCCTCCTTGTCCATGTCTAAAGTGTGGGAGTAGATTTAGCTGGACATGATGTGGAAGGGCTCTGTTGGTTTGAGGGTAGGAATGGTCAGTCTTGCTGGAAGTCTAGAGATTGGCTTGGGCATGGATAGGGCTGGACAGACTATGTCTGGGCACTGGATGTGGGTCCTAGGCTAGACCTAGCAGGTTGGCAAGTATATGTGTGTGTGTGTGTGTGTGTGTGTGTGTGTGTGTGTGTGTGTGTGTGTGTTTGAGGGAGTTCATACAGACTCACCAGGCTAGACCCTGGAAAAGGATGTGGGGGATCCAGTAGGTTGGAGGTAGAATGTGGGTTGGTAGCAGGTCACTGGGGGTAGGGGAGGGTGCTCTTGTTGGAAATCTAGAGGTGGTTGTTTTGGCAATGTGGTGTTCACACTAGGCCACTGGAAGTGGGACCTTGTCTTGATCTTGTTTATGGGGACGTGTGTGTCAGTGTTTATGATAGGGAGATCTCTTGGCTGTTCAGTCTTGTGAGATTTCATATGAATGTTAGGATACTTTTTTTTTCCAATGAAAGACTTTTGAAATATATGAAATTGCATTGATTTTGTAGATCTTTGGGGTTAGCATTGTCATCATAACAGTATTAAGTCTTCCAAGCGATGACCACTTATTTGTTTTCAGTGTTTTGTTTTTCAGCAATGTTCTCAGTTTGCACTTAATCTGCTTCTATGGTCATATTAAATCCCTTCGATTTTGTCACATTTGGTGCTTTAGAAATGAATTACCGTCTAGCTCACTAGGACAGACAAGAACAGGAATACAAGGACATGGAGTCACTGGGTGATCTGAGTAGGTATTCTCAGTGATTTAATCCCCAAATTTCCAGAGTAGAATAATGATTTGTCAGTTTCTCATTTAATAGTTTCTTTTGTGTTTGGTATCTGTACTTGCTAATTTTATGTCAGCTTGACACAAGCTATAGTTATCAGAGAGGAGGGTGCCCCAGTTGAGAAAATGCGTCCATAAGACTAGGCTATACTCAAACCTATACTACATTTTCTTAATTAATGATTGGTTAATTAATAATTAATGAAGCCCGTGTGGGTGCTGGCTTTAATGGGCTGGTGGTCCCGGGTGCTTTAAGAAAATAGGCTGAGTAAGCCATGAGGAACAAGCCAGTAAGCAGTATTCCTTCATGGCCTCTGCATCAGTTCTTACCTCAAGGTTTCTAACCTACCTCCCTGCTTGAGTTCTGTCCTGAATTTCTCCAATGATGAATAGTAGTGTGGAAGTGTAAGCTAAATAAACATTTTCCTCCCCAGTTTCTTTCTTTTTTTGTTTTGGTCATGGTGTTCCATCACAGCTATAGAAACCCCAAGGTGTTGTCTATCCAAGTATTCAGTGTGAAGATTGCTTTCCATAGCTCTGCCACATTTCCTTCTCTGTAATTGATATGAGAATTATAGACTAATGCAGTGCTTGGTGTTTTGTTTGTTCACAGAGCTGTAGTGCAAGTGCCCTCCAGGCGAGACTGAAAGTAGCTGCGCATGAAGCTGAGGAAGAGTCGGATAATATTGCTGAGGAGTTCTTGGAGGGAAAAACTGAAATAGATGATTTTCTCAGTAGCTTCAAGGAAAAGAGAACAGTATGTAATATTCTTCAATTGAGAATGAATGACAACATATCAAATTTAAATATGTTCATAAGTAAAAATCATTAGCACAAACCAAGCTGGAGTTTTGAATACTGAGCGGACTCTGAAAAACCTCTTTGGGGAAGGATAGCAGCACCCTACTGTCGTTTTAACCCTGTTAGTTCTGAATACACAACCAGGTTATCTAATGCTAGTTCTCTTGCAGAAGTAATAGTATCTGTATCATTGTGTTGGAGCTGGTAATCAGCTTAGTTGAATCTTAATAGCTATAATATTCTCCTGAAAAACCACCTTTTTTATAAATTGCTTAATTACAAAATAACCTATAGAGGTTAAAAATGCAATAAATAATAAAAAATAGAACAGGTTCTATTTTGGTGTTCCCATTGTATTCAAGGAAAAGAATCTGCTTAACAATTTTATACTGGTTAATATAGGCCTAAATATTTACCCAGTCTCTGAAGTCATACTTGTTTGTTATTTGGTAAGTTTTATGAAATGTTTGTGTGGGGCTATGTGTTTGTGTCAAGATATATTAGTGTGCAGGAATCCTTTAAAGCAGACAGGGCAAAGTTTACTCAGTTGTTTCTATTTTTCAGAGAGACAATTGAAATCCAGAGATGGTTAGTAACTTGCCTGTGTTTATAATATTAGCAAGAAATTGGTTTCTGACCCATTCTATTCTGTATAGCTACACTGAAGTTTGTTTGTTAATCTTCCATGATTAACAAGAGCATGCTTTACTTCTGTGTTTTTAATTAGATCAGGGATGTTTGTAGTCAAAGGTTGTTTTCAAATGGAGCTCACTGTTTTTCTGAGGAATTATTAGTTACCTTAAATGTTAAAAACTTAAAATAATGTTAACTAATTCAAATATTCTTACTTGGAATTCTGTCATAATGTAGGAAGTAGTTGGAAAACTGACTGGTATTTTAAATAATTTGTCTTCCAGATTTGTCACTGTAGAAGAGCTAAAGAAGAGAAGCTTCACCAGGTGATTGCAATGCACAGCCAATTTCATGCTCCTCTATAGGTAAATTGCATTCCAGCTAGTATCTCAAGGCTATTACCAAGTATTCAATGTGCCATCTGGGCTGAAGGAGTAGACTTTATGGAGGCACATGGGGGATTCTTTGAAAAGAGAAAAGGTGGTAGGTGTTTCTCAGTGTAGTTCAGATTGCATTGATTACTACCAACTCTGAATTGTTTTGATCTAAATTGAGCTCATTTTTATACTTTTTGTGATTACCTAAGTTCAAGAAGTAGAAATAAATTATTATATAGGACCATACTAAATATTTTCCTTACCCAGTTCCCTCCCAGTCAGGTTACAGTGAATCTAAACCAGAAGACAGTATAAAGGAATGAGAGTTTATCATCTTAAATCTTAAATTTTTTTTCATTCCAGATTTTCCTGAAAACATGAATCAAGAAAGAAATGGGACACAAAACTAAGCACATTGTTTGATATTTATGACTTAAGAATTGGCATTTCATGACCATGGCTGAAATCCAGATGTACTCTATAGATTGTATACATGACTGAGACTGATTTTGTATAGATTAGAATGACTGCTATATTTGTTTTGAGAAATATTTCTGCACTATTTGCACTAAAAATGTTTATTGTTGACAAATCCTGTATTTAAGTTCCTCTGCTATTCTTAATTAAACGTCTGTGCATGTGATTCTAGTTTATATTTTATAAAGCTGATCAACATTTATAGTTTTAACTTGGAGTTCCTCATTTCTTTATCAAGAATGGTTATTACTTAGATTCTCTTCTTGTCAGCCATGGAAAACACACCCCACCCCCGACATGCGCACACACGCGCGCACACACACACAACGTATGTTCTTTCTTAGATAAAACTGGCCAATGCAGTGGTTTTCAAATATTCAGTGTCAGGAGAGACACCATTGTTCCATTTCAAGAAGCGCTCTGCAATAAAGGAGAGTGGAGAAGCTGCTCTCTTAGTTTCATTTTCAAACTACAGATGCATTTCAGGGCAGTAGAGGTTGATGTACTGGTTTGGTTTTGTCCTGGAACCAGGCTAACCTCAAACTTGTGATCGTCTTACCTATTTTACTTAAAAATACTGCCTTTTCACTTAAACCAGTCCAATACAGACTTTCATGCTAATTAAAAAAAACCAAACACAAACAAAAACTATGGGTTTTTAGTTAAATATATTTTTTATATTTCAAATGTTAAAAACATCCTTTTGTTGACTGGTGGTAAATCTAGACATTAAAAAGTCTGTGAAATTTTAATACTTACATTGTAATTTAATCTTTTCCTAAAATTATTTTTTTCTAAGAAAAAGACTTTGTAATAAGTAATATTCAGTCTTAATTTTTAATGAATTTAATTTTCTAATTTGTACTTATATTCAGCAATTTGTGTCTATTTTGTGTCACAGAATGAACCTATTAAAGTACATAAAGGTAAAAATGAGTAAGTATATACCTGAGGTTTAGTAAGGTAGTATCTAAATCACTAAATACTCTAACATTTATTTGCTCAATTGTCATTCCAAAGCCTGCATACATTATAATTTGTCTTGTTTTTATTCTTTTCTACATGGCTTTTGTAATATAATTTAGAAAATATACCATTATTTTCTATTGAAAAATATTTCATGTTTGTCAAAGACATTCGCCAACGGTAGCTATACACTGTTATAATACCTGTCTTCCTGGCACTGTTTCTAAGGGCATGCTATTTAGTCCTCAGAATGGCCAGATGAAGGGTAAACTTGTTATTCCTGAGGATATGTAGTATTTCAACTTGGGGGCATTCAGAGACGTCTCCTTACTGCACTGGTGCTGGAGTTTGACATTCCCAGCAGTCAGTGTAGATGGTAGGGAATTTATCAGTTGCAGTCTGCTTGCTTTCGTAAACCAGGCATGCATATCCTAGAACAAAAGACAGTAGAGTAGGCCTTGGAGAACACTGATGCAGATCCTAAACACCACCAGTATTGTAGAATGGCTACCCAGAGATAACCCAAGTGTGGTTATCTGGTGTCTCGGTGCTTCTCTCCGTTCCACTTCTCACACATACGTGTTTACCCAGAACATGCTGTTTATACAGTCAGAGTAGTAAGCCTGTGGCGTTTTTCTTTAAGCTTGTATTATCCACGTTTCCTTGTTTGTCAGTTAAGGAAGCAAAATTTATCCATAATTCAGAGACCTTCTATAGAATCCAAACATTAACAGACCTCTGGCCAGTTACTTGCATTTAACAAGTTGACAGATTTGTTCAGATGGTTATATTTCTTCTTCGTAAAAATTGGCTACAGGCAGAGATACTAAAAATGTACTGATTTTACTTTAGTGTAAAATGTAGAAGACTGTAAAGAAGACCTAGGAATTAGGACTACCTTGGGTAGAATTTGTCATGGTACTAAGTCAGTGAGGGATAAAGGCATCTATTTCAATACTGGGTCAAATTTTCAGAATCAATTAACACTAGGGAATTAATTTCAGAATACAGAACAGAGGTTGTTTGACTACAGTTTGCATATTTAAAGTGGAAGACAGCTCAGATTGTGTTGAAATAAACTAAATGTGTTTTTTGTTTGTTTTTAAGGCAGGGTCTTTAACCCAGATTCCCCTCTAAGTTGCTGTGCAGCTGAGGGTAACCTTGACGCTCTTCTCTTCCACCTACTGTGTACTAGGCTCATGTATCCGTAAACCCAGTTCATGTAGTGCTTAGGGTTGAACTTAGGGCGGCTTCAGTCATGTGAGGCAGGCACTCTACCACCTGAGCTCTCTTCAGGAATGAAAATTTGTTCTGGGTAAGGGACTCAGTGCTAACCTGTTTGTCACGAAAGCATGAAGACCTGAGTTCAAATCCTCAGAACCTAAATAAAGAACGGATGCATGGTAGAACTTGTCTGTAATTCCATTACCTCTACACAGGAGAGGAGGCTGAGAGAATCGCTCTGGGAAGCTCTGCCTACCAGTTTGTGTGAAGGACAGAATAGCAGCACACAAGAGCCTGCTGCACACAAGGTGGAGGGCAAGGACTGACACCTGTTCTCCACTTCAGCACTGGAGCAGAGGCATGCGCACACACTGCAGATTTAATTTTAAAAAACCATTTGAATGTTTATTTTTTATTTAAATTTGTCATTGACTTGTTCAAACATGACCAAAATCCTTTCCTTTTTCATATGAAGTTGACTTTAGTATTACTAAAAGTAACAAATCACTTGAGCTGTAACGATGACTGGTTGGGAAGTACTGTGTCTTGAATCAGTTATAGACATAGTCCCTGGAACTTTACCTTAAATAATAAAATGTTTCATGACTGACACCTGATTTAAATGAACCTGAAGTTCTAGAGATTTTACTTTCTGAATTGACCATGGTTTGTTCCCGGCTCTCTGGAAAGGCAGGCAGTAAATTTGTATGTAGTTTCACTGATAGGTTAACTTGTAAAAAAAGACTCAGTGACTACATGCTTACATCTTGTAAAAGGATGAGGGGAACAAAAAGTAAGTGGCTCTGGATGTTGAAGGTGTCACATTAAGAAGTAAAAACTTAAAATACATACATACATACATACATATATATATATACATACACACACACACTGTATTTTTCAAGTATGTCATCCAGTTTGACATAGATGCTTTTTTTTCTTTCCTTTTATTTATTTTTGTAGAATTACTATCTACTTTAATAAATTAGGCAACAGTGACTCTAAGAGTGGATACTAAAAAAATGATAAAAAGAAAGCCAGGAATGATGGCACACACCTGTAATTTCTGCACACAACAGGCAAAGGCAGAAAGATCCCAAGTCTGAGGCCAGGGCTGCATAGTCAGATGTTGTCTCAAAAAAAGAAAACACAAAAGAGTCTTGTTATAAAGCTGTAAAAGCCAGTCTCACTATATCAGATGTGTTTATTAGCTATTAGACTATTAAATAAGACTATAAAAATGAGCATTCCTTATGTGTGATTGGGGAACTTCTCAACAGAAAATGCTCAGATTTAACATCTAAAAGAATTATACTTATTTTTATATTACGGGCCTTTAATATATTAAAATCATCTTTAAATGTGAACACTATCATCCTATATTACATTATGTGATGTGTGTATAACTCAGACTAGAGGTTTTTGCAGTCTTTTGTCCTTTCTTATTAATGTATTTCTATTTCCACAAAACTGAATACAATATCTGATATAAATTTTCACATTTTAAAATACTATTATAAAAATTAAGATTAAATTTATTGAATGTACTAATATTGTAAAATCATACAATAACATTTCAGTGTCTTCAAACACAGCAACATTTCTCCATTAAGGTCTTCATATCAAAAGTTCAGTTCAAATCCTGTTTTTAAATATAAGATGGGAATGATTCTGTTCTAAATGTGCATTTTTACAGAAACTTCGGAAATGGCATTCATCAGTCCACGGTCATGAGATACTGCTAATGTTACTGAAAACATTAATGTGCTATGTAATTTGTAAAGTGACCAGCACTATAACTATAACCTTTACTCCTTGGACATGATGTAGGGGGTTGAAGAATGGCCCCAGAGGCTTATATTTGAATTGTTGGTTCCCAGTTGATGGAACTGTTTAGGAAGGATTAGGAGGTGTGGCCTTGTTGGGAGTATGCCACTGTGAGCTGGCTTTATATTTCAAAATATAAGTATATTATAAAGCCTACACCATTCCCATTTGGCTCTCACTGCCTCTGGGTTGTTTCAAGATGTGAGCTGTCAGGCACTGCTCCGGTGCCATACCTGCTTGCCTGTGCTGTATTCCTCTGTCGTGATGGTCATAGATTCTAAACCCCTGAAACTGTAAGCCCGAAATAAATTCTTTCTTCTAGTTGCCTTGGTTGTGGCATCTTATCACAAGAGAAAAGTAACTAAGATACACAATTCCCTAGTTCCTCACTAGAGTTTCCCTTGCTGATGTATGACTGCCTACCAAGTTCACAATGTTGCCATTTAGAATCAGGTTGATGGTGGCTCACAGTTTTGGTAGGCACAGTCTCTGAAATATTAAAAGGTTGCTAGAGTTGCTAGGAGCTGATATGTGGAATCATATTTGAGATAGAGAAAGTGAGTGAGGTTTCTGCTTTATTAAGTACTACATCCATGTTTAAAAAAAAAAAACATACATCTTAGCACTTTTAAGTGATGAAGCAGAAGATACTCCAGAGGGGGAAAGAAAATTTATAATAGTATCTAATGAGACGTTAAAATAATTATCCTACCTGAAGATTAATTCCACAGCTATTTAGGAATATATTTATTAACAAAAAAGACTACTTTCAATGCTTATTTTTAAAAATATTGGTAAAGGCAGAAGGAAATGTCGAATGTTTCAGAAAACAAACTATCTGGAAGTGAAATAATTGTAAACCATTACAGGTGGAGGGAAAAGAGGGGAGGGCTTTCTGAGTAGATTCATGCTATGCCACGGAAGATGTGTATGGACCACCTCTGGTGATGATGGTGTGTTTTTTCATAGTGACTATAATTTTCATAGTCTAATATGAACCTCAGGAATGGTGCACACTCTATTCTGATTTGATAAAAGAACTGGCTATTGAGAGACTATATTCTTTTTTATTATTATTATTTTCATAGCTTACTTTATGGTTCTTAATGGAACCATGCCATTTCTAGAGATATTTTTTATTATGAATTGCACTGTCCCCTTAATTTGGAAGTGTTTCTGTGTCTTTTACTTTGGAACTCCAAAGGGAAACTTCAGGCAGTAAGAAACACAGCTTCGTCAGAGTCCCGGTCCTTGCCGCTGTCTTCGCTGGGTGCATGCTCACCACCACTTGGAGATCGGCAGCTCAAATCCTCCACCCCAGACTCTTGGTCGCTATTCACTGACAGATCAGGATCTGAGCTTTTCAAATTGTCTTGGGTTAGAATTAGAGCAGAATCTTCATCACCCTGGGAAGGGCTCCTGGATGGGAAGGACTTCATGTTTCCACTGTAATCCTGAGGAGTGTTGGCTGTGCTGTTGTCTGAGGTAGAAAATCCCGAGGCTTTGCTGGCTTCACTCTGCTTGCCCTTCACTTTGGTGCCATTGAAGTGGACTTCCTGAATCTTTTCCAGCCTCTAAAAAGTAAATAACAAATTTATTAATTTGTTTAAGTCATAAACAGCCTATTCTTATATATATAAAGCATGCCTTATTAGTCATTGCCTTCCAGGGGAAGATCTGTTAAGGACAAGTCTTATGTCAGTTGAAGACCAATGTAATGAACTCGAATAAGATTAACTGAGAGGCTCTAATGTAGGATGGTAGTAACTGCCTTGACGATTCTCTATGCTGTGAACAATGTAATATGGTGGCTGAAGTGCCTGGATGGAAGTTGTCTATTCAATTTGCCATAGTTTTTTCCATCCTGTTAACTGTAAACGTGAGGTTTTTTTTAATTTTTAAAACATTTATGCATATGAGAATGTTTATATGTATGTATGTACACCATGTGGAGGTTAAAAGAGGCAGCTGGTTCCTTTAGAACTAGTGACAGACAATTTTAAGCTGCCACTTGAGTACTAGGAATTAAACCTGGGTCATGTGAATCCAGACACGAGCATAGCACCCCTGGAGTGTTGTCACTTGGGAAGGTAAGATGGTTGGTTTCATGGGAAAGAGGAGAAAGCACTTTAAAAGGCTGAAAGAGTAGAGCTTGGACCTTGCAGTGGCTTGAAAGCTACAAACGCATGAAGCAGAAAATGTACAATAAATGGGCATTTAACTAGAATTAAAAGGAATTATAATATATTATGGGAAAATCTCAAATATTAAGGAATTTTAGCTACTTATAAGAAACAAATTGAGGTTTTATGATTAAGGTACTTTGGAGTCTACATCATTTTATGTCTATATTTTACAATTTTTCAACCCAAAGAATGCTATAATAAGTAGGACCCTAAGAGTCAGAAAGCTGGATACCTTTATGAAAAATAAATTAAATTGGCCCAACAAGAGGGGACTTTGGCACAAGGACTAAGATGCCTCCAAAACTGTAAACTTGATCTGTGGCTCATTTCAGTTCTCTGATTTTATTCTTTAGTCCAAGGTCTCAGCTTTATACCCAACTACAGTCATCTGGGACATGTAAACATGGATCTAGGCTTGGTGCTCAGTCACCAGACTCCTTGCTGCACAGTTAAGAGCTGCTTCTCCAGTAGTGTGCAAGAGCGATGCAGATGGAGCTCTGCATTATCAAATGTCCCTCTGACAGTGACCTGTTCATACTAGAATAACCATTTAGACTTATCTCAAAAGTACTCCAGTCCAACACGGGAATGTTTACAACCTTAGCGTAGCCTGAAAGCTGGTTTCTTCCAGTGTACTATGAAGGAATCAAGAGTCACCCACCTCCAGCTGACTCCCCTGCTGCTGCACCTACCCTGTGAAGCTTCATTTGCCTAGGCACTAACTCATGGTGGGGATCTGCAGATGAGTTTCCACGGGTCACACAAACTCAGTCTGAATTTGCCAACTTTATGTAGGCTGTTATTAGTCTGAGAGGAGTTTACATTCTTTTCCAGTACCATCACTGCATTCAGCCTTTATCCTACTGCTTATTTATTCACTATATCAGACTGTTTAAAAAGTCTCATTGTATTTAAAATTGTTTAAAGCATTTTATATGTATGTATGTGTGCCTGAATGTAAGTATGTGCACCACATGCATTCAAACCCTGTGGCGATTAGAGCCATCAGATCCCCTGAACTGTGGTTACCTATGATTGTGAACCACCCCTGGGTGTTGAGAAGAGTAGTACTCCTAACAACCAAGCCACCTCCAGCCCCATCTCATTCTATTTAAAATATTGATTCTCACTTGAACATGCAGGTTCCAAACAACAGGAATTTACTGCCAGCTCTTGAGCAGATGAATGGTAGTTTTAGGATGAGCGAATCAGAATTGATAGTATTCACTGAAGATGAAGATATACAAGTAGGAAACACACAAACACACACAGCACAATGTCTGCCCAATAGTGGAAATTATACATGCACAATTTATACCAAGTAAGTCAATCTAAGCTATTTACATATCAATGCAGTATCAAATGAAATTCTTAAAAGTTGAGCAGTATCAGTTGAACGTATCCAATTTTGCTTTTTCTCATTTTCATGCCCTCCTGCCTTTTAAAAGAAAACTTAAGTACTCTCAAATAACAGTGACAGGAAGAATAAAATGTACTGACCAGTAAATAATTCAACAAACTGAAGTGGGCCAAAACTAACACAGATGACTGAACAGATTTCAGTTTGGGCTCCTTTTATCTGGGTATTCATCCAAATGAGACTATTTTGTCTTATCCACTGCTTAAAAAGAAATGGCTGCTGGTACATTTATGTTGTAGACCTTGAGGGTCTTCCTCAAGGTAATGCTCAACTAACAGGCACAGAAAATGATATAAGCAATAGTAAGACTCACTCCTTGTAGGGCCTCCAGTTCTTCCTCCAGCTGCTGGGACTCCTCCTTCACGGCCATGAGGTAATCTGTAACAGACTGGCGAGGCTGCAACCCCTTTTCAAAGCGGTTATACATCCCACTCCAAAACCTGAGGAGGGAAGAAGACCACAGCCCAGGGTGGAAACTCACGATCTCAAGCCTTGTCCTCAGGGTCACATCCCAACAACACTAAAAACCAGCACCAAGTTATGGGCTTGGAAAAGCAACTACTAAAAGTAAAGATCTCAGGTTGGTACTTTGTCTAGGGTAGTTGACTTCTTTTAGAAAGAGTAAGTTCATATAATACTGAATTAAAAGTTTTTTCTATAATAGACCAAACTAGTGTATTTTTTTATCATTGGAACTTTGAAAATTTGTGATTATATATTTAGAATTTCCACTGCAAAGAAAAGCTGGTTTTAAAACTTAGAATAGTTTTCACTTTAGTATAACCACCAGAAACTAACATCTGCATTTTCAATAAATCGACCCAAGACAGTAAGCATTCTAGAATGAAAATGCAATGGATTGATGTAGGAGGGATCTTCTGTATTTCTTTGCTTTCATTGGTTAAATAAAGACTCTGCCTGGCCTGTAAGATAGGTGGGCGGAGTAGACAGAACAGAGTTCAGGGAAGAAAGGAAGTGGGAAAGCCGCCATGAAGCCGCCAGGGTCAGACATGCTGTATCTTCCCAGTAAGCCCGCTACCTCGTGGTGACTTACAGACTATTTAAGAATGGGTTGAAATAAGATGCAAGAGCTAGCCAAGCAAAGGCTAGAGATAATGGACCAGGCAGTATTTAAATGAATATAATTGCCGTGTGGTTATTTCGGGCATAAGCTAGCTGGCAGCTGGGAGCCAGGCACTGGGAAAATGGCCCCACTTCTTGGTGGCGGGACACAGCCGCCCACCATTTACAACAATGGATGTCATGGGGGTTATCTCTAGGCCTATAAAAAAGTGCCGTGAGGGCAAGAGCTCTCACTATCTGCAGCACATAGAACAGTGCCTGAACCTCAGGAAAATACTATTAGTTATGATTTAGTAATAAGTTGCAGTACAAATAACTGTAGCGTGTCTTGATTAGTTTTAAAAATTACTATTTTGCACAAACCATGCAGGTATTTTTGATATAGAATATTTAACTATGTTGTCAGAAATAATACCAATGTAACTAGGACTAAAATCATCTTTAGAAATAGGACCCACAGTATGTGTAAAACTGTGTTTGTTTGCCATTTTCTGGCTTGATTGGAATCATTTTATCATGAAAAGTAGCACTCATCCAATGTACCTGCTCTCCATTCTCCCTACCACAATACCATCTTAAAATCAATGATTTCCAAGGCAAATACTTCTGCCAAAGTTATGTTTTCAATTCTACTTCTACAGGACTTCATTTTCCTTCCTTTCTCCCTCTTCAAGTTCTTATGGTGAAACCTTTTATTTTTAAGGACCTTATTATAAAGCGTCAATTTCTAAAGGGAATTTCACATGTAAAGCAGTGGACCGAGAGAAACAGCACTGCCAGCAATAGCACCGTCTAAGAGTCAGTTATCCTCTCTGGTGGGTTTATGTCCAGTAAACTCGGCCTTCACACCCCAGGTGCAAAGTCTGACTTACTTATATGTGAAGTTGCATGGAGCTGTAGGCAGATGAAGGCTCCCCTGCGTCTGACTGTGGTCAGCTCTAAACAGAGGATTGAGGTAGTCAGCCCGATTCTTCCATAGATGTGACCACAAAGAGTAGGTTCTTTCTTGAATCCTGTTATTAAAAAAGAAATGACTCCTCTTGATTCTTCTAAATAGCAAGTATATTCAAGCTGGACAAGAACTAGTAATTGTTATCTGAGGCGTTCTTAATACACAGCAGGAACTAAAGTGTTCTTAGGATACACCTCACTCCATTACTGTTTGTACTAGCCTTGGCAAAATGTTTGCATATTTTAGGTATTTAAAGAAACATCAGTTACATAGTTTCATTCAGTTTTTAATCCTCAACAGTTATTGGCTTAACTTTCCAAGCACTATGCTAAATACTTAATTTTTCTTTCATTTAATCCACAATTCCTGAATGAAGAGACAAATGAATGGGTCTCCCCAAATCCTATACTTAGTAGAAAAGCCAGTACTGAAAGCCAAGCTGATACCAGTAGAATTAGCTATCCTAGCACAGCAGACCATAAACTACCAAGGAAAACAAGAGAGACTAAAGGATATGCTCTGCTATGTGCACAGTACTCATGTACCCTGTGGCTGCAGACAGAGGCCGGCGTTCACCCTCAGGAGTCCTTCAGAAACTGAACTCCCCCCACTTCCATTCCCACTCTATGGGGGGAGGGAGGAGGGTGTATGCATGCGTGCACGTATGGGGGCAGACGTCAAAATCATCCTTAACTGCTCTACCTTACCCTTTCAGGCAGACCCACTTATTCAAACCTCCAACTCAGCCTCACTAGACAGTTGCTCCAGGGTTCCCTTGTCAGCCAACAGAGGATGGAATTGTATTATACTTGTTCTGGAAACCCAAACTCCAGTCCTCATGTTTGTGGGAAACATAAACCACTGAGCCATCTTCCCAATGCCACTTGTTTTCTAGTACAGTTCTCTCACTGATCCTAGAGATCGAAAAGGATCTGCCAGTCTCTAATTCCCGAGCACTGGGACTGTAAGCACACCACCAAGCTGGAGAGAGATGGCTCAGCAGTTCTGAGCTTCCTAGCACCCACATGGTGGCTTACAACCATCCTTAACTTTAGTCTCAGGGGATCTACCACCCTCTCCTGACTTTTGCATGTATCAAACATGCACGCAGTGCACATTCTTACATGCGGACAAAACATAATACACCTAAAATAAAAACTGTCTTCTAAAAGCATGTCACTACACCCAGTGGTTTTTTTGTTTTATTTTTAAACGTGAGTTCTGGGGATTGAGCTTATGTCCCTCCCCATGATTGCAATGGAATCACTCTACCAACAAGCCTGTACTCTGCTTTTAAAGAGTCGCCATTTATCAGAAACCATAGTTTAAGGTCCATAGAGAGAACAAATCAGCATCTACTAGAAAAAGTAATTTTACTCCACTCCAGATGGCACAAGCCTACTAAAATCTACTTTATTTGAATTAACCTTTTTCCACAATTAAACTGGATGTCATATACAATAGAGTTAAAATCATTTTATATTATTAATACCTCAAAAAGTTCTTCTGTTTGGACTTCTTAAATCACCTAAGTTTTCAATGATATTTAAAATTCTACACTTAAGATATTACTAGCCTTGTCTAACGCAACACAGCTTTAATCTAACCTGGATGGAGTTGTTCTCGAGTGTGGTGGCACTCAGGTGTAAAGATCATGAGTTCCAGAACACCCTGGGCTGTACTGTAACACTTCATCCCAAAAAGTAAAGAAGAAGAAGAAAAAACGGTCTAAGGAAAGGGTAAAAAGTCACCATATAGGATCTATTTGAAAGAAAACATCGTTATAATAAAGCTCATTGGACCGCGATGTGCAGTAACTATAACCTCCCAAAACAAAACTAAAAACCTAATGGTTTCCGTTTCAAATATGCTTTTCCAATTAATCTGAAGTTTTTATCATGTCTATCAAATAATGTCTAACATTTTTAAGGCAAACGTAAATTTCTTGAGTTCCAGAAGTTTCCTTTAAATATTAATGTTAAGTCTTCCGACCTGTCTGATTCAGGCAGAATCACAGGGAGAAGTGACTTTGATAACATTTAAACCGTTTATGAAACGATATCACGAATGGGAAAAGAATGTAGAATAGTTCTGTAACTCAAGTAGTTTTTCAAAATTATGAAAGTCTATATGAAATCTTAGCTGCCAAAATCATTAACAATTGAACACCAAAACTTACTTGAGTTCTCTTCTCTCCTTCTGGCTATTGCAGAGGAAGTTTCCAAACTGACAGGAGTAGACATGGTGCTGAATGTGAACTAAAAACCTCTCGTTGAACTCAAAGGCGCACGGGAACTGCTCCATCAACTGCCAGACACACTCAATGAACTGGTCGATTACTGGAGAGATTTCTTTTGGGTCACCATCTAAATTTCCATATCTATAAAACATAGTATTATAGACTTTATACTTAAGAGGTCTATAAATGCAAAGATAATCATAAAAGCAACTTTAATTCCTAAATAGATATTACAAACTTTGGATGAAGTAGAAAAATAAATTATAAGATTCCAATTGGAAGATAAACTTTGTAATGAAGTCTGAATAGAGAAGAGAGTATGTGTGACAGAAAACTTTTCATGGACAAAGAATTTTTTTAATTTAAAATTTGCTTTTGAACTTAGATTAATAATACAGAGCAATTTTAAGCAACTTCTAGGTTCTTCACATTTGCCTTATTAGCTGTAAAGATCATTTCTACAGCAGAGTTACAGGTGCCCACAATTCCACATTGCAGTCTTCCCACTCAGCTCCACTAAGACTGCCAGTGCTTTACACTAGTTTGTGATTTTAGAAGGAACCCGGAGCCTCATCCTGAGTCCTGCAGCAGCCTCCTAAAGGTACCTCTTTTCCCATCTTACTTCATTTCCCTGAAGACTTAGCTGAATCCGGCTTTCCTCCTTCCCGGGGACCTTCTCTACCCTCCCTTCTAGCCAATTCCAATCCTTGTGTCAGCCCCTGATGCCAGGAAGCACAAGGCCAAACCTTGATGTGGACCCTTTCAGCCTTCCCTCCTAGACCCCAATTCCCAGAAACATTCGCAGTGGCTACACCTGGAAAGGGTTTCTGGTAAGTATTCACACTCTCCTTGTCCTCCATGAGGACCTCCTCCAATGACAACCTGCTACAGGTCCCCTTCTCCCACCTCAACCCCATTCACTGGACTCTCCAACTCTTGGTTCTGACCCCAGAGTACCTCAGCCCTTTTATTCCTCAATGGAGATTGTAAAGCCAGAAGGGCCTAGACAAATATTCTACCAACGCTGAGACCATAGATGCCAGCCCAAACTGTAATGGTTTAAGTAAAACACTGTGGTTCCCTGAGGGGCACAGCAGCATAAATGCTGCAGGTCCCCAGGGGCGGCAGTGGACAGCCAGGGCCATGAAGGCAGCCAGTCCAGGACAGAAGCCTGAGTGGCAGGCCATGAGGGCCAGTGGGTCCTAGGCAAGGGAGCCACATGGTAGATTATAGACCGAGATGGAGCAGCCAGTCCCATGAGGAGCCCCAACTGCCGCAGGTGAGAGACAGAGACATGGATAGGCACAACATGCAGAGTGAGGTTGGATATTTATTTAGTGGGTTATGGAGGGGAAAGGGGGGAAGGGGAGAAAGGAAAACAGTAGAGAGAGAGAAACAGAGAGGAGGAAGGGAAGAAGTGGGGAGAAGGGAGCAAGGCAAAGCTGCCTCTTGGGGGAGAGATGGAAAGGAACAGATTCGGGCTGCAAGCAGGAAGGAAGATCTGCCTGCCTCAGCAGAGGCGCGGAGTGGGTGGGGCTTGTCTCTTAAAGGGACAGGACAGACCATTATACACACAACTATATCGAGCAAAACTTTCAGTCAGGTGGAGAAAAAAAAGGCATCCTATGATAAAAACCAAATTTAAGCAGTATCTGTCTTTAAACCCAGTCCAATTGAAGGCACTAGGAAGAAAACTTCCATCTAAAGAAGAAAAACATACCCAAGAAAACACAAGAAATAAGTAATTTCAGAACAGCAAATTGATACATCACAACACAATAAGTGGAATCAATAGACACTGCCCACTGACGTCTCTCAACATCAGTGGTCTCAATTCCCTAATATGAAGATACAGACTAACACAATGAATGCAAAAACAGGATCCATCCTGCTGTTGTATCCAAGAAACACACCTTAACACCAAAGATAGACATCACCTTTAGGGTAAAAGGATGGAAAAAATATATCCCAAGCAAATGGAACTATGAGCAAGCAGATATGGCCATTTTAATGCCTTGCAAAGTAGATTGGTGCCTACATAGAACTTTAACCCCTATGTCCAAGAGCCTTTAGTACAGGAAGACACTCTGTATGCTATCAAAGGAGAAACATGAAAACCAACCCCAGTACAAACACTTTGATCTAACAATGGTATCCTACCTGTAAGACTATGGGAGTAACTAACCAATATCTGATGTGACTTCAGGCCCGCTCCATGAAATGGAACCCATAGTCAACACTGCTTGGGCCCTAGAGTAAAACCAAATACTACTCTTTTACTAAAAGAACTTAGCAATAAAATGATGCCTGATGACATTCTGCTACACTCAAAGATCAGTACTCAGTCATTGGAGAAGTTCTCTTGTAGCAGAGATGGCAACAAATGTGAAGACGCGCAGCCCAGATAATATGCAAAAAGTGAGATTCCTTTAAACACTCAGCCCTAAATGAGATGTCTCCCTGCAGAAAATGAGGCAGAAAGAGTGTGAGAGTCAGAGGGGATGGAGGGAGGCCACCAAGAAAACAAGGTCCTCTGAATCAACATGGTGCACATACAAACACACAGGGACTGAGGCAGTCTGCACCAGATGGAGCCCTGCAGCCTAAAGAAGTGCACACATGCCCCCGCCCCCCCAAAACCGGATGCTATCGCCAATTGATAACCACTTACCACTTACGAATGAAAACTTAGTTTCATCCAAGGGAGATTTATTAGGTAAACAAACTACTCTTAACGCCAGGCTGATGCTCAGCAGTAGATGTCCAACAAGAATAAACTCAACAGCCCTTTGGATGTTCCTTGTCTCTCTCAATGCCATGTCAGGGCTTTTTATTTCTTTCCTTTTCTTTTTTAAAAATTTTATGTTTTCATAAATTTCTGTCTTATTGCTTTTACCCTATAGGTCCTTTATGGCTTCTGGTTTGGGGGGGCTTTTTTGAGAGGGGGTTACTGAGGGTAAACAAGTGGGTCTCTGAGTCTGTATCTGTTTCTTGTGCCTTTTCTTAGGCTCTTTTCCTTTTGTTTGTTTTGCCCCATTCCAGTGTGTTTGCTTTCATTTTATCTTATATTTTATTATCCTTTAGATGCATATTTGCTTTCTAAGGATAGAAAGGAAGTGGTAGATCCAAATGGGAGGGAATGTAAGGAGGAACTGGGAGAAGCAGAGGAAAGGGAATTGTAATTAGTATATAGTTATTTAAAAAACTATTTTCAATAAAAGAAAAAAATATATTGCTTACCTATGATTAAATTTATGGCCAAAGGCAATCCAGTCCTTTTCAATTAATACCTAAACACACACACACACAAAGAATAAAAATATCCTGTAAGCTTCTGAGGGAAACATAGAAAACCATACTAATAATAAAGCACTCAGTTACTGGAGCTTAAGAAACCCCAAGTGATAGAATACGTTGTCAGACAGAGACTTAATGCTCTTCAGAGCACCCAGTATCAGGCCCCAGAATCTATGACTAGTCACAACTGTGTGACTCCAGTTACACACACACATGGTGCAGACAGACTCACAGGCAAACCTTTATATAAAACAATAAGAAATCAATCTCAAAAAACCATGATATCCAGAAGTACTAAAAAGGGGTAAAGTTAAAGGCCTTGTACATGAAAATTAAACTAACATACAGGCGTGAAACTGCAGTAACTCTACCCGGAGTTCTCTTCTGTGCCGGGCACTGTGTTTATGGCTTCACATGTCATTGTGTTTGTCTGACAGCTGTTATTACCCATCATTTTAGAGAAAGAGAAGCTAAAGACAGATGAAGTAGTCTCCAAAGACATGAACTTATAAAGTATTTAACATCCTGTATCTATTCCTAACCTCATCTGTTAATCAACATATAATGTTCTTTCCTTACCATGTAAAATCCCTCTCTGCCAACAAAAAGTATACTTTCTTGTACCCTGTATTAAAAAATTCTAAAATCATGAGGTTAAGAACTATGTTTGAAATTTCAGCTTTGCTTTGAAATTAGGGCTACCATAAGTTTACTATCTGAAATAGTGTAGATAAAAAAAAAAAAAAGTTTAACCATGGTCGGGAGTAGGTGTACAGCTCTTGCAGAAGACCTGAGTTTAGTCCCAATCCTCACTTGAGCAGTTTACAATCCCATGCACCTGGGCATGTGTCCACCTTTTTAAAAACTGCTTAATGAAATATGGAATAATTTATTAATATCTCTTTAGAAATACATGGATAAACTGAAGTCGGCCCTTGACAACTCTAAATGCATTACATATGTTTAATGTCTTAATGTGGAAAGATTCCTAGAGTATGTAGCTAGGAAACCCTACATTCTCCAGCTAAACAAAGGAACCTAGCCTGCTCAAAATCCACTGAGGCAGAGGCGCACCTCAAAAGTCTGAAGCAGCCTGCCTGTCTGTCTTGTCCCCAGGGTAACAGCTGACAGAACTCACTAACAAAGGTCCAGTGAGACAGATGATTTTGTAAAGCTCCTCTTAGCTTCTGTCTCCAGCAGATTCAAGATCCACCAGGGCACTTTCTATCAAATTATGGTTCAAGAGCAGGCAGCCAGTCACTGGAAAGCCCTCCAGTCATTTGAAAGACTTTTTCCAGCGCAGCCACAACCTCACACCTAGGCAACTGCAGCTGGAGTCAAATTGTGATGCGCACCCAAACGGTTCCAGCTCTCAAAGATGTACTCCTGACTCCAGCAAAAACGGAGAACACTCAGCAATTCAGTATGTCATCCGGTGCTATCAAGGACCATTGTAAAACAGACGTAGGAATGAACGCTGCTTTTTCTTGTTGCTGTTGTTCTCCCAAGTACTATTTGTACGTGCAGAAACAGAGACCACGCAGAAATTTTTCCCAAATATTTTTGCTCATGTTTTCTGTTATACCATAATACACTGCCCCAACTTGAGATATCTATAAACAAACTATGTATAAAAATCATTAGTTTCCAAGCTTCTAAATATATTTTATATTGCTCCTGAATTCACACACAGCATTGACCTACAACAAGTCTCAACATCTTCAAAATTAATCTATTTCAAATCTGTTTTATTTTCTCCCCTTAATTAACCTTGCTGATTAAGAGAAGAATAATGTTAATTGGAAAGAAAAAAAAGTCAAAAGATTCCAAAAATGAAGTGCACTGTTGGTCAAGGCTCTCTCTCAGGAAGGTTGTCACAGACTCACCATGAAGCCCTTCACAGTCCGATAGTAAGGGTCCAGCAGCAGGCTTGCCACTGAGCACACCTGGGCAGTCCTGTCCCAGCCGTCAGAACAGTGGACAAGCACACTCGCCCCTTCCTCTGAAACTGCCTGAAATGGCAAAGGGTCACAGTGACTATTAGGCTTGGCTATAGCTAACAGAACTGCTAGAGTTAGCACTTAGGCCCAACCTTCTTAGAGCCAGTGACCACAGCTTTTCTGTCCCTTCCCATTACATTCAACAGCCAACATTCAATTCTCCACAAGCTAACAAGTGGACCGAATACAAGTGTGTACACTATGTAACACACTTTTATGGTATGTCCCCAACTCACCTGTCCCAAGTTAAATCTTACTGAAATGTTGGGGTTAAATCTTACTGAAACATACAGGCCTTTTCTAAAAGGGAAAGGTACAGAAGTCCAATTTATCAAATTGTGAAGTTACAGATAAAGGAAAAAGGTCAAGAAATACATCCAGAGGAAGGACAGGCAAAGACCATAGCAGAAAATGCTAGGAAAGAATTCTATCTGCTGCCGAATATATGCACACATCTTTAGCTCTCTTAGAAAGCACAAACTGGAAAATGTGGTGATTATATAACATTTGTCAGTAACTGGAATTATACATTTACATATCTACATGTGTGCATGCGTGTGTGTGCGTGTCGCTTCTGTAAGAGACTTGATTTGATCCTGCTTATTCACTACTGCATGACTTACTCACATACTTAAATCATGACTGAAAAGCAGGATCTACTGGATGGAAGCCAAGCCCCTATCACGGAGGTGACTCCCATGAGTTGTATGGTCTCCTACAGAAAACTCTTTCCTTTATCCAGGATGAGAATATCTGCAAACATTCTAACGTTTGACCACTGTGGTAACTCACAGTTCAGTGGCCACTGTACACTTTCACAGAATATTTCCAGCACACGGAGCCTACAAACCCTGCTACCCACGCAATGGGCACAGGAGAGCAAATAGGAAGAGGACAGGCTGTGTTTTGAGGTTATACTCATTTCATGTCTACCCCTTAACCTTTTCCTCCGTGCCTTCACAAACCTTTGCAATGAAGATCCCTGCATCCATGATGGCTTTGATGTGCCTTAGCCAGCCTGAGTTCTCTAGCCCCCACAGGAAATCACTCATAGAGGGAGATTTAAGTTCACACACTGCAAGAAAAAACATGTTACAAAAGTGAAATTAAGGCGATCTCTCACTCTACATGACCATATTTTAAAATGTGTTGGCTTTAGTAGATATTATCTAGCTAATCAATAAATATCCAAGTATATAAAGTTATTTTCTATTTAATCACTTTAAATAAATCTTTTAAAAAATGTTTCCTCTGATCACAGGAGACACTGAGGCTACTTACAAGAATCGCAATATTAATGCAAGTCCCTGGCTGTTGCCATTGCAGAAGCCCAGCACAGACCATCCACCCATGCACCTCTCTGGCCAAGGTATTAAACTTTTGCAGCTAAGGAGCACTTGACTTAAGAACGGTATAAAGGAAAATCATCACAATGGTGATGTTAGCAATTATTTCAATTAGAATACTCCAACACAAGCCGGGCGGTGGTGGCGCATGCCTTTAATCCCAGCACTCGGGAGGCAGAGGCAGGCAGATCTTTGTGAGTTCAAGACCAGCCTGGTCTACAAGAGCTAGTTCCAGAGCAGGCTCCAAAGCCACAGAGAAACCCTGTCTCGAAAAACAAAAAAAAATAAATTAAAAAAAAAAGAATACTCCAACACCTCAGTGCTTAATATCAGGACCATTACAAGAACACAAAATAGAATTCCTTGTATGGAAAGGATATAGCTCCTTCTGCCAACAGCTTACTAAGTGCGAGTGAAACTTGTGTGCAGAAAATTGGGTTCTATATCTCTGATCCCAGTTCTGTGTATCAGGCCAGGGATTTCCCCCTTGACTTAATGAAAAACTGGGATCCCAATGATATCCATCTTTATACATCCAAAGCAGGTATGTAGGTATTTCTAAAGCATTATCAACAAGAAATGGTGATCTCAAGAACCCATCTTGTATTTAACATAAGAAATGAAAAGCCTTAAGGCTAATGTTCTGTGTCTCCAAAACAACATTCCAGACCTTTTGATTAAGAAAACCTTTCATGTATTATAGATCAACCAGGAAAATTAAATAGTCATCTAGAGTATTATTTGAGCCTAAGAGTATTCTATGGTGCTCACTCATGTAGTAAACACATATAAAAGTAAAGAACTCTGTTTCCTTCTCCCAACTGTCAGTAAGTGCTATGTAATCATCTTAGAGTTGTTATTCAACCCACTGAGCCTCATTCTTTTTTCAGGTTTAATTTAATTACATTTTCCCTGCCCTTCCCTCCCTCAAAACTTTCCCATATGCCCTTGCCCATTCCCCTTCAAATTCATGACCTTTTTTTTCACTAATTGTTTTTTGGATGCATATATGTATTTATATATGCGTATGTATATCTAAGTATAACCTGTTGAACCCATCCGATGTTGCCTGTATGCATGTTTTTAGGGCTGACTGTTAGCACTGAATAGCAATTGCTATGCTTTTCCCTGGGAAAGACCAATGTTCTACCCCCAGCTTTCCTCAGCTGCCTATAATTCTTTGTGTTCAGTTGAGGCCCTGTGGGCTTTTCCTCCTCCAGTTTGGCATGTTCATTAGTGTTAGCCTTGTTCTGCTCATGTTTGGGCATCCATGTCGGTGAGACCTTATAGGTATAGCTTCTAATGTTGCTAGGAGACATAATCTCAGAGCAAACTCCCTGATCCTGTGGCTCTTACAATCTTTCTGGTCCCTCTTCTACAAGGGTTCTGTGCCTTAGGTGCGTGAGTGTTAAAACAAAGATACGTATTCAAAGATTAACTCCCACATTCAACTTTTAAGTCCTTGCAGGTACCATGCATATGGAAGCACATGGAAATTATGAAGGACAACATTTAATTCAGCAGATGCCTCCTGCCACGTACTATGTTTTCTGCCACACAGAAAAACCTTCAGCAGTTGAACTCCAATTCACACAGAGATAATGATGAAGTACACAAACTGAGACTTCCCAGCACAAATATTCGTTAAGAAAGCTATTTTAGCGGGAAGTGTTGGCGCATGCTTTAATCCCAGCACTTGGGAGGCAGAGGCAGGCGGATCTCTGTGAGTTCGAGACCAGCCTGGTCTACAAGAGCTAGTTCCAGGACAGGCTCCAAAGCTACAGAGAACTCCTGTCTCTAAAAACCAAAAAAAAAAAAAAAAAAAAAAAACAAAAATAGACAGCTATTTTATTTTATCAGAGCCTAGGGAGATGGGTCAATCAGGAAGTTCCCTGCTGTACAAGCCTAAGGACCTGAGTTCAGAACACAACACCCAAATGAAATCTGGGCATGGTGGAGAAGGAAGAGCAGAAGTATCCCTGGAACTTACTGGCCCGCTAGTCTAGTCACCTGGTAAGCCTGGACCCAGTGAGAGACCCTGTCTCAGAAGAATAAAGCGAAGCGCACTAGAGGAAAACAGACTAGAGGTCAGTGTTGACCTCTGAGCTCCAAACATGTACACACACTGCACACATACACACAAGATATGCATACATACATACAGTAAAAATAAAAAACAAATGAGCAACTGAAAAGACAAAAAGTAACCTCAAATGCATGTAACTACATGAAAGAATCCAACATAAGCTTCTTTTGAGCTTCCTTCTCATTTAGGAAAAGACAAAACTATGGAGAAAGCAAAGGTCAGTGGTTTCCAGGGGTCAGGTCAGACAGCTGATGGCTCATCAGGATACAAACCCTTTGTGGGCAGAAAAGCTACTCTGTATAATGGTGGATACATGTTATTAAAGGCTTAGACAAATACACAGAATGTACACAACAGCTAACACAAATGGAAACTTTGGGCTTAAGTGGTAATAACGTATCAGTGTAAGAATACAGACTGTAACAAATGTGTCTCCCAGTCAAGAATGTGTCGGTGTAGACATACAGATTGTAACAAATATGCCACTCTGGGAGGGGGCTTTTCCTAAAACCCTGGTATTGAAGCTATACATGTGGGGATGCTATGAATGTGAGCAAAATATATAGATGGGGAAGATACATGAATGGGAAGTCTATACATAGGAGAAGGCTATGCATGTTGAAGTCTATGCTTGTGAGTGGCTACATATGTGTAAGGACTGCATATGGGGAGCTATGCATGTGGAGAGTTCTGTGGGAAGTGGTATGCATGGGGGGTTCATGTGAGAGGCTTACATGTAGGGGCTATTATGCATGTGAGGCTACACATGTAGGTGTATGGAATATAAGGAGATCTCTGTATCTACTGCTTAGTTTTGCTGTGAACCTGCAAGTGGTAAAAATAAAATAAAATAAAACGAAACAAAACAACAACAAAACTAACTTTAAAAAAATACTGATCAGGTACCTCAATTGGCCACAAATGCTTCAAATCTCTCTTAGAGAAAGAAACAGTTCACCACACCTAGCTCTTCCCTCTATAATTCACTATAAGCCCCAAATGCATTTTTATTACTTACAGAGAAGCTTACGAGTTTGGACCTGTTACTTCTCTCAGCTTTCTCAAGGGAAAACTGAGAGCAACAGTTATCCCTGTGGAAAGGCTTGGTCCTTATGCCCAGGACCCTGCAGCTCCATCTGGCCCAGCTCCAGTTTCACAGACCTCCACCAACTCCATCTGATTTCAGTCTTCAAAGCCACTAACCCTCGCCCACCTGCTTTCCACTGTCATGTTTATGTCGCTGCCTCCTCCACTTCTCTGCTCTGATACTCTTGTATAGTTTTGCCTTTTTCTTTAAAACTATTTCATGGTCACTTTAGTGGGGAACCAGGAGGAAGTAGGAAAGTATGTTGTTTTCAACTGGAATAGAAATAAGAGATTAAATCGTGCCAGTGTGGATTAGTAGCTTGGAGCAAGTCTCTGGGTATCAAACTGAGTCACTAAATAAAAATCTATTCATGCATCCAGGGTGGTGACCAAAAGCCAGCATCTGACTGAACTCCAGTCTAGGTGGGTGGGATGCTGAAATGCTGGTTTGGACTCATCTTTCTGCTAGTCTAGAATTCAAATTCTCATCCTGTGCACAGAAAAGCAAACCCAAACTAGCACAGGAGCGGGCTGGCTTCCACAGTTGTGTGGACTCCAGAGCAGCACCACTGAAGAGACGTTTACAAGAGAGCAATTGGGGCTCGGCCAGTAAGACAGAGTAGGCACCGGAGCAGCTCAAGAACACGAAGCAACAGAACAATGACCTCAACAGGATTTAACAGCTCTACACTGGAGCAGGCGAAGGAAACAAGACACAGACATCACTTTTCTGATGAGTAGAGTCACACTCTGGTGGCATGGGAAAGGACCAGATGTCCCCTGCCTCTTTGGTCACTCATGGCAAGACTTCACACAGTCCTGTCTGGATGGTTCCAAATCCCAGTTTCCCAAGATACCCAGACAAAATAAGGCAGGCAAAGTGGAGTCCCGGGCTGCAGAGTCCAAGGCACAGTTGTAAACGTTCTCTGCTGTCTCAACCCGACCTCACAGCCCTGCTCCCCACCCAGCTTTCCAGCCCTGAACCCTCCATTCAACACAGGAAATACATACTTCCTGAACATCTTCCGGAGCTCCACTCTGCATCCCTTCTTCTGTACCTCTCCTGTCTCTCCAATATACCCTCCACACTCAGCTCCCAACACTCCTTACAACAAAGCATCCTTACCTAACCACGCTGCGGTGGTCGTCAATCTTCCAGGATGGAACACACACAGGCATCACATGGAGTGAGCCATGCAAACAAACTCTGCGGTGATGGGAAAAAACCCTGGGGAACAGAGCCTGAGTGAGCAGCCCCAGCCCTGAGTGACAGGGCAGAACTGTGAAGGAGATGTGCATGCTGGGTAAGGAGCAGGGAGGAGAGGACAGCAGGTACTCAAGAGGAAGGCAGAGAACAAAAGCACAACCCTCCCCTTCTAAGCACCCTCAAAAGACCCCATGTAAAGAAGGGATCTCAGAAACCAAATCTGCATGGCCTAAGATTACAGGGGAGGGGGGATATTCTGCGAAGAAGGAATGAAAGAAGGGATGGCAGAGATAGAAAAGTGCAATTTTGTCTTTCGTTATAAACACAGAACTGCTTAGAATTTTACAAAATTTTCTCCAAGTAAGAATTTTATTGAAAAATCAAAATGTGATGTCCCTTTTAACTATCTGCAGACCTCCACTGTAGAAAGAGCTCAAGGTTGTAGCAGCCTTCACCTCCTACACCAAGGGATTTCCTTTGATTTAGCTTAGCTGTAATCAAATAACCAAGGCAGGCTACTCTGTAAGAGAGGTTGGACTTGCTTGGCAAAGCTGAGCTGACAGGGCCAGCATCCGGTACACCCTGTAACCAAGGTTCTGGGGGGCACCTCACTGGTTAGAGCAAGAGACAGCACATGCATCTGCATGGAATCTGGTCTCTCACACTTCCCGGAAGCCGGAGATAACACTACCACTGAGCTTCACTCCGAAGACCCTGCTCAGCCTTTACCGCCCCGGAAACCTTCCACTCTATGCAGTTAGCTTCCCACCTCTTCCTTTTCAATTTTAAACAAGTTTATTAAGCATATAGAAGGCAGAAATAAACCAGCAAGCAACAGCTATGTAGTAAAACATTAGACACACAATCCAGCAAAAACTACTGAGGAACCCTCCCACCCCTCACCCTAATCACTCCCATCCCCCACCAAAAAAAGTTAGCTGGAGACCATGATCAACAAAGAGAAGCCCAGGGAGGATGTCTCCACCCTGACATCCCATTCTCCTAATTCCTCACTGTTGGGGGCTGTGGACCCCCAGGCCCTGAATTTCTTGTAAACAACTTGTTCTGCTTGCAGCTTGTAGGAGGAAGGCCATTAGTTAGTTCCCAGCCACTCAACCCCTGAAATAACACACAGAAACTGTATTAATTAAATCACTGCTTGGCCCACTAACTTTAGCTTCTTTTTGGCTAACTCTTAATATAATTTCACCCATTTCTACTAATCTGTGTATAGCCAAGTGGCTGTGGCTTACTGGCTAAAGTTCTGGTGGAGCTACATGGCACCTCTCTGACACTGTCCTCTTTCTCCCAGCATTCACTTTAGTTTTCCCCGCCTAGCTCTTTTTGCCCTGCTCTGCTATGAGCTTAAAGTTGTCCTTTATTAACCAATGGTATTCACAGTATACAGAGGGGAATCCCACATCATCAGCTGCTCTGAACAAAACAACTTTTGTGTGTGTGTGTGTGTGTGTGTGTGTGTGTGTGTTTGTGTGTATGTGTGTTTACAGCTGCTCTGAGCAGGAGTTCCTGATGGCAGGGAAGTAGTTTTTGGTGGGTTTGGCTGGGGCATGGCTATCAGTTAAGGATCCCTATATAAGCTGCCCTGGAACATAATAAAGGGTGCATTCTTGGCTCAAGAATGACCCGTGTCCCTGTGCCTCTGTCTGTGTGTGTATGTGTTTAAATCTCCAGCCCCTTTCCTGGCTCACTAATAATCCATAGTGCAGGCAGTAGGCTATAGGAGTAGTACCGTAGTACACGTAGTACAGGTGCTACAGGACCATAGTACACGTAGTACAGGCATAAGGCGTTTCACCTCACAATAGGGGGTGGATGATTTTTAAAGTGTACCCTTGGTGGACACTCGTATCTTCCTGCTTTCTTTTTATAACTTTGGACAATTCATCTCCATTCAGTGAATGTGCTCAACAGGTTTTATTTAGCACGTGCTGTGCAGCTGAAACTCAGGTCATTGCCAGACGACCTCAGAGCTGTGTTTCATAGACATGTTCCATAGCCCCAGGAAGTCTTGGATATACTTCCCATCTCTCTAGGTGACTGATTTCAAGCATGTCACACACCATAAACTGAATCGGACGGCATATGTCATGTCATGTCTGACTTCTTTAACTCAGCATGTGGCCAGGTTTCAACCTGTTTAAAACCACGTTTAAACAGATCTACTCGGCAATCAATGCACACTTGGGTCACTTCCTACTTCTCTGTTATTCTGAAGAAGGCTGTTGCATGTGTTCATGCACAGCCTTTTGTGAACACACACGTTCAGCTTTCCTGGATTCCACCTAGGAATCGAATCTCTGGATCACAGAATAAATTTATTTTCAATCCTCTGAGAAGCAGCAAGAACTTGTCATGGAAACTGCAGCACTTCACATCCCACCAGCAGCTAGGAAGGCCGACTTCTCTGCATCCTTCCCAGCAAGCTGTTTCATGTCTGTGATCACAGGTTTTCCTCTGGATGGGAACTGGATCTCACTACGTGTGATACAGAGTCTTCTCCCAAGTTAAGTTACACCTAACTTAAGCACCTAACTTCAGCCCCGTTATTTCTCACTGCAAATATCTCACATCAGTTTTGTCTTGGATCTGTGTTCTATGTGCTCTAAACCATCAGCTCACCTGTGCTCTCCGTTCTCCCTGACTAATTCTGTGGCTAAGCCTGGCCACTTTAGATGGAAAGAGGAAAAATGTATTTTCCTCAAAGGTTGTAAAGATAACACAAGGTAATGCATGCAGTGTCCCAGCACTGTGCTTCCCCAGGAAGTCAAAAGACAAGTCATCCGGACAGAAGGCTCTCACAAACAAGTGTTAAGTGTGGGAAGCAAGGCAAAGGGCTGAACATGGTGCACAGTCTGCCAGGTGAGATGGCACAAGAGGCTGGACAGAGTCTGGCTCAGACTACATGGTCTTCATCATTGCCTCTCAATCTCAGATGTTTCATAATTCAAATGTGAGCCCACAGAAGTTCTCCTAAAGGCCACATGTCTGCCTTGAGGTACTGCCCCCCCCACTTCTGCCATGATTCCATTTCACTGCCTGACACACTGATCAATGGAATGGAACTAAAGACACATTTTTAAGCTACACTCTTATTGACACCCAATTTTGACAAAAAGGCCAGTAATACATACTAGTGCTGGTCAAACTAAAATGCTACATAAAAAAGAATGAGTCTACATCTTCATCTCTTGCCCATCAAACCAAAATGAATTAAAGACTTCAACAGAATATCTGAGATACCTAGCACATGTTAGAGAGAAAGATAGAAATATGCTTCAACTTATAGGCACAGAAAAGGACTTTCTGAACAAAACCCCAGCAGTGCGGGCATTAAGATCAATAATTGAAAAATGGGACTAAAAATGGGACTAAAAAATCTGCCAAACAGCAGGGAACATCATAATTCAAGTAGAGAGGCAGCCTACAGAATGGGAAAAACCTTTGCCAGCCATACAGCAGTAGGTGGGTTAATTATTGCTCAACCCTCGTTAGAGGGTTGATGTAGTAGATGGTAATTAACACAGAGCATAAGATACTGTGGAGTGCTCAACCCTAAATGAGACATCACACACAGACAGACAGACACACAGACAGACAGACACACACAGACACACACACACACACACAGACAGACACACACACACACACACACCTCGCCTATACTCTAGGGCCCAGGGATTATCACAGGGAAGACTGTAAGAATCAATGGCAGTGGATGACTAGAATAAAAGTGTTTCCCGAACCAACAGGACAGCAGTGCACGTGAACTCATGGTGTACTCAAGACCTGCACAGGCCGAAGTCTGACAAAACCCCACACGAATGAGGGAGTTCATCCAAGTCCCATACCTAGCTGAGGAGTGATCAGCAGGGATGGTTGCTGGGATAGAGGAAAAGACAGCCTTCTTCAAGGATACGGTCCCCCAAGGCCAGTGGCTGACCCCTGTCTACATGCCACCATCACTAAGTGGACTCATTGGTTTTTAATATCAAATATGAACATGTGAAATTAGGAGGGAACAGTGTGATGGTGACAAAGCAGAAATTAGAGAGATGGGAATGGGTGGATGGTCTCCTTCGAACATATAAGTATGGAGGAAATTCTCAAACAATACAAATATTAGTCCACATTTTATTATCTTTAGAACTTAACTAGCAGAAAGCTTAAAATAACACACACTACCTACAACAGTGGTTTGCATTTATAGTTCTCTGGACAGTGGTGATTTAGGGTGCTCGGGGACTTTAGCTGGACATACATACATGTAAAATAAATTGAAAAAGAAAATGACAGAAGTAAAACGTACAACATCCCTCACATACCCTGAGTCATACTTCTAGATGCGACTGAAGGTATGGAAAGAAGAGATTCCTACTGCGCAATGGGAAACGTTCACTTAGAAAGGGTTGGCTTAGGAAACGGCATAGAAAAGTTGATGCTCTAATGACTCCCAGGATGCATTGCAGCCACAGTACACTGCAGAAAGTTTCCTGAACTCAGAGAACAATGTCATTAGTGGACAGTGGGAGCTGATGCAAAGCGTGGCCTGATATATATTCAACAGGCCCTTTGTGTGGCAGGCTCACCTCTGCCTGTGCACACTGTCCAAACACAGCCCAGCAGGAAGTGAGGCAAAGTCTAGCTCCCTCCCTGAATACCTGCTGCTTATAACATCCAGCCTCAGGCCATGACCCAAGGTGGTAAGTTTAATCCCAAAATACACACATTCCACGGAGGGAGTCATCAGACATAGATGGTTCCATTAAATCTTCCTGGAAAACATTGTCTTCAAGTTATTTCACACAAGGCCAATGTTCAGTTTGGTACTGTATAGACTGTGGGGTGATTAGCACACATATTTATTTTTAAAAATCTAGCAATTTAAAGAATATCTTGGCATTCAAAATGTGTAGTTCAGCCTAGAAGGGATCCTGTTTATCCTCTCTCCCCACAGGGTGCAGAAATGACAGCAAGTTGAAAACTAAAGTCACCAGGCTCTGTGGCCCACAGGAGATGGCCTGTGTGGACAGTGGGAGGGAGAGATGACACAGAGCAAGGTGAATGAGTGCGCCAGCACCTGTAGTTCTCGCAGAAGGGAAGGTGGGCTCTGGTTTCCTGTCACGTCAGCGCATTTCTTCCACACTTGTGTAACAAGTCTGCTTTCAGGAACACTGAAACTGCACACGCTTGGGAAAATAATCTCGCCAGGACTTCAGGCGAGGTGACAGCTGAGAGGGTGTTTCCCTAATGGGCATGCTCAAAGCAAACAGCTCTGTGGATGATTAACACACACAACAGATGGGGCTACACTGGAAACTGAAACAATTAGTTCCTGGGCTTTCAAATATGAAGCTCTTGTGTTTGTTTGGATAAACTCAGGATAAGGCAGAAAGACAGATTTGTTCACTCTTGTTGCCAAACCTGAACCAATATTTACAAAGCATTTTGCTGAGCAGAGTTCATGTCAGCTGACATCAGGAGCATATGCCACAAACTGCAGAGAACTGCACAGCCAGCCTGGAGCTGGATGCTAGGTCTAGTCATACTGTCCATGTAACAAGGTATAGCTGTTGGATAAGCATACAAAGTGCTGTAAAAAAAAATTAAAATCCAACGTAAGATGTGTTATTTTAGAACTCTAGAAATGTGAAAGCTACTTAGAAGAAAAGCAGGCCTCCTTGGTCTTCCCAGCACACTTACCGAACCACTTACTTTTTCTGTGTAAATGCTGGGCAGGGTGAGGGAGGACACAAAAAAGGGGCACAGGGTTGATGTTTCCCAAACTCCCTAGTACCCAAAGCAGTAGCGAGCATAGTCTTTCCCTAGGAGGCATCTTGAAGTATGCCTAAGTGTTGCTGATGTTGGTTTTTATCAATTTTCTTTTTTGCAGTCGAGAAGCCAAGGCCACTCAGACAGTCCTCAGAGAACTAGTCTCCCTTCAGTGACCAGCGTAGGAAGTGCCACCATTCAAGAAGGACATGAGTGGAGTCTGAAGAAGGGAACATTCACTCAAGTCAGCTTTGTCCTTTGAACTGTACCTAATATAATATAATATGTCAACAATAAAGCCCTTCTTAACCTCACCAGAAACACAGGTCATTTATAGAGAATTTTTCACCAGCTGGAGAGATTATCCATCAAGCACCCACAAAACTAAAGACTATTCTTCAAAACACTTCTACTTTTTTTCAAGACAGTATTGTCTAAAATCTCTACACAATAGTACCATTTTTTGAATAGCCCTGTTTTCCAAAAAAGAATATACATTGAATGATTCAGTACAGTTAAACCTGAATTCTGTGTTAGCATCTGTGTTAGCACTGCCTGAGCTAGTATCACAGGAAACACATGCACATGTATATACACATATTACCACGCATATGCATACATAAGTGTATATCTACACAAACACACTCCAGAATATTAAACTAACCTGAAAAGGACAGCAGGCACACACGAGGGCTGCCCCAGTAGCTTTTATTAACTTCACCAGTGAATTTTGTATAAAAAGACAAGTTACAGACTTACAAGGCACAGCGGTAACCTACACTACACCTAACAGTCGCCATACAAACCAAGCCACTGTGAACAGGAACTGATGGCAGGATTTAAAAGATGAGAATGTCTAAGCAGGAAATTTTCAAAGCAAGTGGAAACAGAAGTTAAGACGAGGAGTAGGAGGAAGGATCACTGGCGGGGTATAACTGAGAAGGTGAAGCAAGCTGCAGAAGATGCGGGGGATCCCAGACTCCTGCTCTACTACATCACTGCAAATCTGAGATCATACTGTCACGCAAACAAATGCCAGCTGATGAGTCCCAGGACAGTCTTACGGAAACAGCTCATCATGCCGGCCTTTAAATCCACATCAGACCCTTTCTTCTTTGTTTACTCTGCTTAGGAATGTCCTACTTACTCTAAGTCTTGCTGTCACAACACAATAAGAAATGATTAAAAAAAAAAAAGTGGCAAGATATTGGGGGTTGTGGCCTGCTAAAATTCTAAATCCTCACAGAATGCCACAGAGAAAGAACACACATCCTTGAACCACTGTAGTCCCTTGAAAAAGTAGTGAGCGTTTGAAAATGTCTTATGTAAAACTTTGAGTTTTAGACTGTAAAACTCAAAAATTCCTGAACTGGAGAGAAACACTTGCAGTTGACTTGAAGAAGCAAACATATAGCAACTGTAGCAGCCACAGGACTGGAAAGTCACAGATCCCTAAGAGTCTCAGGAAGAGCCTCTAGATCCCCGGCTGCACACAAACATGGTTAGAATCCTAAACCATAGGAACTGTGAGATAAGAGTACTGTTAAACATAATTGTAAGCCAACCATGGCATGACCTTTGTCACTACAGATGGGCAAGGACATCACCCACCATGATCCTGCACCAGTTCAGCAACCACTTCTGAATTTTCCCTCAACCTCGCTTTATACACAGCACTCACTGGATCATGAGAATAGGCATACAATTTTAAAAATTTGATGTTTTACTTATTTTGCCTACATTTTCTATCAAGAATGTGGAAAATATTATTAATTAGTTTACTGTTATTGTACATGAATCTAGCTTCCAAAGTTCTACCACTGTAAGTGAAACACTATCATCAGTGTAGGCATGTTTAAAGTCATATTGTGAATTAGTTCAGGAGAGGAGGCAATCTGGTAAATTATATATCTCTACGTAAAGTGTACTCCCTCTCTCTCTAAACCAAATTCAATGACAGAATACTCAAAACACGATTTTTTGCAGTGTTATTTTTTAAGCTGAGAAATGATTCTTTGAAATTTATCAGAATAAATTTAAATATTTCTTTGAATTTCTCAACTTAATTTTTTCTTCAACTGTCTGACCTCTAAGACGACCACTATTTATATAGAACAGAGTCATGCATTATAGAACACTGATATAAAAATAAAACAATTATTTACATAAAAACACTTGTATGACTGTGATCCCAG
>JAQHUG010000256.1:2450846-2464886 GCA_028555095.1 Dicrostonyx torquatus | reverse complement strand
CTGCCAGGCTAGCCCAGTTTTCTTCTACAGGCAAAGCACTACAAAGCAGGGGCAAAATGAAAGACTCTAGATGCTTAAGAAACTCAAATACTCACACCTAGAATGTTGAAACTTTGACCTAAGAGACAAACTGACAAGAATATGACCAACATAGGGCTGGGAGCTAGGTGTTGTTGTTTTAGATGCAGGAATTGGCTTCTAATTATTTAATTGCTCATTTAGCCCAGTGCTGAGAACTGAACCCAAGGCCTACTGAGCTAGATCCATATCCCATCCCTCCACACTCTCCTCAGAGGTGCCCTGGTGGCCACAGGCAAGGCAAGGCTCTGTGGCTTCGGCATCTTCCACTTTTTCAGTTGCCTCTGGAGGCAACAGGGTTCCTTCTCAGGACTTCAGGATCAGGAAGAGCAAAATCAGCCATGAAGCAAGTCTTGCATGAAGTGCAGACTTTCTGCTAATGAGAACACAGACACAGGAGCAATTCTTCCACATCATAGGACCCATCCTCCATTTCCTCCCCCCATGAATATATAAGTCTTTGCGTGTCCTCACAGGGCTCACTGCTCCGTTAGGATAGGGGGGCGTGTGTGTGTGTGTGTGTGTGTGTGTGTGTGCGCGCGCGCGTGCGCGCTCTGGCAGCTCCTGGCATTTAGAAATGAGGATCTAGAACTCCAACATTCTTCCATCTAACAGTCACTCAGCAATGTGCAACTTTATGAACCCAATTTCACCATGGAACACTGGGCTAGTGCTTTAAAGGTAGGGCTGCTTTCTTTCCAAATATCCTTGGAGGAAGGGTGGGAGGGAGGGAGGAAAGGAGGGAAGGATACAGGTATGCAGGAAGGAAGGAAGGAAGGAAGGAAGGAAGGCAGGCAGGCAGGCAGGCTGGCTCTCTTCCTCTATACTTTAATCTCGAATATTAAAGAGCCCATGTAGCGTCCTGGCCACTAACTGCCAAATGATAAATCACTTGCTACAACCACGGAATGAAATGAGAAGGCACTTACATGTTTAAAGAGTCACTTCAGCATAATTATTTTCTCAACTGCAACATATTTTCCCAAGTTACCATGTGTTTAACAGTATCATTGGAAAAAAATAAATCAAGACTATCTCATTCCATTCTGGCATCAAAATACTTAACAGTTCTTTTACTGCTGTGCATAACAAAATGGTTTACCTTCCAGCATTTTCTGGAGACTGTTCCTCATGACATGGATGTTCTCTATCCCGATAAACTGAAACTTGATATTGGAATAATTGTCTTCATTCTCATAGCCTTTCCCTGCAGCACGATTGGCCATTGCATTGAGCTGCAATGGTCAGCAAAACAAAATAGGCATCAATTACATTCAGGACATGGAACAACCAACACTTATAAAACACTGCAAAGATGTATAGACACGTAATGCGGTTTAAATCTCTGGAACTCTGTGCTGAGCTCTCACAGCTGCAAGCACAAAGCCTGAGCTATGGTCAATAGCTGGTCTGGAGAACATTTCCTTAGTTGGGAAGTATTCCCTAAGTCCTCCTGGAGATGCCTCTGCCAGTTCTCACGCCAGTGCTGGCCTGATATGGAAGTCTGTGGCAGAGCCAATTTAACACCATACATCAGAACTTGCCGACAGGCAGAAGAATATCCAGAGATGTCTATCAATATATAGCTCTGCAAGTTAAATTATCTGCCGGAACCATAACACCAACAAACACCAACAAACACGTCATCGGGTAGGAATGTTACTTGTGATTTATCCAGTTGACCCTTCAGCAGGAATCTGATAAACCGAAGGGGAAGGCTGACAGCCGGGCTGAAGAGACAGACGCTTCTTCCACTTGCTTTCTTCAAATCTCCATGGATAATGGATGGGATTTTGTCACTTTAGAACCGTAATTTTGTAGATAAGACATTGGAATTTCAGTGTAACTGGGTTCAATGCTAATGGACTGTGAAGAAACCGAATAAGCCCAAACTACTCTAAACCTGTGCAGCCTAATCAAGCAGGTGAGTCCTGCCTGCCCTAGGTGGGAAAAGATTTCTCATGGGAATATAAGGCTGGGAATGCTCTTCTCTTGCAGTTTGACTGAGCAAGCTGTCACTTACAGAGAACAGTGTTCACTGACCATTCTCTTCTTTAGGCCACAAAGGTTAGGGAATAGCCAGATGGGGGTGGCGGTGGGGAAGACCTGCTTTTAAGAATACAGCACAAAGTAGTACTTCATATGGTTCAGTTCAAAAAGCTAAGTTAAGTTAAAAGCACTCTGGCCCAGATCTTCTAGTTCCAAGATAAAAGGTCCCAGCACATACAGATGAAGAACATCCGCCATGATGTTTCTGCAAACACAGAAGCTGTACACCTATGAGTATCTCATCAGAGTGGTAACTGGATAAATGACAGCATATACATGGAATACAGCCAGGCATCGAAGACATGGATCCCGATCTATCTCCCCCCTTTCTCTCTAAACATCATACATCTACATGTGCATATGTGTAAGCTAAAGAGTGTTCATGCAACCACCCACTGTTAGTAAACTTACTGATTGATTTCATTATGAAGAATTTAAATCACAGGTGACAATTTCAGCAGAAAGAGATGGCAAGCTACAGAGGAACACTATCAACACTGCTTCCGATGCTCTTGTTACAGGAAGCATATATTAAGTCTGGGTCATAAGTCATAGAAATGAGGTGATAAGGAAGGAAACCGAATACAGATGACAGCAAGCCCCTGCCACGGGAGTCCCTGCTTCAAGAGCAAGTTGGTTTCCCGCTCCTCTGTCAGCTCTTCAGACAGCTGACTCCAGTCTGCTGAAGCAGGCCACCAGTCCTAAGAGCACAGACTTTAGCCTCAACCAGGAAAACCTTAAATCTTAAGAGATACTGTATGTTCATCCTTTAAAAGGTTCTAATATCTCATGGGATATTTCTTCTTCTAGAAATTACACACACGTTACTCTCATGGAATTATGAGAAAAATCACTGCTTTATGTAATTATTTTCAGGGCTGTTGGATAAAACTTTGCAATAAGTTTCATAAAATGCAACAAATTAACAGGATGCACACAAGAAGCTTTATGTTCGTACACTTATTCCACATCTGAATTCAAGTCAGCCTTCTCACCACATACCCTCTCCTCTTCTAAAAACAACAACATGCAACAAGCAAAAGTATTACTACTACAGTTATTACACATACAACGTATGCTCAGACTTTAAAATAATTAAGAAGCTACAAAGGAAGAATCGACTGGCAGTCTTCCTGACTGGCACACAAGAGGAAGCATTTTGAAAGTCAATGTGTACTTCACACAACAGACAGAAGGTGGCAATATTTAATCTATCATACAGACAATTTTTTTCAGGAGCAGCACTTATTTTCATCAAAAGCTGAACTCTCAAACCAGAAACACAGTTTTATCCAAAAAGCTACTCTAGACTGAGATAGATGATAGATAGATAGATAGATAGATAGATAGATAGATAGATAGATAGATAGATAGATAGATGATGGATGGATGGATAGATAGATATGGATTGGACAGAGTATGCTTCACACCAAGAAATCAGTACTAGCAGGGCTAATGTGGCTCTTTTGAGAACTACATTTTATAATTAAGTAAACAGCTATGGGCTTCAGATTCTAATAATTCCCAAGTAGATAAAGCCATGGTGTCTTAAATGCATCCCAGTTTCTAGATGTGCTTGAGAAGCAGGGTGGGAAAATCCACCCAGTTCACAGGAAAACCCTTTGCTATCTAGCATTAGCATGTTTGGTGCAGAAATACCTGTAGAAGAAACGAAGAGTCACTGGTTGGGATAAAAGATGCCCATGAGGTTGTTCTTGTTGCCTAAGCAACTAACTGAGGACGGAAAGGAAAGCGCATCGTACCAATGCCAAATGGTAGCATAAAATCCCAACCAGGCTTCAGAGGGAACCAATGGGTTTAGGACTGGTAAGAGCTGGAACCTGGAGCAACCCTGCCAGGTAAAAACAGTTACAGCTGGGGTTTACGGGGGAGGATGGAGAGGCTGTTCTGGATAAAGAAGTGAAGGAAATGGAGACCCAAGAGGGGCTCAAAACATTCAGGGTCCTCTACAGACAGCCTCGGTGAAGGACTTTAAACTCTGGCGTGGTGAACAACTGTTGTGTCATTTTGAGTATCTTTAATGGAAAAGTAGAACTGATTTAGAGCTGATGACAGAGATGCTGCCCCACACGGGAGCAGCACGGCAAGTGAGCCAGGCCTGGTGGGCTATTCTGTGGGCTGAGTCAGGGACAATGAACGATAGCCTTAACAACTTAGTAAGTCCCAGTCCCCAAGGTAAAGCAAACGGAGACTAAGGATGTAGCTCAACAGCAAAGTACGTGAAGTCACAGGTTCAATCCCTAGCACTGAAAAAGGAAAAAAAGAAAGACTCAGTGAGAAGTGGAGAGAGTATGTGCTGCCAGGAGCCCCACCAGTTACAGACTCATGTCTGCACCTCACTTATGGCCACACTCTACACACAGTTTACAAAGGAGACTAATGACTGGCTGACCAACTGGTCACATGACTACATAAAAGAATGAGGTAAGAGGCGATCAAGCCAAAACTACAAAGAAACACAATCAGGTTCTGTACGACTCCATGAATCCCCAGTGAGTGCTGGTCTGCACAGCCAGCCAAAGGAAGGCCTGGTCCCTACCCTAGCCTTGGAGTCCAGGACCATACCAGTTACATTTATGCCCAAATCATGGCAAAGCCTGAGCTCAGAGTTGAACAGGAAATCACAGCAAAGAACTGGGCCAAAGCCTGACACAGGTTGTCAAAGGATGGTCCTCTCCTCCCCTCATCTTACTATGTATGACCTACTAACTTTAACTGTGGCATACTCGTGGAAATACTAGACGATTATATTGTGTACAAGTACTGTCTACAGATGAGCTTGTCAACTTCTTCCCCTCCCCATCTAGAGGTGGCTTGTGTATATTTAAGAGTATCAGGATTATATTCAAGCAGGAATCTTGATTCAGGTTAACTTAAATTTTCAACCCACTTATGATGGGAAATGGGTTTTTTCCCTATCTACAGGCTATGTGTACTGAAGAATGCTTTTCTCCAGGACTCCTCCCCTCCTGTGCTTTCTGCCAGGATCATCTTTTCTGTGTAGTTGGTAGAAGGGGCCAAATGGAATGAAAGCAGTTAGATAAATAGATCTTTGCAAAGCTAGGCAATTTGCAATTGTCTTATTGCTTAACAGTGCTTCTCTGATGAATACTAACTGACCATCTCTCTCTCTCTTCTATTAGCATGGGTATCCAAAGGGTGACTTTCTGAAAGCACACATGTAGGCTTCGATTCCACGCACACACACGGAAGATCCACTATGGCATGAGCCCACTCCAGCAGCCCTACCAGCACACTTGCCTGTAGCTCCTCACTGGAGACCATCAGTGCAGGTAAGTTGTCTTAGCAAGGTTTGTTTGATCAAGTTTGCTCAGGTGCAACCTAAGCCAAAGGAAATTGCTCCATCCTTTCACGGACAAAGAATAGGAGTGATGACTGTCTTCGCCTGCCATGAAACACAATGGTACTCTCCCATTCTCCGTCATCTGTCACTCAACCTGCAAGGCTGATGCATATATGACCAGGAAATATGGTCCCACCTGTTAGACACCCCTAATCTTCACAGCTGTGTCTTGAAGATGCTACCTGCATGGAACTCAGTAAACAGACACTACCTCATCTCTAGATAAAGAGAAATACCCCATGACTCTGTGTTGTACAATTAAATAACCACAGATGCAGTGATGCTAAGGCCATAACCACAAAGCAATCTTTGGAGCTGGAGCGTGACACAGGCTGATCTCAGCCTCGCCCCAGCCTTCAGGACTCACTTCCTCCATAGCTGGTAGGTGGACAGTGCACAGTTCAAAGCCCTTCCTGTTCCTTTGGCCTTGAAGTGATTTTGGCTGAGCTTGGGGCTGGGTCTTCAGCTATGTCTCTGAGTGTGTGACCAACTGAGGTGGCAACCCTCTATAGTGTCCTGGAGTGGAGACATGGTCCTCTGAAGAGGATTTTAGTAAACAGAAAAAAACAAGCTTTGGAGTCAAATAAGCCTGTATTTGACTGAATGTGGTCTTAGCCCAAAACTTTGCGATATTATTGAATTATTTAACCTCTTTAAAGCTAAGCCCAGGGAAAGAAAAGAGATCTGCTAATCTGCAGTATTCTTACAAGAATTAAATAAGAAAGCACTTAACACTCTTGCAAGCTCATCAAAATGTGATAAATTTTAAAATCAGAACATCCGATACAGTCAAGGACAACACTGCGATGTGATGGCACACTCCGTGTTTGAGACCTCAGCTAATACTGTCCTGACACATTTCGATTTCAATGCCCCGATCTCTAGCAGCAGCACGTGGCCCCGAGGAGACCCTGGACAATACATACTTGAGGTTGTCACGGCCTCTGCTGCCCATCACTCTCACAGCACTGAGCAGTTCAGAAGGCTTTCATCGGAGTGGGTGGCTTGGGAAACTCTTGTGTGGATTTAGCCTTGCTCAAAGGCCAAGGATCAGGATCCTCTGAGCTGCCTCCTGAGCCTTTCTCTTTATACCAGGAAGTAAATCTGAGTGCAGGGGCAAGGACCTAGGGAATGCTTGCAGGTCAGCATGCAAACCTTTCATCGCAAATATCCATTCACTTTCCTGGCTACCTAGGACGCCTAACACACTCAGGGGGAGAGTGGGCGATCAACCAGCATAGTCATGGCCCTTAAAACAAAATAAGGAAGAAGAAAGAAAGCTTAAAGCAAACTGTTTAAAAACCATGTGTGTGTGCCTGGATTACATGAGAAGACACCTAACTTTATTTAATAGATGAGAGTCAAACTTCTTATCACTAGAATAAACAAAGTGAGTACTAAATATACCCTTCAAATCAAATCCTGAGGATTAATTGGCTTTAAATATGGACTAGGCCTGGCCCTGCAGCTGCCACACTTGGATCACGTCTCTTCAGTTAGCAGGTCTGTCTGTCTATCTCTGTGTAAAGCTGGAAAAGCAGGGTAGGAGACGGATTTCCAGTCTCCACTCAGTAAAGCCCCAGCTTCCCTCCCCATCCTGAACCTGGCTGCAGAATATCATCTAAGAAGTACAAACTCTCAGAGAACACAGAAGACACAGGGAGGAGGCAGAAGGATGGTCAGGGTCAGAGGAAGGGGTCCAAGTCTGATTCGAACAGAAAGGCACAGACTGAAAGGCAACAATAGAAGTTAACGACTTTTTCACATCTTCCAAGTGTAAACCTTCCAGCATCTTCATCCCTGGTCTGGAAATTCTCTCTGTGTTGTGCAGAGAAAGTTTACTAGAAAGGTATGATGTGGTAAGATGTGAAGACTATGTCTATAAATACCTACGACTTTGCCACGAAGCGCCTACTCATAATGGTTCAACTTTTAAACTGACTTGAACTATTAGTCTATTTTCTCTTCCCTATGTCAAGTTTTTATTCCCTTGTGTTCTTTTTTAAATAGCATTGCTGACATTTAATTCACATGTCATACAACTTACCCATTCAGGGAGGCAACCTGTAAAACTAAACTGCACCCATTTACTGTGTGATCAGCACAACATGAAAAACAAGGGAAAGAGAAATGCACTCAACACAGTCAGCCCCTTCAGGAGCTGAGATACAACAAGGCAGTCCTCTGGTTTCCCCATGGTCTGACCATGCCAAGAACAATCCTTTGAAGATGAAGCAACCAGAGCCAGGACCTGTTGTAGAATATTATTATAAGGTGTGTTACTTTTTTTTTATGATCTGGAACATGTTTAATGATGCAAAGATGTGTTTGATTAAATAAAATTCACCTGTGGTCAGGAGGCTGCATCAGCAACCAGCTGACAGAAAGTGGCAGGGAGAGCCAGGTGGAGAAGGTTTTTACGGAGGGGCGAGGAGCAGCACAAGGGCTTTTGGGGAGACACAGGAGGAATGGAGGTGAGCTGCTCATTAGTCAGCAGAATTGCACCTCAAACCTTAAATCTTGAGTTCTTTAGAGGGACGGAGATATAGTTAAGTTCCCTTCTTAGCGCTGAAAGAGTCAATACCTGAGGGAACAGAATTATCTTAGGCTGTGGCCTAATGGCTGCGGATAGCAGGGGGTAATTGCAGTTGCTGATTTGAACAGCCATGGATTAAAAGGCAGCAACAATTTTTAAAAGGACAGCAAGGAATGGTATCAGTTAAGCTTTGGTTCAGTCCAGCCTTGGGACTCAGGGCTGAGAGACAGACACGGATGAAAATGTTGATACTTACTTTGGGTCGCGTGTCCACAACGTAAATGAAGTCACTTCCGGGATTGGCTTTCCTGATGGCTTGGAGCATCTGTTCATCCTCCAGACACCGAGCACTGAAGCCAGAAAGGGGCTGGCTGCTCCTGCAGATGGAGGCCTGCAGGAAGAGGCCACAGCAACACAGTGCCGTCAGAGAGGCTTCGGGACCATCCCCAGAACAAGAAGTCCTTGGTAAGCCTGCACCCCATACCAATGTTAGAAATAGAATTAGACTTTGTGAAAATTTGAATCAAAGTCAAAGAACCATCTACTTGGGCAAGATTTCTGTGTAAGACCTTAGGAATGTGTGAAGATGTTTAGATGGGATCCAAATCATGAAACCTAAAGCTATTTAAGGTTTAGGTTTTTCCTTTTCAATAATATTGCTTCTTTTCACTGCTGAAAGTAGAATAACTGTTCTCCTGAAACGTACAAGACACTATTAATGGCAAGACTGGGGAAAATTTTACTGCTTTTTATCATTTTCTATCCTAGTCTATTTAAAAGATCATGAGCACCCAAAATCAATTCTGAGGGTCACATTTTCCCAGTAATGAAAGCCCACATCACTAACAGGTTTGCTCTGTAACAGTGTTTAGAAACAAGAGGTATCTTCAGACTCCTCTTGGCATGTCCTGACATCTCTCTGACCTTCAATTCCAACATCATACAACTATCCTTCCATTTCCCAGGTCCTGCACTGGTGGGTCTAACCAGCTGTGGCTTTAAACAACTGTGGATCAAAAGTATTCAAATAAAAAGTACTGAACCTGTATTGAACACACTTAAGACTTTTTTGTCACCTATCCCTAAACACCATCGTAGCCAATATTTACTTCGGGTATTTAAGCAACCGAAAGCAATGTAAAGTAAGCAGAGAGAATGAGCAGTGTACATGCAAACACTAGTGTTGTAGAATATTATTGTAAGATGTGTTACTTTTGTTTATGCTCTGGGACACTTGTTTAATGATACAAAGATGTTTTTGAACAAATAAAATTCACCTGAGGCCAGGAGGCTGAGTCAGCAATTAGCTGACAGGAAGTTGTAGGGAGGAGTCAAGTGGAGAAGGGCTTATAACGGGGGGGGGGGACTTCTTGGTACTAAGTCATTTATATAAGAGTTTTGTTCCCTAGAAATTTATGCTGTGAATTTAGGAGACAATACTGTACATAATTTAAAGCAAAATAACTCTTAAAAACACTAACATAACTCAATAACAAACATACCTAGAATGCTGTTCCTAAGTAAGCCTGTAACCATGCCCTGCAAAGCCGCTTGACTTCAAAGGGAGTCTGGGTGACGGTGAGCTCCACAAGGTCCATGCACAGAAACAGGATTAAAATTAATGTCATGGGATGCCTTGATATCTGGTAAAACCAAGAGACCCTAATGCAAGCTCTCACCACACAATGCTCCTGTCACATAAGTCTCCTGACCTAAGAGCCTGTGGCAGCTTGTGGTCACTGAAGTATGAGGTCTCGGTTTTCTACCAGCCTATGGTATGAGCAGATCAGTTAAACCTCCAGTAGGAACAGGGATAACCTCCCTGTCACGATACTGCAAGGCCTGGGCCCCCCCAGCACTCCATTTTCACCCCTCCCCGTGCAACCGCAACATGGCCCTTATTCAATGGCTAGGTTATAATAAGCAAAAAGAGCACGGAAAACCAAGAGGCCACTTTATCTGACTCCCACATACTCACAGAAATCCACAGTCAGCAATGGTACTTCATAAGGACAAGCCCTCACCCAGAAGCACTTTTATACTTAAACACCATACTGGAATCCAAATATTGTTACAGAACACACATGACTATTTTTCCTCCTGCAATTCAGATTCTATTGTGTACAGAGATGTGGGAATGGGAGCTCAAGGGCCCACATGGCCAGTGTTTTCCCAGAGTAACCACATCATGAAGGGATGTTTGGAAACAAGTCTATCCGAAGCCTTTGCTAGAACAGCTAAATCCAATGCAGAGGATTCCCAACTTCATAATATACTTAGCTGCTGGAAAGATCAGAAGGTCAAGAGGGCAGAAGCAGGCAAGGAGGTCATTAGACTAAGCTGGCCTCTGAGCTACCTTCTGAAGATCTGATCCTAGCTGAGGCACTGTACCTTTACCCTATGACATCACACTACCCAAGAAAAGTTCATTCTTCTCAGAAAAGGGAGCAGTATAGACCTCGGACTCACTGTTTAAATACTCTGTCTATCCTACTACTGGATGGAAGAACAATCAATTCTATCCCTCACCTAAACTCCTGTCCTCTCTCACTTCATCACAAAATGTCAATAATACTGGCATCTCAATTTAAAGTATAACACCACAGAACCTCATAACCTTCCTAACTCCGTTTTTAAGAAAGAGGAGTCACTACATCCTTTGCCTCTAAACACTGTTCCACTCCTGTGTGGGTTGAAACATATCAGGAGTTAAATAATACAGGCAAGTGTCACGTTTCTCCAGGCCCCATTTCATGGCTGGGAAAAGAGCAGTGGACGCAAATGAAATCCTTTCAATGAAGAGAACTCACTGATAAACAAGTATGGTCTTTTGGAGAAGGCTACCCAGAAGGCTGTTTCCTTATTCTGGTGGAGCTGCCTTGCTCAAAATATTTTTGGAAACTTCCTTTATCACCTGACAGCTACTGCACCACCCTGACTGTAGGTTAATTTACATTCACTTATACAAAATCACACAGATGTACACACGTGTGCACGCGCGCGCGCGCACACACACACACACACACACACACACACACACACACAGAACATTGCTTGGTTTTAAATATAAAACTGTATTAACCACGAAATCAGACCTTTTTGCCTGACTTGAGCCAAGTATTTTTTATAGCTGATGGCAAAAAATACTGTTACTCCTCCAAGTTTGTTTTCCTATCTTCCATGGAAACAGAGCTTTAAATTGTAGTTTCTTGCATGGTTACCCAAAGACTGCATTTTCCTGCCTTCTCTGCACAGTTCTGGTGGACAGGATGTGAGCAGAAATGTCACACTTGTTTCTCGGACCTTCCTTTCAAAAGTGGGAGCGTGCTGAGAGCCTCCTCATCCACTGCCTGGATTGGGGAACTGATGGCTGATACTAAAGCCCTCTTTATCTAAGGGTCAGAAAGACAGGCATTGCACCTCCAGAGAGGACAGCTTCATTCGTGCAGCTAAACACACTTAGGTAATGTCTGAGTCTACCATTGTTTTATTGCCAAACAGACACGGAAGGTAAGTTTCTACATGAAACTAGATTGTCTCACACCATTCACAGGATACCCATGTGCCACTGAGAATTCAAATAAATACACACAGAGAAAAAGAGACAAAGAGAGAGAGACAGAGAAAGCTAGAAAAATTCCAATTCAGGATAAAACCTAAAAGCCAACTGAAACAAAGGCCTGCTTTGAGACGTACATGGCTTTCTTTACAGTAGTAGGAGAGGGCAGGAAATCGCCGTCTGCTCCGGAACTTGGAACTGCCCACGATGATGTGTGCTGTGGCTGATTTGGGAACGTACAGTTCCGTGGGGTAAGAGTCACAGACCTGTCAGAAAACAGAAAGGTATGTTGAGGCAATCAAGCATTACACTGCAAATTGACCCCAGAAATCCCATTTCAACATGCCTGAAGGCTGCAGATCTTCTCTTTCCTAATCAAGTTACAGAGTGGGCTGTTTCGAGGAAACCTGAAGCCGCTCTGAGAAGTGAGGTGCTGCCGACTCTGTAACAAATCCGGAAGGAACGCAGAATAACTGTGGACACTGCATCACTGTGCACTGCCCTTCTCTCCAAAGGCTCTTTATGTGGGAAAGACAGTTTTTCATCAAAAAGGAACAAACTGCAACTCTGCATCCTAATGGCTGAAGAAACATTAGCCCCCTATGTTTGACTGCCAGCCTGTGTGGGGACAATTTCCAAAAATGTCGTCACAGCAGTTACATCCTCTGTGTCCCTGGCACATGTGTACTTCTTTAGTCTTCTCTGAACACCCCTGCCCAGGTCTTCTCAAATTTCTTCCATGCTTCCCCAGACTACCCAGTCCCACCTTCTTTCAGGAAGTCTTCTGGATCTTCCCCTAGAAACATATCTAGATAGGATTTCATGGTGCACCTCCCATTACCACACAATGTACCAGCTTCATCTGTGTTTCAAGTGTGTTGATTTTATAAATAGTAAAAGATTTGCTCCTCATGGGACCAGGTGCCTTGGTGGATCATAGGATTGAGAATCAGAAATCAGCTGCTTGGTACATGGTCTGGCATTTGTGACTCTGCCACCTCGAAGAGCCAAACTACACCAGATGCTTTGGTTTTCTGATCTCCGAAAGTGATAGTTTAGTAATGAAACTTTAGGGGGTGGACAGAAGGAAATAATCAGATAACAGCCACGACAGAGCACTTTATAAACCACTGGAGCCAAAAGAAATGCCAGCACTTGGCAATGGTGAGTTCTGCTGGCTGTCGGTGTTTGGTTTTCCCGTCAGTCCATCAGATGGCAAGTTTCCTGGGCTTCATCAAGCAACTGCTTCTTTCCTGGAAGTCAAGCATCTCTGTAGTCATAGCAACAGAATCCACAAGGGTGTAGCAATAGGGGTAATACTTTATCTACGGATCCTTTGGCCAGCTCCACCCACTCTTACCACTGAAGGGAATGAGAAACCACATGAGAGTCTTCAGCCTCCTGTCAAGATGCCGTCCATCCCTGCCTGCCTCCCTGACTCTCTTAACGAGACAGCTCAGAATCACGGAGCAAGAGATTTAAAAAGGCCATAAAAGGAATGACCACAGGTCCAAAGCATAACTTCAGTCTCAGGTGGGCTCACACTCTCAAGGAAAGCCCTGTTCCAGGAGCAGAGAGCCCAGCCTACTTGGACCCAGACAGCAAGAATGAGGCCACAGAACATTGCACTTCCTTCCTGACTCCAGCCTAGTGTCTGACTCTGTCTCAAGCAAGCAAGCTCTAGACTATTAACACAAACCATTCCTGCTGGCCCACTGGTCAAACATGTGATCACTCTGTAGACTGTCGTATGCTGAAAATTACCAGTTTTGAAAGGAAGTAGGTTTTCAGTAAATTGAGGATTACATAGCCTCTTCCTAGTAACAACAACGTGAAGAAACTGAAAGGTTTAATGGCAATAACGATCTGTACTAGGGAAGATTTTCCAAAATACTGCACATCTTCTGGAGATCAAGGGGAAAGGGAAGGACCCTGCAGCTCAAGGTCTCCCAAGGCCAGAAAGCATCTAGTGTGGTTCAGGCCATACCACTGTGTACCCCATGGCTGAAATGATACTAGGGAAGGAGAGATACCTAGAGCCCAAGCCAAAACTCCAAGGCTGTCCTGCTGTCTCTGCATTAGCGACTGCACAAGACAGTCACCACCTTCTAGAACAGCAGAGCCATCACTCTCAGGAGACCGTGGACCTTCATGTCAGCCGATGCAAAGGGCAAAGCTCCCCTACCCGAGCCCAGTCAACAATTTTCAGGCTTGCAAACTGGCTGGCACAACTTCCTCTCTTGAACACAGCTCTATTAAAGGAACTGTGCTTCACAGAACTGATCTCTAGTCTATGAGCCAAGTATAGGCATTCTGATGCGTTTACTAGTAGGAGCTCCAAGGCGCTAAAATGCAACTGCTAAATCAATTAATGATGATAACACCCTTAGGCTTCCAGTGTCATTTAACTTGAGTTGTAATAACCATTTTTTT
>JAQHUG010000256.1:2414711-2443627 GCA_028555095.1 Dicrostonyx torquatus | reverse complement strand
CAGGGCAGGGTATCCTGCCCCATCTTAAGGAAGCAGGGGGAGGGTGGTGGGGTAGGGGGGCAGAGGGAGGGCCTGGGACAAGGGGAGTAAATGTAAATTTTTCTTTTAAATTTAATAAAAAATGAAAAAAATGCTAACTGCAGATTTTATATAGTGTCAAATTTAGACAAAGAGTAGCAATATACAAAAGTACAAATCATGATTAAAATCTATGATTAGAGGTGGGATGCAGCTCAGATGTTCTGGGTTCCATCTCTAGCACTTGGTAATCAGGCATGAGAAACATCTACACCTTAGTATTTGACTTAAAAAGGCAGGAGGATCGGGAGTTGATCCTTGGCTATGTGGTGAGTTTGAGTTCGGCCTGGACAACCTGAGACTGTCAAAAAACAAAACCAAAAAACCACAAATCAGAAGTTGTGAAGATCAGAAAACATGCTGAAATGTGTCTTTAATAGCTCCATGAATGGCAACAATTACCTAGCAAAACAGAATCTACAAGAGACAACCTTCTAGAATAAAGGAGCAAGAATGCGAACAGGCAATTCAGAGAGTCGCTATGAATGTTCAATAACACAGGCACTATTTAAATAAGAAAGGGTCTATCAGATTGTGTAACTATGAACAAAGGAAAGTAAGACAGAAGAGTGGGCTTGAAGTATACCTCAGTGGTACGGTATGGCATTTGCCAGACATGCTCAGAACCCTGGGTTTGAGCCTCAGCAAAAAAACCCATAAATACACAACAGTTAAACCAAGATATTATCATTCATATTTTCTATCTCTTTCTCCCTCCCTCTTTCTCTGCTGCCCCTCCATACCTCTATCTCCCTTCCCTTTCTAACTCCCTAGAGCACTAGGAATCAATACTGAAGCTAACACTGACATGTGAGTTCATCACTGGAGAGAACAACGGGTCTCTTGGCACTCCTTCCCTTTCTCCATACTCCTCCCTGTGAGTATAGACACATTTTTTTCCACATCTCTCTAGGGAGCCTCTTGGTGACCTTATGTACCAATTGAGAACCCAGTAAGCATATCAAGAGGCTGGTGCCAAACTGCTATTGGAGTCCCTCTGATTTCCCCTCTAATCGTCCCCTGTGCTATAAAAAGATGTGATGGGAGACTGAGGTTCCAGCCAGCTCTCCCATCAACTGGCTGGCCACGGAGTCTCCACTTGGCCTTCCTGAGTTTCCACATGCTCACCCCTTAAGAGAAGTATGCAGGGATGGTCTTGAGGGACTAATTCTAGGTACCGTTGGAAAAGAAAGTCAGAATGGGCCACCAGGCATACAGCTCCGTGGCAGATCATTTGTGCAGCATGCATAAGGCTCTGGGTTCAATCCCCAGTAGTGGAGGGGGCAGGGTACCAGCAAAAAGAGAGAGACTTGGGGACCTTCAGACTTCATCTATAAAGAGCAGAGGAATCTAGAGGAAATAAAAGTTATCCCGCGCTAACTGTCATTGTTGATTCATACGGATTAAGTGTTTGGATCCCACTAAGATGGTGCCACTCACTCTGTAGTCTCTATTCACATCGCTGAGCTGCCAATAGTTATCAGGGAGGCCCATTCTCTCGTATTCTTCACTAAGATCAATCAGCAACCAGCCCTGTTCTCTTTCTTCCTTATCCAGTTTGGGATTGAAGGAAAAGCAGTATAACTCCTCGTATTTCACTGCAAGAAAAAGAGAGTAGAAGCCAAATCAAGCTAAGTCAAAGCCAGAAACTGCCCCAAAAACATTCTGTCCCAGCTGGAGTTCACCATCCCAGCCTCCCACCCCTGGCAAGGGAACAAGGGCACCCTGCTGCTACGGACAGGGTCACTTGAGCCCCTCCCAGCAATGACAAGAAGACCTTGAGGCATCTGGATGCAACTGTGCAAGAGCTTCCCTTCTCTGCAGAGAGCAGGGCCTTCCTCCTTGTGAGCAGATTCGTTTTAACTGCTTCAAAAGTGAATATATTTCCCAAAACACATAAAATACGGAGCATGACAATAATTAAGAATGTAGGAATTCATCAGACATCTATTCTGTTTGGCTCTGGAATGGGTCCTAAGAGGGACACAGTTTGATGCTCACAAAATTAAGAAACCAGAAACAAAATAGAAAAGCTGTGGATTATGTAACAAAACATGTATTTTTAACAACTACACATAATATAATTGTGTTGTTCTTAAGATCTTTAAGGAGTCATTAATAAAATCAGTCTATAAAACACCATAGCCTGCGCATGGAGTCCAAACTGAGGGACGCATCATGGAAGCCCTCTTCAATTCAGCCAGACATTTTTCTCCCTCAAGCTTGTGAGGCCAAGCCCAAGAGTCTTACTTCCTCCCTAGCATTTAGTTTTCTTGCTCTGGACTTGCCATATAAGGGAAGTATACAGTACACCATATACCCACATTGCCATTATCCCTGTTGCCACATTAAAAAATAAAAGGAAACAGTGAAATTAATTTAGTAATATTTAACCCAATACAGCTAATATAGTTACTTTAACATGTATATAATACAAAATATAGTACAAAGCCACATTTTTTTGTTGGGGACTCCGTGTATAGTTTGTATCACTACACTTGGTTTAGGAACAGACACATTGGAAAATGCTAGGTGGGCATCTGTGGCTTGGAAGTACAAGACCTAAGAATTCCTGACCATGATGAGTCTTTGGTTCTAGGTTCTGTTCAAGAAACCGATCAATCCAGCTGGTAGGCACTAGTGCTGACCCTCACTTCAAAGATGAGAAAAGTAAGGCAAAGGGGGCTGAGGAAGAGCACCCTGCAGGTCACCCAGCTGGTAAAGAGAGTCCAGACAGCAAGACAAGCTGGCCTAAGGCTCGGCATCACCTGTGTTCCACGCTCCCGCAGAAGTTCCCAGCTCTTCCCTTATTCCCCTTCTCCACCCTCATAAACCTCCTTTCTCTCTCCAATGTGGGCCTATATCCTCAGTTTTCCCAGGCCCTCCCATTTCGTGCTCAGCTGGCTGACAGCACTCTGGGCAGACAATTTAATGCTCCTATGTGTGACCAAAGGCCCTATAAAGGATCTGGCCACCAACAGGAGGCCAAGCAAAACTCAGTCGTAAGGTTGTTTTGACTGCTATTAACATGACTCACCCACAGGAAAGAAGAAAGACAAGGGTCGTATTTTGAAGGAGGTTAAGGGCATTTTCATGGAGTACATCTTTTTCATTAGACGTGTAAGAGGCACAACTAGATAAATTATGTTCCACTTCGGGTTTCTTGACATCACCGTTGTAAACATTAAAGCAGAACACTGGGTGTGCATCAGAGAAGAACGGAGCACAGGCAGGAGCTTGCGCATACGCATACACACACACACACACACACACACACACACACACACACACACACACACACACACACCACGATCAGTAAAAACAGTTTCTGGCATATGAGCTAATGGGGAACAGTGGAGAAGATTGAGGTCCTGTTCTGAGAAGAGCTGCTTCAACACTGACCCATCTTTTCCGTTACTGAGTACCATTTTCATGACTCAGACGTCTGCTACCATAATGCTAACTGAAAAAGAAGTTTGTTGAAGATGCCAAAAGGATCTCTTGGGAAATCTTCAGCTCCCTGAGGGTAATAATGGAAGTGAAGCTTCCTTCTGTTAAGTGTTTACAAATAGGTTTCAAGGTTGGAAGAGGAAAAACATCCTGTGACTGACAGTTCTCTTTGTATGTGGGCGGAGAGTGAACAGTAAGTTTACAAAACCAACCCTGGACAGAAAGATTCTGCAGTTGGAAGATATCAGACTAGGTTTACATTGAAATAAAAGATGTTTTCTTTTGGACACTTTTATAGAAAGGGATGATAAACAAATCTTCAGTCCCAATTTTAAGTAAAATTCCATATGAGGGCAAGAAAGCCTCCATTTTATTTTTGTTGTCGTTGGCCAAACCTGAATCTTGCTACTGCACTGTGGACAAGCCTCTAACCCAGAAGCCAGCCTACACTGTACACGGGGACTGTGTAATCTGAGCAATTAAAAAGTACCCTAGCACAGACGTGAATTCTACAGACTAGTTCCCACCTCACCATTGTTCTGTTCCTCCCACCCTAATGCGTATCACAAAATACGGCAAATTTTAACAGTTATCGGGGGAGTAAGATTCAAATAATTTTTGGACTAAAGAAATGTTTACTGGTATTCTGTTTGCAGATTATGTTTTTAAATTTGTATATTGACAAATTCTAGGTGTGTGCACACACATGCACACATATGGTTCAATGTGATACTGAGATTACCACTATCATTATTATTATCTGTGTGTGTGTATGTGTGCCATGCACAGGTGGTCTGACAAGAATCATCAGGGTTGGTTCTCTCCTTCCACGATGGAATCATCTTGGTCATCAAGCTTGCACAGTGAGCAGTTCTAACTGCTAAGTCACTTCCCAAGTCCTGTTAAGATTTTTAAATACAGCATGGAGTAGTAAATCAAACTAACGAACTTCAAATACTAAACAGGTTTGTGATGAGAATGTCTTGAATCTACCTTCTTAGCAGTTTCGGAATGTATGATACTCATTAATAGCACATGTATAGTGGACATTTTTCTTTCCATTCATCAGCTGATGGGCAAGGTTGCTAACCGTGAGGGTGAGGCTGCTAAAATGAACACGAAAGGAGACAATGCAATGATTTCAAGTCTGTAGGTGCATCAGATGGCAGCTCTATGTTTGGTTTCTGAGGAGTGCCCACACTGTTCTCGATAATGGCTCTACTCATTTATATCCCCACAGTAGACAAGAGTTCTTATTTCTTATCCTTTCTGATCTCAAAGAGTTTCTTTTCACATTAGACACTCATGGATGTGAAGCAGCATCTCAATGTGGTTTTCATTTTTATCTCCCAAATGATTAGCGATGCCAAGTTTTTCCACTTGTTACCCATTCAGATATTTTTAGAAATGTCTAGTTAAATCCCTTGTAATTTTTACTTGGATTATGTGTTTTCTTCTCACAGAGTTTAAGTTTCTTACATAGTTTGGATATCAATCCCATATCAGATGTATGTCTTACAATACACAGCTGTCTCTCAGTCTATGAACTACTTTTCTCTTTATAGTAATCTTTAACTATCAACAAGAGAAAATTATTTGTCCATCTAAGCAAGGCCATCTTCCTCAGCTGATCTACCCCTATTAAAACAGACATGATAAACAATGCTCAGACATATTTCCAGGTCTGTGCCATCACATCCATCAGAACAGCTTCTGCTGCAGGGACAGGCTGGGAAGTGGGGAGGATGGGGTGTTGTCCTAGGGTGTCCTTATTAGAAGGGCACACTGGACCTCTTCCTATGAAAAGCTAAAGCAAACCAAAACAACAACAACAAGAAACCAAGCTTCTGAACTATAGGAGTAATCTAAAGCACACCTTTAATTTAAAAAAATTGCTTTTTGCTTTTCAAATAAAAGTTTTTCTAAAAAACTAATTCCACATCATTGCATACTGTCTACCAAGACAATATAATTAGTTTTAACAAAGACAAACTTAAGTGTATTTCTACCCAGAAAAGCAAACTGACAAGTCCTAAAATATTATATAAAATTAATTAAGCATTGAATATTTCTGGAAAGCCTGATTGGTATTTCAGTCATAAGCATAATGAAAACTGAGCACAGAGATATGCACTGTCACTATGTTACACTACTGCTCACTGTTTATCCTCAGCCCTGGGAAGCCTGTGAGCTGTCACTATGTTACACTACTGCTCACTGTGACTCCTCACTCTGGGAAGCCTGTGAGCTGTCACTATGTTACACTATGCTCACTGTGTCTCCTCACTCTGGGAAGCCTGCGAGCTGTCACTACGTTACACTACTGCTCCCTGGGCTCTGGGAAGCAAGTCTCTCTCCACTCCAGCTGAAACCCCTTCTCTTACCATCATCATCTCACTCAAATTTCCTGCTTCCTACAGGAAACACAACTTCAAGTGTAAACTCCCAACTTGGTACCTGTCATTGACCCTTGCTCCTTTTCTCACATATAAAAGGTGTCACCTGGCTGGTGCGGAGAGAGGTGCAGAAGGGGCATGTCGGGGAAGGAGGAGAGGAGCTTTGCAGCTATCAGCAGAAAAAGTTATTAGAAGAGGATATTTAGGAAAAAATTAGGAAGAAATGTTATCTCCCCATAAAATAACTTGGAAAAATAGAGGAAAATTTAATGCCAAAAGTACTTTAAAAATTCAAAGATAAACAAAAAAGAAGGTCGCCAGCTACCATCAGGATGCAGAACTGTGAAGTTTTTAGGATCAGAAGTATTGAAAGCCTTAGACAATCCGCTGAATTAAGCCAAATCAAAATAAATGCCATGGAAGACCCATCAGAGAACGGTAAGAAGATAACAGTGGCTGTTACTGGATTTTGCACCCCTAAAATAAAATAGTAAGGGTGCCTCATCTTCACGGTGTATTTTAAATAAGTCCAAGTTTAAATTATACATTAGAGCGCAAATGTCGTGGAAGAGGACTACCAGCCTCAGATCAATACGGTCAATAAAAAAGAAATTAGCAGGGTGGGGAAACGGAAGAATTAGTAAAGTAGTTGCCCTGTAAACACGAGGACCCAAGATTAACTGACTGACATTAAATGCATCCAGGCGTGGAGGCTCACACTTGTAATCTCATTACTGGGGAAGCAGACAGGCAGTTCTCTGGGGCTCATCTGCCTATCTGCCTAGCCTACTTGTTATAATCCAGGTCAATAAGAGACCTTCTTTCAGAACACATGGTAGCTTCCGGAGAGACGTCCCAATGGTTAAAGGGGCCTGCTGCCCTTATAGAAAACCCAGATTCCATTCGGAGCACCACATGTAGCTCTTAATTCCAGCCCCAGGTGATCCGATGCTCTCTTCTGGCCTCCTCAGACACTGAATACATGTGGTACATACATGAATATGGGCAAATACTCATACACATAAAATAATAAAAACTAAAATTAAAAATAATAAAAACCTAAGATAGAACAACTCTTGATGAGCTTGAAGTTGTCCTCCAACCCCCACACACATGTGCAACCACACACACGACTATATACACCTACACAGATGAAAACAAAATGCCACTGCAAATTTGCTCAAGCATCAGTGATTTAGACAATATGATTCAAATTAAGCAAATGAGATAAACCCAATCATGAGATTTTTTTTTAAAACCATAGTAAATATACAAAACTGTAGTTTCAGCTGAGAGTGGCTGTGGCTGCAGCTGAGCGTGGCTGTAGCTGAGCATGGCTGTGGCTGTAGCTGAGCGTGGCTACGGCTGCAGCTGAGCGTGGCTACGGCTGCAGCTGAGCGTGGCTGTAGCTGAGCGTGGCTGTGGCTGTAGCTGAGCGTGGCTGTGGCTGTAGCTGAGCGTGGCTGTGGCTGTAGCTGAATGTGGCTGTAGCTGAGCGTGGCTGTGGCTGCAGCTGAGTGTGGCTGTGGCTGTAGCTGAGCGTGGCTGTGGCTGTAGCTGAGCGTGGCTGCGGCTGAGCGTGGCTGTGGCTGCGGCTGAGCGTGGCTGTGGCTGCGGCTGAGTGTGGCTGTGGCTGTAGCTGAGCGTGGCTATGCTTGTAGCTGAGCATGGCTGCAGCTGAGCGTGGCTGTGGCTGCAGCTGAGCGTGGCTGTGGCTGAGCGTGGCTGTGGCTGCAGCTGAGCGTGGCTGTGGCTGCAGCTGAGCATGGCTGTAGCTGAGCGTGCCTGTGGCTTGCAGCTGAGCGTGCCTTGTGGCTGCAGCTGAGCGTGGCTGTAGCTGTGGCTGTAGCTGAGCGTGGCTGTGGCTGTAGCTGAGCGTGGCTGTGCGGTACAGTAAGCACTTTGCATGTGTGCAACCCTAGATCCCAATTCCCACCACCAAAAGAGGGGAAGATATGCAAAAGAACTGGGAATTAAGATGAACTTTTTAAAAAAGGCTGTAACTTGGTAAAAAGTAAACATAAGAAATTATTTAACTATTGAAGGGTACACAAACACTAAAGAAGGCAAGATAATTGATACAAAAATAAACAGGAGGAAGCAAATTAGAAGGGGGACTAAAGACAGCATGCACATGGGAAAGCAGAGTCCTCTGAGAAACAGGCTTCTTTTAATCAGAGAATTTCATATCCTTATTAGTAAGTCAGACCTACCAGACTAACGTATTTTCTCATTTGGGTCCAATCTTTCTTTTAACTAAATTATCTTACACTGCTATTTTTTTATAATCCATGACCAAATGCGTACCCCTCTTTATTTATAGAAAATAAAAACCAGTTAAATCTCTTCTAATGTTTTAGTTGTCCAGAAATCCAAAGGACCTATAGAGCTTGAAAAGGCCTCCTTCATAAGTCTTGAATTAAATAAACTCCCAAACATTTTTGTAAAAAAAATAAACATAAAAGTCTTCTGTAGCAGTCTGCAATCAGCTATAGGCACAAGAGATCCATGTTTCTGAGCAGAATAACCACTGAGCAGATGTGGGACTGGGCCCTTTACCCAGCTAACTCCCTTCCCTGTCTGTCTCTCCTCCCCGATCCTCTCCTCCTTACTGACATGCCTATGAAGGGAAAAAGGATATATTTTGTCAGCTATGTCCAGGTGATCTGTGATGAGCCGTGCCTGCCCCCAGTAGAGAGCTGCTGCTTTGTATATGAGCCCCTCCACCTCTCTTATCTCCTTCCCGATTTGAGTCCTGCCTCGGAGACTATAGCCAGTAACAGTGCACTCAGCAGCTCGGAAACTGCCTGGGCTGTGTCCCATCTTCTCACACTTATTAAAATACTGCGTTACATAACCTGACGTTTCTAATGCCAGTGTTTCAAAATGCTAGAGACATTTTAAATCCTCTCAGGTGATACTTTTAATTCAATGAATTACTACGTTTTCATTTATGGAAAAGACAGCCAATCAGGTCTTTGGCTCCATCTAATATCTAAAGACCAAAATGTCCCCTCTGAAGAAAAAGCATGTGCTTTTAGAAGCAAAGGGACCCTCACAGAAAGTGCTAGCATGTCCTGCTCCCACCACGTCCTTTGCCACCCTTAGAGCTGCTCTTCCAGCTCTATTTAGCCCGTCCCAGTTCTCCAGCTATCTCTAAATCCCATTAATCCGGTCAGAGCACATTTATTACCCTGCACATCCATTAATCAGTGACACAGAAACTGCTGGCACATAACTCTTCTTGCAAGCTCTGCTGCATGCAGCCTAGCCTACATCGTCCCAGAATCACTGTTCCAATTATAGAGCACCCTCCAGAAAGTTCAACTGATTCTCTGGCTTACTCTGCAGTTATTCTTAACACGCTTGGAGGTGGGGAAAGTCTCAACCAACTGCCTTGAAAGAACAAGCAAAAGTCAAAATGACCAGATTGTGACAGCTCCCAGGGATTACTTCCACTAAGTAACATTGGCTCTAAGCTATCTACAAATGAAGGAAGACAGAACTCAGCCCAATGCCTTTTGGAGGTCACAAATGTCTCATCCTGAACCAGGGTGCATTTGGTAAAGGAACTACACGCACATATCCCATTTCCCCTATTGACACCTTCCACATGATGCTGAGGTTCTAGCTAGATATTTTTTCCACAAGCGACCTGGAAACATATTTCCTCTAAGCAAACTCACACAAAACTTGCAGAGAGTCAAGAACTTCTCCAGATGTATACTGTAAGCTCTCCAGCTAAAGCCCCAGCTACTACATGAGCTGGAATAAGATAGCTACACAGACTCCCCGTTTTCCATCTTCAAGCATTCTCCCCACCGCATGTGTGGGAGTGTTCTGTTTGGGAGACCCAAAAGGTTTTCCCGACAGTCACTGATACTAACAAAAGCCTAGTTGTTGTTACTAATGATCAAAGCAAATATATATCCTCTCAAAATACAAAACTCTGAACTTTAGATCAGTCAAGGCTACATAACAAAACAAAAGAAAAATAAACAAGAAACTAGACCATTCTGGGAAAGGAAGAACACTATAGATGCTTTAAGTAACAATGTTTTCAACTCTTTGTAACAAATTGTAAGTTCTGTCCTAGGCCTCATACCAAGTGACTCAATTACCAAAGTTGTGTAATTTTTTAAAGTGACTTCAGAATGAAAGAAAACCACATTATAACCACAGTCTATGAAAAGAGAATACAAAGGTTAACAAATTAAACCTATCTAGCAAATAACTCATGGGAGACCTCAAAAGACAAGATTAATGTACCAAGTGATCATTAGGGCAAAGACAGCAAGCAAGTCCTAAAACACTACTATTTCTAAGCTTAATACAAACTCTTCACCATGTTTTGTGCCTTTCTTCAGAAGTCGCATATCAGATCCACGTTCCTTTACCTACCTGGCCGTGCAAGGCGCATCAGAGAGATGTAGACATCATGGCAGTCTCTCTCCTGCGGTATGACAAGCTGGACAATCTGAAAGTTCTTGCAGCGAATAAGCAGAGGACAGCCAGTAGCCGTCGTTGCCTGCTTCTCAATGGTGGAGATCTGACTGTGAAGAATCTAGGATCAAAACTTAATATGAGTATGGTAAGCATGGATAAGAAACAAAATGACAAGGACCAAGAGGTCTCTGAGCCACAGACAAGAAACATTCCTCAACATTTGCCTCCCTCAACACCTGTACTTTTTATAAGAACTGGAAGATTCCAAGTAAGAATCAGCTATAGACGAGTGTAGCTTTAGTTTTCAGTTCCAAACTGCCTGATAGCCACACTTATTATGTCGAAGAGAAACATTCAGCATTTAAATTTGCACAGCTCCAGGTAGGGAACATTTTGGGAGTCAAATGCTGAATGCATTTAATAGCTAAAATTAAATAAGGTCATGGGAAGTTAGTAAAATAAACTTTTGCGATCAACAAAAGTTAGAGATGGCTCCACTGGGATGTGCCACCATGCTCCTTAATTCCACACGGGATGCTCAAGTTCAATGGCTACTTGGTCTCTAAGCTGTTGGTGGTCAGGCAGGCTACAAATGAAAATATTTCACTCTCTCACAGTTTGTTATTTTCAGTGGACAGATCATAGCACAGTGCATCACATATATACACACATATATATATATATACACAAAAATGTGGAATGATTAAATCAATATATATACACACACATATGTCTGTGTGTGTGTGCATCAACTTCCTGGGCTATGATTTTTATGGTGATACATTTGAAATTTACTCAAGATACTTTGAAATATAATATATATATATATACATTATATCATAATATAATACATTATGATTTACTATAAACCCTGATATATCTGAAACCTTGAGCCCTCTGATCAGTAACTCCACATTCTTTACTTTCTTACCTCATCTAGAACCTCTGCAATCATCATTCCATTAAAAAAACAAATTGATAAGAAAATAAACCATTCTGGACTGTGACTCCCTAGCTTTTGAAGAGATCTATGTTGTCTTTAAGGGCAGGTCTCCATGAAGTTCCTGTCTACTGTGTGGGTCTAGCTACCTTTCACTAACTGTAGCCCTGTCCAAGGAGTATGGAAATGGAATCTACAAGTCAAGATTTTGGCTGTAGTTTATAAAGTCATGTTTGTGGTGTTATATAATGTCAAAAATGTCTAATGCTTTGATGATTAAACACAAAAATACCTAGTGATGAGACTAGTCTCCAGCTTTCCTTTTCTTTTTGAAATTATCAGAAATGTAAAGTCAATATAATAAAATAATAGAACAGATAATCTATAAGATCATGCATGGGGGAGGGGCCCCCAAGGCCCCACCCTTATTGGAGGAACTACTGGTAACTGATAGCTGTTGAAAAAGGGAGAGCCACTCTCCTCTCAGGTCATGGCCCCAGTGGTTAGCAATATAACCATGTGCATACGGACAGAGTCCTGACTGGACTAGGGCATTATTAACAACCATAAGAAGAGGAAATGAAGTTGAGAGGGAGACAGGATGAGGACACTAAGGGGAGTGGAGGGAAGTGTCTGGTCAATACACACGGTATGAAAGTATGAAACTTTCAAAAACTACCAAGTATTCTAAAACACCCTGCAAAAAACTAGCTCGAGCACATCAGGTATGGACATGCTACAGCTGGCATGACTGAGCTCTTCTCCATGGCTATGGCATGAAGTTCCTGCAGCTTCAGGCCACTGCTAGGTCTAGCTTTGATGATGCCTAAATAATTAATGTTTAAGATATGTACATGCACCAGGTAGATATGACCGTGATTTCAAAAGGACATCCCTTTTCTAATATACCCCAGAAATCACCTCCAAATGCCCCTACTCTGAAACAAATGAAAAACATGTAAGACCAAAAATATGAACAGCGTACCCAGGTTTCCTTCCTTGTGTCGGATGAATTTTCCACGAATATGACATGAGTAGCCGTCAAATATAAAGTCCCCAGTGCTGCTTTTTTACAAGACACTCGATCTACCAAGCGGACATTTTCAACCTAGAGAAGTTTGAGGAAAATCAAAAGATCCAATCACAAAATATTCAGTAACCTTATATTTACTCTAAAATTTATATCTAAGAATGTTTCCAATAATTAAATCAAAATATGCCCCTTCATTCAGTGGCAGACTATGATCATGTATATCAAATCATAAAATACCAGTTATGAAAATATGACTCTAAATGTCTCACAAAACATTAACAAGCTGTATTCTTTCCTTGAGTGTTAAAAAGGTCAGAAGTTTTATTTTACTGTAGTTACACAAAATATCAAATTTAAGTCAACACACATGCATTAAAGCTCTGCATTTACATAATGACTTATGAATATGAGCTACGTTCTATAGGAAAGAAAACAGCATGCTTTTCTATGTGTTTGTAAAGTTGTAGACAAGTCATATGAATTATCTGCCTTCACATAAACTACTACAGTAGGGAATACAAAGATACGTATGGGAGAAACCTATCAGAGGAAAGTACATAAAGAAACCCTAAAGATTGAGATCTGCACTGATTTGCTGGAAAAAGTTTCTAATGATTCTAATGATTTTAATGAATGGAATTCTCCTCCAACTGTTGGGTGTACAGAAATGCTTTTCATCAAGCATTTGTGTGTCTTTATGCGGAGCATATTGCAGTGGGACTACCACATGACAAACCACAGAGAGGAGAAGACACCCTGTGCCCGGTGTGTGGAAACTGGAACACAATGACTTCTTTAGTGGAACAGCCCCTTTTGATTTCAGTTATATGGGTTTGTGCACATGACTGCAGGTGCCTGAGCAGGCAAGAAGGCGGCACTGGATATCCTGGAGCGGGGGTGGAGGAGACTGTGAGCACTGACCCGTAAGTGCTGAGCCATCTCTTTAGCTCCTTTACTCACTTTAAATCAAGTCCAATATTGCAGGCTTTACCTCTTCTTCAATCCAAGACTATTTTAAAGCCATTTTTTTCAGTTCCCACATGGTTGTGTAATTTTATTTACCAAACATTCTATTTTGAACCAACTTTAAGAAAGATATTATGAAAGAGCTTTGGAAGGAGAAAACTAAGAAGATACATTTTTCGAGACAGGGTTTCTCTGTAGCCTTGGAGCCTGTCCTGGAACTAGCTCCTGTAGACCAGGCTGGTCTCGAACTCACAGAGATCCGCCTGCCTCTGCCTCCCGAGTGCTGGGATTAAAGGCTTGAGTCGCCACTGCCCTTTACAGCATTTTTCTGGGGGAAAGTCATTTGGCTATTTAGAGGTATGTAGCTAAATTAGAGTTCGTATACTAATTAACAATATGAAAAAATAAAATATAAATAATGTTTTTTTGCCTTTACAACTAGTGAAACTGAACCTTATTGAAGATACTGAACATAAGGTAAAAATATAAGGAAATAACTTAAGGTAAAAATATCAAGTATGAAATCTTCTCCCTACAGAAATGAAAGTGGTTATACCACTTAAAATTATTTTTAGAAAGCCCAGTAGAACAACGTGAGGGACACAGATGTTGGCAGATGGGGAGACTTAATGGAATTATTCCCATGTCTTTTTTGTTAACTTTGGATGCTGCTGCAGGAAAATTAAATTTCAAAGTCTGGCAATCATTCTCACAGGTCCCAGAGCTGTCAAAAGCAATTTTGAAGCTATAGAAGAAAAAAATGGGGGAAAAATAAATGAAAGAAAAATACCAAAATGACCTGCCAATGTGTGCACCAGTACAAGAAATGGGTAATGCATATGACAATTCCATCACAGGACAAAGGGTGTGAAAACAGAGCAATGTCCAGGGGCCACCTCACAGCATGCCAAGGTAGCTGGAACAACCTTACATGAAATAAAATCCCACATTCCGGCATCATCCTAAGACTACAAGTCTAAAGCTATGCTTCACTGTTCAGCTGTCTAAGATCTATTTCATCTGCACAGCAGTAATGCTTCTCATAGCTGAAGATCACACTTGGAAAACTACTCATTTCTTGGACAGAGTTATTGCAACTGTTTTGCCGGCCCCTGGGAAGACAACTTATAGCAGGAGCTCATGCTCTGAAAATGGCATTTAATACACGCTAAGGAAATCGCACTCAGGATTCTGGGCTGTGCATTTACCACTAAGCTGACACTTTTGGAATGATATCCATTTATACGATTAATGGGGTTGCATATCACTATGCTATTTATTTGGCACTGCTCCTTTCTTCCTTTCTGGGATGTAACATTGTGATGCTTCTTACTAGTGGTGTCTCAGCTTTGCTCAAATGCAGTAAAGTTATAGACTCTGTCATGATATGAAATGTTGAAGTCATGGAAGAGGTAACCTTGGAGAGTATGACAACTGGGGAGAGAAGACACCTGCGGAGATCCAATGTGTAAAGTGCTCAGGGAGAGGGGTGTGCAAAGCATTCACAGGAACAGTCAGGGAGGGTGACCTAAGTGGCAGACTGTACTGTCGGGGGGCAGAGAGAACGGCTGTGTCAGCTGCTGCAGGGGCGTGGAGCAAGGCGGCACTGGAGACCGGAACTCAGTAGACACTGGTCCTTCAGCAAGAGGAGGCCTGGGAACACCAAGACTGGAAGTCACATGGAGCCACCAGAGGACATGCAAGTGCTAAGGATGGAAGTGAGAGTGTGACGGGATAGGAGGCAATCCTGATCATTCAGACATAACAACGCCAAAGACAATTCAAAGAGCCAAGAATGGAATCGTGCGAGCGGAATCCTGTAAGAAAACACCAGGGTCTTCACAACCACAGAATTGTTCTTGGAACATGTTGTCATGCTCTTCCAAGGTGTAGTGGATAAGAGTGAGTTCACTTCAGCTGCTGCTGTTCATACGTCTCTATGGGAAACATGTTTTCCTTAACCCTCAGAGTACACACCGTCTGATGCTTTGAATAAAGTTGGCTATCGCATGAGACTTTAGCCCACCTCAGTGTTAGGCCTCTCCCAGGTTTATGCCACCACCTAGAGCAGCTGCCCACACAGTGACATTAGGTATGTGAGAAGCTGTTATGTCCTACGCTTTAAAGGATGAATGAGAAAGGGATCAGAGGGATCACTGAGAGCAAGAACTTACTTATGCTAGTTGTGCCAAATTCTTTCCCAACCCTATAAAGTTTCTAAGCTTTTAAGACTGAGCTATTTTTCTCTAACTGTAGGACAAGTACTAGTTTAAGTTTAAAGATCCTGTAATATAAAAGGAAAAAAAATCATGCCTAAAAGCATAATCCAAACCTGAGCACTGTCCATCTTTGAGTATACTGTGGAAAACATCTATGCCTCATTGTAGGTGGTCTGGATGAGGCACAGAAGTGGTAGGGGAAACAATTCCCAGTAAGGCAAGTAGGAACCTAACTTGTGTGCTTTACTGTGCCATCAATCCTGACTTAGCCAAAATCGTCCAGACATACCAGCCTTGACATTTTGGAGACTCGATGTGTGATTAAGAAGAGGCAGGTTCTACACCAGGGAGTAAAGATAAATAATAGATGCTAAAACAACTGGGAATGAGAGAGAGGTGCCAAGAGGAGAGAAAACACAAGCCGCCATGGAAACTGTCAGGCACGCTCAAGACAGCTTTGGACTTCCAAGGGACAAGAGGCAGAGATATTCAAAACAGAGGGCCAGGTGGTGGTGGCACACACCTTTAATCCCAGCACTCAGGGCAGAGGCAAGCGGACGTCTGTGAATCCAAGGCCAGCCTGGTCTACAGAGTGAGTTCCAGAACAGCCGAGGTGCTATCGTGGTCCATATAAAAATTACCACCAGTAATAAAGAAAAAAGAAATCCCAGACCTTCTAGGTGTGTTCTTACACTGTGTCATGAGTTATATTACCTATCACTTTGGACATCTGACCTCACTTAGTCCACACAATCCACTCATGAGTCAGGTTTCTTCATAATTGCTATTTCTAAATTCTGTCAGATATGTGCTCATACACTCATGAGTCAGGTTCTTGGTAATTTCCATTTCTAAATTCTGTCAGATATTTGCTCAACGTCCTCAGATCGAGGTGACTAACTCTAAAACCTAAGCTTGTCGTTCATCATGGCTGTAGACACCTACAGATGCTTCTGAGGTCATTCTAGAACTGCTATTTAAAAAATAACATTAAATAACGAATTCACAATTACTTCAAGCAATTCAATGCTTTTTTATGTTTTATGTACTTCAAATACATAAAACTTGAGTTTTGAAACCAGGGTGATTTATTTAGGCAAAATTACACTGAAAAACTATATTCATAAATACTATCAAGACATCCTTTGAGACAAATGCAAAGACAGAAGCTTGGAAATTGGAAGCAAGAGCCCAAATACTAGTACAGACTGACTTTCAGGATTCCCAGAACTATAAGAGCGCGAACAGTAAACCTCACTGCCCTCAACAAGATGCTGATGTACTGTGCTGGGTACTGAGGGAGAACAAAATGACATGACAGCCACTTTTGGCTTCCTGGACCTTACAGGACGGTGGGAAGCACTGTTTAACATCCCTCTTTATTCCCCTTCCCCTTCTGCTGGGTCTGCGCTGAGGGAAATAAAGGGTTTTTTGAGCTTTTCTAGAACAAGGCTGAAAAGTTTCAGTCAAGACACAGGGCTCCATCTCCCACCGCCAGGTCTGCAAGCAGACACCCTGGCGGCGGAACAGCCGCCATCCCCTTCCCTTTCCCGCCTGAAGTCAGGAGATGGATCTTATAAATCACCGACAGACAGGACCTCTCTCCAGCAACTCTCACCACGCCACCTGCTAATCCCCACCAGAAGACGATACTGCTTTCCACCCTGATGGGACCAGTGAACATTCTGGGTTGCAGAATCATCTGAGACTACCTGTGTAAGAAGAGCTGCCCTGCAGGACAAGGAGTTCACAGGCAGAGTCACCATTCACTGAAAAGGATGGGAGAAGGACCAATGGCAGTGCCACAAAATGTTCTCAGGCCAAATACCAAGTCCTCGGTGCTACATAAATTAGGCTGAAGGTCACTGTCAATCATTTAGGGGAAGAGGTCCAGAGACTGTTGAAGAAAGAGAAATCAAAATGTCTGCAGCAGCCAAAACCAAAGACAAGTTTATGTTCTAACCTAAGAAAAGCAGCTAGATAAATAGTTTGCCATGCTAAATTTGGTATCGTGACATTTTCTGACTCTACCAACATGAAAAGGAAAGTATTCTGAAATGGGACTTGCTAGGCAGAGGCAATTGAATTCTCTGCTTTTGACCTGCAGGAAGAAACTAAGGGTCTCCAGCAACTCCCTCAATTCCAGGGTGCTGTAGCTCTGTCTCAGTGGTATTTCAGAGACCACCCAGAACACAAAACAGCCATGGTAGAAATGTACATGGTAGTAACTGAGGATTAAAATGAACTCAGCCACGTGGAAAGGTGGATGATCAACAGGAAACTCTTCCAGCTTTCTAAGGAAAGGAAGGCCCAGCCCCTGCAACAGCACTCTCTGAGCCAGGCCAAGGCTGCAGTGCTCAACAGTGCTCTGCATACCAAGTGAAGCCATGAGCAACCCACAGGCATGCACACCTTCCTAGTCACTGGAGGTGTCCAGGCTGAGCTCCTTGGTCTTGCAACCCTCTCATTTTTCCTTTTAAGTTAGGAAAAAAAAACTAGCTGCATGCTAAAGTCTGAAAGGTTTCTTGAGTTATTTCCACATGCCATAATTATAATTTAGTTTTAAGTTGAACTGATGGTCTTAAAAGCAAAGCCCTTTGGTTGACTTAACAGAATGAACATCATACTGAATCTCTACTTTGGCATTACATACAATATAATTCTATTAAAAGTTTTTAAGATTGAATAAAAGAAAGCCTTTCTGGGCTAGCAAGATAGTTCAGTCAGTAAAGAGGATCTGAGTTCAATCGCAGAACCCTAATATTGTAAAATCAAAAAAGAGTCATGGATCAAAACTCCAACCTCCAATTTCCCAGAAACTCCAATCAGAATCTTTATGGGTACAAGTGAAAAGGTGTGTTGAAGCTAGAGAAGGGACAAGCAGGTTGGCTAGCCATCTAACCCCCTGCTCTTTTCTTGATGGTGCAAACCCCATGTCCGACCTAAACACCCCAGTTTCCTGACTTCCACGATGTCTGGCAATGCCTTGAGGTCTGCAAAAGTAGCTATCCCATCGGGAGCTTTAAGACTGCCTACAACTAGGGAGAAACGCTTGATGAGCCAAGTCTTCTCAGTAGTGCCTGTTTCTTTTCCTGTTGTTATGGTGGGGGATATTCTGACAAAACCAACTTAAAGGAAAGGCTCACAGTTCAGGTTATGGTCCATCACAGCAGGGGATTCACCATATCAAGAGCCCCATGGAGTAGGTCACACTGCCATGTAGAGTTGAGAAATGGGAAGGGACAAATGCAGACTCAGTTTACTTTGCCCACTACACACAATCCAGAATCCCCTGCCTAGGAAACAGTTTTGCTCACAATCAGGATGGGTCTTCCTGGGACTGGAGAAATGGCTCAGTGTTTATAAAAGCACGGGATGGCCTTCCAGAGGTCTGGGGTTCAACTCCAGTACCCACATGCAAGTTCACAACCATCATAACTAGTTCCAGAAGAGCCAACATCTTCTGGTCTCTATGGATACCAAGCACATACATGGTACACAAATATACATACAGGCAAACACCTATACACACAAAAATATTTTTGTAATTAAAATGATGGGTCTCAACACACCAGTTAACTAATTAAGAAAGCTCTCCCATACATGCTCAGAGACCTATCTCCAAGTGATTCTAGATTCTGTCAAGTATACATATATATCTGGAAATTCCAAAGTGATTTAGTTTATGGAAGGTGTCACTATCTGCATAACAATTGATATGATATTTCAAGACATTCCAAAGCTCCTGAACTATCAGTAGTCCCACTCAGAGTGAAATGAGAGAGAGAGATAGAGACAAAGAGAGAATGAATGCATGTTTGGTAGTGGTGTTGTATGTCTCAATGGTTCTCAACAAAAGTAATTACCATTAAGTTAACCCATAACAGAGACCCAAGTCTTACTTCTTCCTCCCACTGAACACTCACATCTACAGCACAATTCCCTGTGTTAACGAAGTGGTAACCAGAGATGTATTCAATTATAGTTGCCAAAGCACTCAGAAACACAAGAAGAAAAACTGAAGCAAAAACAAATTCTTCAGACCATTCAGAACTGCCATAATCTTATAAATAAGGGGTGGTGATGGTGGTAAATTTCTCTAGTTTAAAAGGGAAGCACTTTCTCCTTCCTTCTTATATAGATATGAGATTGCCTCATCACATAAAGAGCAGTATTTATGGAGCTTCAAGGGCTTTCCAGTCGAGCCTTTCGGTAGAAAAAAAATCATGAACACCAATCCTTTCCCGAAAAGGAAGATTTAAACTGTTCAAAACTATAAAACCAATGAAAGTTGTTTCCCAGGACCATTTCATTCAAAGGTCAGAGATAGAAGAACAAGTACGGGAAAGGAAAAAAAATACAGAGCACAACCCAAGGAAATACATGCCATGAAACCAAAGGCAACATTCTGCCTCCGGGGACCCTTAGGGCCTTCAGCACAGCTCTACACTGCTGTGCAACCAAATTAATTCAAAAACATAGGTTGCAAGCATGGCACCTGAGTATGAACCCATTGACAATTAGACAGCTGACCCCTATCACTCTAAGCTCTGCAACTTAATAAATTTATTATTTAATTATGTTCATTTACTGAATGCCTATTGTGTGCCAGGGACCCAGACAATTTATCAAAGGTTCCCAATGAGTAACAAGGCACAGATTACTGGACTCCGTCCATCTGTTACAAACCTTCTAGTAGAAAGAGAAATCTGAGTCTCACATGGCTCAGGCCAGAGATGTTACTAAATCATATGTCAACAAAGGTCAGTGGTAACACTTGCTTCAGACGGGCAGGAACTCAGAACACCCAGTTCCTCACACACTGACTCCTGACCACACCCTCCTGCACACTCGGGGCTCTGCAAGCTCCAGGCCGCTCCAGCAACCCCAGCCTTACCATCCACTGCATCTATGGATGCCCCACCAGCACTGCAGCTCCCTGGGTCACATGCTCATCTAGAAAGCCACATAATGATGCAATCTGAGAGCCAGGACTGCTAGGACAGGACGCACAGCCTGCATACAGACCGCGCAAACATCTTAAGGGCCAAGGAGACTGACAATGAGTCAGCACACATGGAACAGAGAAACTTCCCCAAGTTCTGCAGGGACAGTCGTCCTTCTACATGTCATGTCACTCTATCCACAGCTGCAACAGCTCCTCTCTGCTGCTGCTGGGGCCCTTCCACAGCACAGGCCCACCTGATAGGCTCAGCAGCTCTTCCTCACTGATCACCCTTCAGAGACAGAGTGGCACATCAAGATTTAGTCACAGCTAAACAATCACCTTCCTCGTGTCTCCAGCAACAGCTATTTAGCCCACATTTTCAATGTTACCCCTTAAGCACAAACTTCTCTGGACAGGGCTGGATTCATCCAGATTAACTGAAGTAGGAGAGTTTTGATAGGGAAAATCTGCATCCCAGTCTGAAGCAGACTTACAATCCAATAGGTTTAGACAGATCCACATTAGTCGAGAACTCCATCCCTGTATAATCATGATGCAGTTTTGAAAACTGCCAGAACAGAAAGGGATAGTCTAACTACATTTATATAAAAAAAAAAAAAAGGTTAAAGTCTTGGAATTCCATGCATATTAGGACGATTTTTTTTCAGTGTACCAGATTTCAAAGTAGATAAGCAGTACATTTCCCAATTTTGTGAGAATGTTTAAGTCCTTCTACCACACGGGAAAAAAGGAGTTCTGGATGCACACCTTCTAAAGATTTGTGAGCCACATACACAGTCTCAAGTTATTCCTATATAGTTATAGTCCATCTGTGAAAACAAAGGATTTGAGAATTTTTCTTTTAAAATGAGAAAAAAAGAACAGTTTCATTTCCTGTATTTAGGTTCTTCAAACTGACTTAGGTCAAGGCAAGGAAGCCAGCCTGACAATTCTGAACAGACCTAAAATGTTTACACAGAAGCAGGACGCTGTTCTCTCCGTGTAGCTCATTGCTGAGAGCGCAGGGCATCTGCGTCGAGCATAGAGTTAAAACAGTGACACACAGAGATGTTACTGATGGAACAAGAGTGCTGGGAACCCCTGGGAAAGGCCAGAGAAGGGCGCGCCTGTGGCTGGGGGCAACTGCAAACATCATGCCACAAGCCGGCTCTCAAAAGTGGCCAGACACTTGAGAGTTTGCAAGGGGCCGAAGGATTTATTTTGGTAGGGTGACCCTGGATGTGTAACCTCAAAGGAACATGTGCTGCTGAACAAAAGGACAGTCCCAGGATTTATTTCAATGCCACCTTAAAATAACCTCAACCAAAAATACCACTTTCTGCAAGCATAAATAATAGAAAGGGACTGAAAAAAAATGTTTAAAAAATAAATTAAGAACAGATGCTAGGCAAAGTATATGGAGTCATCTATTAATGATAGCTATATCGAATAGAATAAAGTCATTTTAAAAAGTTAACTAGTTTTGGAGAAAAACACTTTGTAGTGAATCAATACAGAATGCCAGAGGCTTTACTTTTTGTGATAAGGATACATTTCTCAAAAAATATTTCTAAATTTCTAAAATTCTTCTGAATTTGACATATTTCTAACAAAAGCATTAGCTGATAAAAGACTAAATAAACCCTTTACTTACAAAGCTCTTCAAAAGCTATGGGAAAATAATTTTCCAAGACCAAGCTATGCCAAATGGAACTTACTGTGGTCCAATGAGAAGAGACACCTAAGGCAGAGAGAGAGGTAAGCCTCTCACACCAATCCTGACAGAGCCTGAGGATGAAAGAGTAGAGGCTATCTATCCAGGGACAAGCCAGGCTCATCCAGGGACAAGCCAGGCTCATCCAGGGACAGGCCAGGTCCATCCAGGGGCAGGCCAGGCCCCATCCAGGGGCAGGCCAGGCTCATCCAGGGACAGGCCAGGCTCAACCGGGGCAAGTCAGGCTCATCCAGGGGCAAGCCAAGCTCATCCAGGGACAGGCCAGGCTCAACCAGAGCAAGCCAGGCTCATCCAGGGACAAGCCAGGCCCTTCCAGGGGCAAGCCAGGCTCAACCGGGACAAGCCAGGTCCATCCAGGGGCAGGCCAGGCTCAACCGGGACAAGCCAGGCTCATCCAGGGGCAAGCCAGGCTCATCCAGGGGCAAGCCAGGCTCATCCAGGGGCAAGCCAGGCGCATCCAAGGGCAAGCCAGGCTCATCCAAGGGCAGGCCAGGCTGCATCGTGTCTACATATCCCCAGACTGTACTCTTGAATGCTGAATCCCTGAAAGACAGACTGCACAACCATACCATATTCTCTTCCTCCTTTTACTATAGAGCCTTTGAGAGACCATTATTCCCTCTCTGCAAAATGAGTGCAAAGTAAATGTCTCACAAAAACAGGAGATTCTGAAAGGAAAAGCTGCACTACTGCCCTGCCACGGGGCAGTGACATGCTCAGCTCATCCTAACACTCAGGCCTGCCCATTAATACCTCCTTGCTCAACCACCCCATGCAGTGGCCACTCTCTCTTCCTTTAAGTTGCTGTGACACCTCTGGTAGTTAACACTCAATTTCCACTTACCAAGCACTGCCTTCATGCATGCTACTCCCACAGCACTGCTTAGAATCTAGTCTCAAGGAAAGCACTAGTTATTTTGTATTTGATCCTGAAGCCCCAGGAACAATGTCGGCACCTACTTTTTATAGCTATTCCATGGCTTACTGGATTCCAGAAACAATAAACTCTAACAATTGCAGATCAACCCCTTCTTAACTGTAGGATCCCTAGGGATGGGCATCACAATTTTTTAATCTTTGTAGGCTAATGCCTAGCATATGTGCTAAAATATTTGCCCAAAGGAAAATTAATAATGCTTTGGTTAAAAACAAAGCATATAGAAATTTACAGGTAGAATTAGGTATGATTAAACAAGAAGGTACTCTTACTAAATTTGAATTTTCGGATGATATAAAGACGCATATTCTATTATGGAATACATTATAATCAGAAGAGCCAAAGACCAGGAATAATAAAGGAAAAGAGAACTTATGTTCTATAACTAAAATGATACAATCTTGAGGGATAATAAGAAACAAAGGCAATGAAAGTCTTGAAGCTTGGACCCAGAGTCACATTAAACCATATTCTCTCTTCATTCACTGGACAGTGTAAGGGTTCCTCCCCTTGTAGCAGACACTGGCTTGGATGCTGGGGATACATAAATAGTTGAGTTAAAGTCACTGCCAGCATTCTACTTGGGGATGTGTGGGCAAGAAGGAGACAATACACAAGATGGAAAAATAAAATAAAATCTGTGTGCACGCATCTGTTTATGCTAGAGAAACGAAGATCTGAGGGAGGAGATTAAATCAGATAAACACATCAGACAGGGGTCCGACAGGAAGGGCTTCTCCACCAAAATGGTGAGCATGTTCAAAAGAAAGTCAACCTAGTCAGCCATGTGGAAGTGTGGAGGAAAGAAGAGGGAAGAAAATACAAAGGCAGGAGCGGCCATGGATGCGCAGGTGGGAGGGAGGCTGATCAGAGGTGTCGATTGGGGAGGAATGGACGACCTGGCACAGGTTACAGAGATGAATCGTGGAGGGTCTTCCGAACCACGATGTGAGCTCAACTTGGATGCTGAGTATGGTGGGAAGCCACTGGAAAGCTTACAGGAGAAAGGAAATGGGGCTTGAGAAAGAAATGCTCTAGAAATGAAATGATTTTCCATACAGAGATTACAAATACACTGTAAAAAAATAACTGCAATATGCTTGTTTAATTCCAAATGGCGATGTCAGTTCAGTGAAACTAGGTGTGACAGTGATGGTAACCATCAGAGCCAGGCCTTTACACAAGACTGACCATACGAGAAGCATGCAAGTTAGCAAACAAAGGCACGGACAGACAGGCTTTCAGGCTATCCACTCAGTCCAAATGGCAGCATCCCCCTTTTTAAACCATAACTGCTAACACTGACTGAATTGTACCTTGAACATTCTAAGTAACTTGTGTTTTGCCACATGCCCAGAGGAATCAAATTTTCTTTCAGAGCTTGGCAATGTATTTATTTCTCCGGGATTCTGTGATAAGCAGTGTTTTAATAAGCAAAAAAAGAGGAGAAAAGTAAACACACAATTTTTATAAAGTTGTCACGGCCTGCCACAAAGCTTTAAGTGTAAGCTATTTTTAAACTATTTCAAATGGCTGTGGGAGGAAGGGTTGGGTCCATGTCCTGGGAAGGACTCTTACTCCCAAAGGCTTCAACTAGCTGTCCACCGGGGGAAAGGGCACTAGAAAAAATAGTTTAAACTGTTCCTGGCCTAAGAAATATGATACAAAATGAGCTACTTGCAGGCCCTCTGAGCACTGAGCAAGAATACAAAGCTGAGCCTTCACACGCACAGTCACGGAATTTTGGTTATCTGGTCATACATATGGTCACTGCTTGTCCTGTTCAAAGTAGAAAAAGTAACAATAAAAACAAGTCACAAGTCAGGGTGAGAAAACCCTGTGTAACTCTCCTCTGTGAAAAGCACCTCAGACAGTGTTGAGTCTGCAGAGATGAGGCAGAACCAAGAGAGTCCACCGAGGAAAAGCTAAAATTTACCAAGAAGGGAACAATGGCAAAGGTGGCCACACACAGGTGCCCAATGTCTCCATCACTCAAGCATGCAAATGTTTCTAGGTACACAGCAAATGCTCTGACTCCCTTTTCAGTAGGACTGGTACTTCCCTCTATGACAGAGTTGTGTGTCTTGTCCTCCCCATTACCCCCAATACTCCCTACCTCACCTTCTCCACACATCCACTCCAAAAAGACTCTCCCTCAGGAATCCAGGCAATTCCTCACAGGCTGCTTTTAGTGTCTCCGCGAGCAAAACTGGATAGTTTCCTAAAACCCATGAGCTTGCAGAGATTAATGTTTTATTAAATAAAAATACTCTGAAAGCAAGGGTGTGAACGAGAGTTGGGTTACCCAAAGTCACTCTTTGTAGATTGCGTCCAGGGGAGAAAATATTTGAACCCATTGTGAAGTATGGAAGTGAGTAGGTCAAACGAAATGTTTGGATTGAGGAAATTCTTTTTATTCTCACAGTGCATGGAAGTTTTCTCAGCACACAGACCTGGCGTCATCTCCGTTTGCAATCAGAGTAATAATAATAAATGCTAAGAAATACTATGAGCCTCATTATTAACTGCAAATACATTCTCAATCTGGCCTGTAAACGTCAGAGATGAGGAAGCCAACGTTTTGAGAGTTCTCAGGAACTCCTAGAGACCATATACCTAGTTGTAGTCAGAACTGTGGTACTGACCACAGATGGACACAAAGATTAAAGGAACAAAACTGAGCCGAAAAAGCCCACACATCTGTGCTGAATTGATTCTTAGCATGGGTGCCAAGACAAGGAGCTGGATCAAGCAGGGTCTTAACAATAAACAGCTCTGGACCAAATGGCATCCCACAAGCAAAAGGACTACTGCCCTATACCTCACACAACAAGCAAAACTTCATTCCAAGATAAGAAACCTAAACTCTAAAACTTTCCTTTAGGGTTAGGCAATGGATTGTAAAAACCAGGCACCAAAGAAGGCAACTAACAGCTTGAACTGGACTTGACTCCCACCAAAGGTCAACACCAAGAATGAGAAAAGACATCCCATGGAATGAAAGAAGATAATCACGAGTCATATACGCACTCATGAGCAGAATCTATGAAGAACACTTACAGTTCAAAAACTCAAGGCAGAAATAGCCCAGCTAAAAACAAGCAAAGGGCGTAAACAGATCTGTATCCAAGTAAGATAATCAACACACACCAGAAAAGTAGTCAGAATAATTATCTCTCAAAGGGGTGCAAAACACCCCCAGTAGGGCCCACACACCCCACCACTTACAGAATAACTACAATCTTGAAAGTAGACAGTAAATGCTGGTAAGAAGGTGATGAAACTGGAATGCCCATTCATCTTTATAGGGAATATAAAATGGTGCAACATCTCAAGAAAACTGTTATGAATCAAGAAACTCCTGATTATACACCCGAAAGAACTGGAAAACATGGGTTCCCCCAAAACACCTGGACATGAGTGTTTAGGATGCACGACTCGTCATAAATAAATCATCCAGAAATAACCCAAACACCAACTAATAAATATCAACCAATAATGAGTAAACAACCTTGACCACCACCACAGTAGAGTATTAACTAGCAATAGCTGAGATGTAGCTCAGGCCATGGGTTCTAGCCTCACACTGGAACTAGGTAACCATGTGTAGTGAGATGAGCCTGTGACCCCAGTAGTTCAAGATCATTCTCTGAACTGGTATAAGCTACAGAAGCCTTGTTTCAACAAATAAGAATATTATTTAGCAATACATTCTAAAAATTATATGAGCCCTAAAACATCACACTAACTGAATGAAGTTAGGCACAAAGAATATCATATTTAAAATGGCATTTATGTAAAATGAACGGGCAAATATGTAAAGAAAGCAGATTAGTGGGTAGACACAGGATAGGGAGAAACAAAGGGGAAATAACTGCTAACATACACAGGGCTTCATTTTAGAACATTCTTAGGTTTAGAACTGTTTGAAAATTACATTTCTGTACAAAAGCTATTTTACCTGGAATACTGATCATGCATAAGAACAGCCCTAATGCACTCCCAGCCATCTGTCCTCTCAAAGTTCTCCATTTTTCTCCATAACATTTTCTCCCACAACACCCACACATCCAGCTACTTAAAAGGTATTGGCAGCGAGCAGCATTTCTACACGATATGCATAAACAAAACTACAATTCAAGAATGACGAATTCTTTAGTTCAATGACAGACTGTGTGACCTAAATACCAAAGACTGACTCAGGACAGCAAGACTTTATCCAAATATTGTTAAACCTATTAGAAGGGAGGATTTCAAGAAACATGGATGCCTGTGCATGTGTGCGTGTGTGATCAGATGAGACATGAAATGCCCTGTTCTATCACTCCCCCCCCTTATTCTCTAGAGACAGAACTATCAGTGAACTGGGCATTTGAGCTTGAGGGCATGCCCCGGTGACCCTGCTGTCTCAGGATCCCTGCTTGTAGCCAGTCCCTGTTCTTCACCTAGGATGGCATCTAGGTCCTCATGTTTGAGGTACCAAACACTTAACCACTGAGCCATCTTTCCAGCCCTAAGTATGGATGATTTTTGAGGCAGGCTTAACACAATTTCTGGGAGGATTTGTTTTTCTGAAAACGGAAAATGTAACTGCCACAGCTATACTTTAAAGCGGAAGGGTTCAGACCAACAAAGGGAGCCACCTTACCTTGAAATGTGAAAGACCATGACTGACGACACAGATCGTCTCCTCTGCAATTGTTAAAAACTACTGGACCTATCCAGATGAACACACAATGCTGCACCTGGTTCTTACAGTAAAAATCAAATCACGATATGAAGAAAAGCAAGCAGAACACAAACTGTTAACCTGGAGCTGAAGATACAAGCAGGCAGCCGAAGGCCTGGACGAGGAGCACACAGCCCCCAGCTGCCCTTTCGCTTCATTCTCAAAAGTGCAATGAAAAAACAGCGGACTTGTGAAGCACATCAAACCTGGAGTCACGGTGCAATTCTGAGTCTCGGTCTGCCCCCTCGGGCTGAAAAACCCATTCAGCCTCAGTTTCCTCAGCTTTGAAGTGGGGCTAACCGTGGTATTCACCTGAAAGCGGGACTGAGAAATAAGTGGATTATCACATAGAAAGCTCCAGTGCAGCGCCAAGTACAAAGGCTCCCATGCAGCGCCGAGTACGTTGGCTCTAGTGCAGGGCCCAGTACAAAGGCTCCAGTGCAGCGCCGAGTACAAGGGCTCCAGTGCACCGCCGAGTACAAGAGCTCCAGTGCAGGGCCGAGTACATTGGCTCTAGCGCAGCGCCGAGTACAAGGGCTCCAGTGCAGCGTCGAGTACATTGGCTCCAGTGCAGCGTCGAGTACAAGGGCTCCAGTGCAGGGCCGAGTACAAGGGCTCCAGCGTAGCGCCGAGTACAAGGGCTCCAATGCAGCGCCGAGTACAAGGGCTCCAATGCAGCGCCGAGTACAAGGGCTCCAGTACCCTATAGGGACAGCTTTCATCACTTTATCAGTTTTATTACACTCAGGATGTAAATAGCTACAAGGTAAACTCAATCTTACAGGTGAGCAAAGAAACACAAATCAACAAATCACATATCAAGAATAAATTATTAAAAAAATTCTGTTACAACAGTATCATGTAAAATTCTGGAAGAAAATGCTAAAGAGTCATCAAATAAATCTTTAAAATATGTGTTGACAGCAGAAAAAAATAACAACAGCTGGAATTTTGCAGGAAAATGGATGGAACTAGAAAAACATCATTTTGAGTGAGGTAACCCAGATACAGAAAGACAATTGTTACATGTACTCACTCA
>JAQHUG010000256.1:2372255-2414650 GCA_028555095.1 Dicrostonyx torquatus | reverse complement strand
AAGTTTTTAAAAGCTACTTTTCAGAAAAATAGTTAATAAAAAAACATCTAAAGTGACAGAATATGAATCAGACTTTGTTTTAAATTCCATTTGTACTCATACACAAAGAAAAGACTAGCATGACATAGAGAAGTAGGTTTTTCTGGGTGGTGAGGTTATTCATTATTTGTTTTCATTCTGCTTTTCAAAATGTCTTCATGACCTTGATACTCAGAAACAACTTTAAAAAAATCCAGACATGACACCAAAACCAGGAGTACCTCTCCCACGCCATAAGAAAACAAGCCATGAACACTTGGGTCAATAAGATAAAACTTCTTATATTTCAAATGGCACAAAGGGTGGGGACGCTGCTTGGGTGGGAGACTGACATTGCACTGCATAGGCTTGGTTTGAATGCCTGGCAATGCAAGAAGTCCTGAGTTGGATCCCAATGACCAGCATCCCTTAAAACAGGCATGTTGGCACATGTCTACTGTGGGACAATGGTCTTGTACCCTGTAAAGATCTGTCAGTTGTATTAGTATAATAAAATGCTGATTGGCCAGTAGCCAGGCAGGAAGTATAGGTGGGGCGATCAGAACAGTAGAATTCTGGGAAGAGGAAAGGCTCAGTCTGCAGTTGTCACCCAGACACAGAGGAAGCAAGATAAGAATGCCTCACTGATAAAAGGTACCAAGCCAAGTGGCTAACATAGACAAGAATTATGGATTAATTTAAGATGTAAGAATTAGTTAATAAGAAGTCTGAGCTAATAGGCCAACCAGTTCATAATTAATATTAAGTCTCTGTGTGTTTCTTTGGGACTGAATGGCTGCAAGACAGAAACAGGGGCAGGACAGAAACCTCTGTCAACACATGTCCACCATCTTAGCAATTGGAAGGTGGAGGCAGACTAGATCAAATGTTTAAGGTCATCCTTGGTTACAGAGTCAGTTCAAGGTTAGCATGGGATACACAACATGTCTCAAAGCCAAAAATGAAAACAAAACAAAAACAAAACACCATCAGAACAGTGAAAGGAAGACCTACAGAATAGGAGAAAATATTGACAACTCAGAAATACGACTAGAGACTTACACCCAGAGCTCCCACAATTTGACAATCAAAAAGGTAAGGGGGATGGGAGGAAGGGGAGACTAAGAGAGGCTACCTGGAAAGGTGGACATGACCACAGCAGGACACATGTGCCCATAGAAACTTAACAGTGATATCCATTAGTATGTATAATTAATATGCATTGGTGACTTTAAAAAATAATTTCTTCAAAGAATCTGGAAGAAATTAAAATTCAGCTTCAAAATAAATGATTTAAATAAAATTATCTGGAAAAAATACACAAATGGTTAATAAGCACATGGGAAAACCCTTAGCATCCTTAGTCATTAAGGGATACAAACAGAAAATACAGAAGAGAAACCACTTCACACCAATCAGGAAGGGGTCAGGCTTCAATATGACATACCCTCTGGGCAGGCCCGTGTGCTGAATGCTTGGTTTCTTGCAGGCAGCACAGTGTGGGGAGGTACTATAAAAGTTTAGAAGCAGGTCCTCACAGAAAGTAGGTCCCTGGGGCATGCTTCTGAAGATTACACCCACTCAGTGTCTTCTTTGATGTTTCCTGTTCACCAGAGGAATCTCCTCTATCACATAGGAACACAACTGAAATAGACCAAACCCTCTAAAACTGTGAACCAAAGTAGTTCGTCCTCTGATATACATTAACTAAACAACAACAACAAACAAAAAAAAAACAGCTGGCAGTTTAGAAAAGTGCTATGGAACGATCTTTTTGTACACTATGACAACGTGTCTTTGTCAAGGCACCTTCTAATTGGTTTAATAAAAGAGCTGACTGGTCAGTAGTTAAGCAGGAGGTACAGGCAGAACAGACAGACATGGACAAGGCTAGGAAGAAGAATGGTGGAGTCTCAGGAGTTGAGAGGGAGGGGCAGATGAAGCAGGAAATGAACATGCCTTGCTGAAAAAAGGTACCACTACATGGCAGAGGGGAGATAAAAAATATGGATTAATTTAAGTTTAAGAGCTAGCTAAGAATAAGAACAGGCTAAGCATTTCTAATTAATATTAAGTCTCTGCATGGTTATTTGGGAATGGCCCCTGGGACACAGAGAAATTCTACCTATAGAAAAGTCCTTAACACGTTAAGCAAAGGTTCCTCTTAACAAGTTAAGCATTAAGTTGTTCAGGCAGTAAACCCACCCTAGACCAAGTATTCAGAAGGCAGCTGCTCCCTATTTTAGAAGATAAAACTCTCCTATTTTAAAAGATAAAAAGGTCCCAAATAAAAAAAGGAGTGTGCTTGAATTCTCTGACCTTTGATCAGGATAGTAGGGTGGGTTTACTGCCTGAACAACTTAATGCTTAACTCAGGATATAGTTGCTTGATGTCTCGAGTGTTAGGGCAAGTAACTATTCTGGTTGTCCTTTGTATCATGTTAAAGCTGTCTTTTGCCTTCTTCCCCCCTTTTGTATAGGGTATAAAAGTATATGGAAAATAAATGCGGGTAAATTCAGCATTCAGTATTCGCTGAGTTGCTCTATTACTATCCTGCGTCTCTATGGTTCTTATCTGTTCCCCCTACTTAACATTTTCTAATCCGCACGCTACTATCCTGGAACATATGAACCCACCATGGCTAGGATTGCAGCAGATGTCACCCCAAAAAGGTGGCTCACAACATAAAAAAAAAAAAGTATATTATTGGTTGCTAGAGGCAAGAGAAAGGGAAAAGGGAAGTGACCCGCTAATGTGTATTCTAATTCCTGTGGGAGTAAGAAAATGTTCAGAGCTGGGCAGGGTGGTACACACCTGCATACACTCTCTGCTGTATTTATCATCTGCAAATTATTTGCTAAATAAAAGAAAAGCCCTAGTGGCAATGGTATAGCAATGATGACTAACAAAGAAAGAAAATCTCGTCTTACTGTCGGAAAGCTCACAAATGAGATCACTATTCCCAAATGGAGGATATAGTCAAATTGGTCAGTTTGACATTAAATCGAGACAAGATTCTAAAATTAGTTACTTAATGGAATTTTGCAGCAGCCTAAAAAGGGAAACCATCAGCCATCAGAAACATCAAGATTCACTCAGTCAAAAGGCTATATTTCCTTCCGCTCAGATGAACTGTTTGGAGGAGTGACGGCGGATGGCTAAGAGAACTAGTAAAGTTACCAAGGTTAAAGTCATAGGAAATGGGGCAAATGGCATCAGCTGCTAGGAATGCACACACCATAGTTTCTCTTGGATGAGGAACGAGGTAATAGCACTAAGCACAACTTATAGTGCTGGTACCGAACTGAGAGGATGGGTACAAGGATCCAAAGCAAGATTGAGCAGCAGTCGAAACCCAATGGAAAACAAGCAAGCAACAACAACAAAAACAAAAAACAAACAAACAAAAAATCTAACTCATGTAAGTTTAAGACATTGTAAACCAAAGCTAACCAATGATTTCTTTGGGCGTAAGAGTATTCTGAACTGGATAGTGATGACGGGTGCACAACACCGCACATGTACTAAAGCCAATGGGCTGCATATTTTATGTAAGTATTACATTATTTACATTTTAGCACATTAAATATAAGCGTAATCATTACTGTAGTATGTGTGTATATATACATATTTATGTGGTATGTAAGAGGGCTCACAATACAATCAAGTTACAGACAAAAGGCTTACGAAACAGATTGTCAATAAGTCTATTTTAAAAAATGAAGTACTGAAATGAAGAACACTGTTCATTCTTTCAAGCATTATTTAATATATGCTTACTTGGTACCAAGCACTGTATGAGGAGCTATGGATGCAGGAATGAACACATTTTTCTGTGATCCCCAGTTAAGAAAGGAAGCTCAACAGTACAAAACTATCAAAATGAATATAATAACCAAAATGAGGAACATAAAAGAAGAACAAAATGGTACCATACCCCCCAAAAAGAAATACAATAGACAAGTCTAATTTAGATGAAAGATATAGGCAGTATCCCCTCTGAGATTACATATATTAATTTTGTGTATGTTTTGTCTGTATTTATGTATGTGCACCACATGAGGGTTGATACTTGTGGAGGTCAGAAGAGGTCACTGGATCCCCTGGAATTGGAGTTACAGATGGTTGCAAATTATCATGTGGGTGCTGGGAATTGAACCTGGGTCCTCTACAGGATGAACAAGTGCTCTTAACCACTAAGCTATCTCTCCAGTCCCTGGAAATACATTTTATTTGAAACTTTGACTATAAGAAATTTAGCCTGGTAAAGAAAAGATCAGAGTGTGTCGTCTCCCATTCCTCCTGCAAAGGAATGACAGTGCATAAGTCCTACACTACAAAACAAACCATCATACTTGATAAACCTTCAAAGGGCATTGCCCTGGCCAGGAAATGGTAACTAAATAAAGCTGGGGAATTAGGACAAGTTAGTCACACAAAGTCCTAGAATCCCTTGACTGATTTCAACTGTCAGCTTTATTGGATTAAAAATAAATAAATAAAAATAAAAACAAACAATAACTAGGGCATTAATGATGCACATGAATGTAGGAAGAACCATCTCAAGAGTTGGGGTTCCAGACTACATAAGGGGGGGGGGATAACTAAGCAGTGTCATTCCCTTTCCCTACTGAGAACCTAGGACCAAGCCATTCCACCATGATGGCCTCCCCAACCTTGATGGGCTGTAAACCCTCCAACTGTGAGCCAGAGTAAACTCTTCCCGCTGTAAGTTGCTTTCTGCCGGGTATCTGGTAGCTGCTATAAGGAAATTAATACAAGTAATGTGTGATCGTATCCTGTCATAATAGAATTACCTAGCAAAGAAGAAAACAGAAAACAGTAAGGGCTCAGACTAAGGATTGGGAGTTAGAAGAAGAGGAAGCATGTCAAAGTCTGTACCACAGAGGGTCACATAGTCCATTAATAACTCAAAGTTAGCAATGTGAAGGAAATGCCTTGCAGATTACAACAGCGAAGACTCCACTTCCCACCGTGAACAGTACAGGTAACACCAAGCGCCTCACTCCCACCCAACTGCAAAGCAACTTGTTCTTGGAGTAGTTTGTCCCTGCAAGGGACTCTTATGGTAGAAACGCACCCTGTTTAGCCTATAAAGAGCTTTACTAAAGTGTACACACAGGCACACACTACAAGAAAGAAATACATACAAGGCACTCCTAATAATTCAAATGTACCTTCTTAAACTGCACTCCAGAGCACAGGCTGTGACAACTATTAATTTTCATTGAATAAATCAATAACTTACATTGTCAATGGAAAAGGAACTATATACATCATGCATGCATTTATTTACCTAAAATAAAACTCTTTGCATCCTGGTAATTACTGCACCAAATAAACAGTGGATAAGCAAAGCAAGTTTTGTATACACCAGCCCAAGATATAAAACTATAAAATCATGGAAAAACTCCCCATTCAGTTCCCAGAGATTATAACAGAAACATGAAGTGTAGGAATATGACTTTCAGCAACTACACATTTCATGTATGCTTTGAAAGTAGCTGTGCCCTTTTCTTTCAAGCATATGCAGTCTTCAAATGTTTAAAATTCATGTGTCTGCTGTATGCACCCCTAGCAGCCAGAGTTTGACTGGACGCCCCCTTCTGTTTTTCTACCACTTTCTGCCTCATTTTTGAGGCAGGGTCTCTCTTGCTGAAATGGTAGCTTGCGGCTTCGACTAGACTGGCCGGCCAGTGAGCTTTGGCAATGTTCCTGTTGCCAGTCACCACTCAGGGCTGAGGTTACAGGTGTGTGCCAACACACACCCGGCTTTTATGTGCATGCTGGGAATCCAAACCTAGATCCTCATACTTGTGTAACATGGACTTTACTAAATGTCTTCCGAGCCCAGCATCCTAACCTGTGGCTGTTGCCGTATATGACTTTGTCATCTATGGTGTTCCCAGCTGAGTGCCAAGCTCAGTTTTGTTTGTTTGCTCTCCTACTGTCTAGTTTCCTGTATTGTGTTGGTTTGCATTCACAGCTACCCTTGAAGTACTACACTGCTTACAGGGTGGTGATGAAAACCAATCTAAAAATACTTCTTGTTGCTCAGGTATACATAAATGGCTTTGTCCGAGGCAAAACAGAATTAGGGCCAGAAGAAGACTTTACTCTCCCAAGTTCATCCTGAATGAGAGAATGCCACCCAGCGCCACGATGGATAACCTGTCATCCTTGCTGCTGACATCCACACAAGACACCACCTGCACAAAGGGCCTCTTCATCATGAAAGAATGCCCTTGGTGAGAGACAAAGGAAATACAGGGGTTAAATTCATCATTATCTAATAAATTATTTAGTACCACTTAAGCCCTGAAAGCCTTGGGCCACCTATCCTGCGGTTTATGGAACTGTCTTCTAAGTTTACAATTTCCTGATTGTAAAGCAATTTAATTCCACAGTGTAACATCAATACAATTTATATTTGCCACTGGAGCGGACGTTCTTCAGCAAGCTAGAAGAACGATTCTTCTACAAACATAATATTAAAGAGTTTTTGTTTTGTTTTGTTTTTTAACTAAGAGGTATTGGCCACCATTTCAAAATGTAAGAATAAATTCTTCTGGGTAGAGAGCAAAGTAATTACATTTCCCTTCTCATGAAATAATAATACCGCTGGGGCCACATGAGTTCTGTTCACTCGGATACAGCTTTGGCCTAAGTCTATCAGGGGCCTAGATTTTAAAATAAGACGTGTCTGGAAGGACTGTGTGGTGGCAACAAGAGACAGACAACAGAATTTTTTAAAGTATTCCTTCCCGGTTTTTTGAAAATCTGATAGGAACTTCTATCATTACATTATTTTCATTCTAAATTATATTTCAACAAAGAATGGCAAGGCTTCCAGGCTTCTTTAACTGGATAATCGGAAACCAGTCATTTTTGTTTAGTGGCAAACGCTGGTGTGTTTAACACACACCCACGCATGAATCTTCCCTGAGAAACAAGCAAAGTGGAAAGAGAGGAATACGCCATCATTCAGTTATAGCAAGTATGGATCCTAAGCTCTCAGAAAGGTCCCCTAACAGCTCCCGCCATGGGATGGGAAAGGATGCATCAGGTGAGTCTTAAGTCTTAGCTTCAACAAGCTTCCAAGTTCATTCAAGCCATCTGTTTATAATGCGCTTTCCTTGCACCTGCTATTCAAGGGCTTGCTTCCCTTTCAACTGCTCAGTGCTACAGCCACCTTTTTAAAACGATTTCTTTTTTGGAAGCCTACAACCAAGCAAGTAGAAAACCCTTGTTACTCAAGAGACAATTAGGGTTCGTTCCCTCCTGCCCACCCTGCGTCCACAGCGCACCCCACAAACCGCCCTCCCTCCCCCAAGGACAAGAGGTTAGCTCCTGCTAGGCCTGTGAGCCAGCAAGAGAAAGGCCGGCCCCGCAGCGTACAGAGAGATGCTAGGGAGCCGCCAGCTCCTCCCTTGCTCGCGGTCCAGCTCCCCGCAGGGCAGCCCCGGGCTCAGCATCCCTCGGTCTCTCCCTCCTCTGTCCAGGCCACCAACCTTGGGCGTGCGGATGTGCTCCATGGCGGGCCCGCGACTGCAGGGTCCCCGGCGGGCGCAGCCTCACGCACCTGCGCGCGCGTGCGGCGCAATGGGAAGGGAGAGGAGGGGGCTTCGGCCCGAGCGGGAGTGGGCGGGCCGTGGGCCTGGCTCCACCTCCAGGTGCGCGGGATGTGCGGGCGCCCCTGGGCGCCTGCGCGGGCCCACAGCTAGGCTCTGCGCCTGCTCGCACCTGCGGGTGTCATCCCCTTGGACTTCGCCCTCCTTCCTGGCTTGGCCTCTATGGCTGAGGATCTCATTGCCCAAGCTGTGATTCCCCCCCCCCCGAGATGGGCATCCCCAAGTCGGTCATGGAAGCGCTTGCCTGAAAGTCCCAGCCACTCAGGAGGCTGAGGCAGGAGAATCGTTTGGGTCCAGCAGCTTGGAAACCACAAGAGAGACATAAAGAGGTATTTTAAAAAAGAAGAAAAAAAAAATCAAGGTCAGCCTTCGTAATACGGTAATACTGTGGCACTACTGTTCCCTAAGGCACAAAGAGGGCCTTGTATTGTATTGTATTGTGGCTTCTTGGAGAGATACGAATAAATATGTGTAGCTTTACACCCTCATTGGCTACCCTCCAGAGCATCCCAGGATAGGTGAGATTTCAGAGTGGGGTAGGAAAAAAAAATGACTACAAATGTACCCTGATGCGTTACACATAATCTAGTGTGGCTTCAGCTTTATTTTGGTCCAGGCTCAGCCACCCGAGTATTCGGAATGAAAATGAGATTAATACCAACATTGTTTGCGCCCTATTAAGTTTGCCGTTAAGTCAGGCATCTCACATCACCTTGCGACTGACTTCACTGTTGGAACTCTTGATAGAGATGTGAAAACACTTGGCTCTGTGCTAGGAACACATTGACCATCTTTACGTAGTTCTAACTTAACAGAAGCTAGAGACACAAAACCATCCTTTATGAGGTTCCATTAAGCCACTGGGGAATGCTAGAGACTGAAAACGGCAGCTCCAAGTGAACACCCTATGCCATACTGAAATTTTGTAGAACAATTCTTGGAGTTGAATTTATTTCGTTGCGTTCCTGGCCTTTATTTATGTGTAAATTCTTTTACCATACATACTGCGTATTCGTTTATTTGTATCTCCATTTGTTCGATGTCTTGCACCTTTCCAAATATTTATTCAATATGTTTTAAAAAATCGTCACATCCCTTTGCATTGTATATCCCTCAGGCTCACTGTCTCTAGTACTTTGGATGCTACCATATATCCCTCAGGCTCACTGTCTCTAGTACTTTGGATGCTACCGTATATCCCTCAGGCTCCCTGCTTTCACTACTCACCGACCCAGTAGAAGGGAAGTGATTGTAGGGTTTTGTTTTGCAGAAGGGATCTTAGAGTTTCCAGGTGAGGGAATGATATATGTTATTGAAACACCTAATTTCAGTATGTCTACATTCAGGGAATGGTTAAATTCATCCTAGGTAGATGCTAAAACTGAATAATCACTTATTGACGAGACGCTGTCGTTATTGCTCCGAATAGCACAACAGATGCCAAGAAACTGATGGGTGATACAGATGAGGATACTGTTACAAATGTGGTACAGCTCACACCAAGCTAATGAAGTTAAACCAACTAAGATGCTCACAAAATGCCTAATGAAACCAACCTCCCACTGATGATTTGTACCTTGAACTTTTTTGCTATTGCTAAAAATACTAGTTCTTAAAGTTCAATGTTTCTAGAGGAATTTTTAAATAAAAACTTGCTACAAACTGGGGACTTTTCCAATACTCTGTGATCTTCAGTGGCCTGAAGATACTTGGAAATGTGCCAAACACTTACAATCTTTCTGGAATACTTTGATTTCTCCCAAGACAGCTCGAATTTTGGTTCTGGCAATGACTCCAAAAGTGTTTCCTTGGGGACTAGTGTGGCTAATGTTTGCATGTTCACTAAAACCCTGGTCAGGACTATTAAACCCTAATGGATCATGCTACATGCAGAAGAGTGCACACATCTCCAAACAAGCCTAGCCTCTGATGGAAAATGTTATGAGACACCTATATGAGAAGATCAGAGATGTATGTCACGCTTTGCCTTGTAGGAAAAAACTGACATCTACCCCTCAGGGTTTAAATAAAGTTGATAGTGTGGAATATCATATCATCTTTGGCTTTTTCCTGTATCAAAGACATAGAGAGAGAAAAAAAACTAAGTGGATTATAGACAGCTCTGCCCTTTTTCCAGAAACCAGAAAAAAAACATCAGGGCAGCCAAAAAGAGCACTTAACTTGGTGAGCAGGCAGGGTTTTTAAATAGTCTCCTTTATTTTGTTCTCTCTCCAGGAAGACTTGGGGCTCAAGCCAAGTCCGTGTCCTTAGGCCACTTGCATTGCTTATTCGTTTTCACCCCCATGCCTTCAGGCACTGCTTTAATACGTGTAGTTCTCATCTCGGCATTTCCAACCCTGAATTCTCTCCTTAAATATCGTAGTTCCATTTTCCTCCTCAGTGTAGCCCCTTGGATGGCCTTCGCAGGCTGGAGACATAGCTCCATTGGTTAGGTGCTTGCCACATTCGCATGAGGACCCGAGTTTGGGTTACGTAGAATCTAAGTATGGTGGAAGAAATGCCTGCTATCCCACTACTGGGGAAGCAGAGAGAAGTGGCTGATGCTCGCTGATCAGATAGCCTAATCTAATCAGGAAAGCCACAGATCGCAGGTAGTAAGAGACCCTGTCTTGAAACACAGGGTCAATGGCTTCTTGGTAATGACACCTGAGGGTTGATCTCTGGTCTACACACACACACACACACACACACACACACACACACACACACACACAGAGCTCACGCACACACATACATACAGACATACACATGCAATAATAATCCACTTGTCACAAACCAGGCATGGATAAGAACTTGGGCACTGGAAGGATACAGACTTTTATTCCCATCACAACTCTGATTGGCATTAGCTCTGTAAACTTGACTAGGTTATTTAGCCATTCCTAGTTTCAGGGCTCTTGTGTATAAAATGTGTGTGATGATAGTGCAATGGTCTAAATGTTTGTGCTACTTCAAAATGTATGCATCTAGACTTGAACCCCTGAGGCAGTGGTATTAGAAGTCAGGAATCTGAGGCGACAGTTCCTTTAGGATTCACCAGTGACCGTTGTGAATAGGATTAGGTTACATGACAAAACCCATCATGTCTCATATCGAGAAAGTAGTAGTGGAGAGACAGCCATCTATGAACCAGAGAGTGGATCTTCAGGCAAAAATGAGCTGGTATCTTTTTGTTTGGTTGGTTGTTTTGTTTTTGTTTTTGTTTTTGTTTTTGAGACAGTGTTTCTCTGTAGCTTTGGAGCCTGTCCTGGAACTAGGTCTTGTTTACTAGCCTGGCCTTGAACTCATGGAGATCCGCCTGCCTCTGCCTCCCAAGTGCTGGGATTAAAGGCATGCACCACCACCACCTGGCTCATGCACTGGTATCTTTATTTTGAAGTTCCTAACATCTAGAATGGTAAGAAACAGATGTCTATTGTTTATAAGCCACCCAGTTTATAGTATTTTTGCATACTGAAGCCAAGCCAGACTAAGACAGATGTTACAAAGCTCTCTTTGTTGTGCTGAACAGATGGATATGTGTCTGATATATTCATTATAATATTCTTTATTTTTATGTGCATGAGGTTGGTCAAAATGTAAAAGGTAATTAATATGACAATGTGGCTTAATCGTACCTCCCTTAGGATAGTTATGTAAATTCCATGAGATCAAACATAATATATTTTGCAACAGCTGCCATTATTGAGAGCTCATTTTATAACAAGTATTGGGACTATAGTGTGAATGAGAGTAACCAAAGTCCCAGCCTCCAAGGTCTAATATTATTAGATCTTAAAAATTATATCTTATTGTAATATATTAATTCTAAATTATATAGTTAGTGATAATTATTTACCTCAACTTTCTGTGTTGAATAATTAATTCCAGATAGTGGCATTGTCTAGGGGAATGCCAAGAAGCCTCAGGAGGTGGGGGCCAAACTGGAGGAAGTGGTCACTGGGGAGCATGCCTTTGAAGGTTGGGCTCAGTCTCTCTCTATCACTGCATCTGGCCAACCTTGAGATGAACAAATCTTCCACACATCCTTCTGACATGATCCACATAAAGCTAAACACCATGTGTGCAAAACACGTTCATAGTATTTCTCTCCTTCTACTTGTTTATGGCAGGTCTCTGTCAAAGCAGTGTGAAAACCTAGCTAATGCATTCTCCTAATGCCTCCTAACTGTATTGTATTTTTTGTTTATTTTAGACGTGCAGTGGGATTGGAGATGTTCTTGGCTTTGTCTCTTACTGGCGCTACATCAAGACATTTCTTCCCTGCATCCTTTTCCTTTTCCACTGTCGTTGTTACTCAACTTCATATCCTCATTGCTTCTCCCTGGCTGGGACATTGCTTTCTGCTGCCAGATTCATCTCCATAAAATGCAGCTCTCATCATTATCACTCTGCAGCTTAAAACCTGCAAGTGGTTTGCTGTCTGGACCATTTCCTTATTCTGTTGTGTAAGGCTCAGATGCATCTTCTGTTGTCTCTTAAGAACTCAGCCAAATCAGTTATTGGATTCCATAAAGATTCCTATCAGTTATCAACCAACCCCTTTCTGTTACCTGCATTTGCTTATCTCTACACGTTTGTGTCTCTAGTTCTCTACCAAAGCCTTGGAGATTCGTTTCAAATTCACACTAACATTTCCACCAGATGCAGTTCTGCCAAAGTGGCTCATGTTTGTCCATTGCATTAGTTAAAGGCCATAAAAACCAGTTTATTTCCATCCAGAAATGTAGTTTTTTGCCTCTCTGTCACAGACTTATCCACAGGACCTTGGTCAGTACAGTGTCAAGGATTCCAAGGTCTACTATATTCAAACAATAATAATCAATTTTTCTCATTGTATCAGGTGAGCAGAAAGCAGGAGAGGCCCTCAGAATGAAGGCTAAATTCCAGGGTCACATGAGTTCCTAACATCTCAATGAATTTCTAGGGTGTGTAGTCTAGGACGTGTGGGAAAAGTTTCCTCATAGGAAAGGCAAGTTGCTTTACATTATGCTCTTAGCACTCTCTCAGGTGATCTGTTACTAACCTGTTCCATGGGCTCTGCATGGGGCCCAGAGCAATAAAAGGCTCCTGACATCCTTAGGTTGTAGTAGATACAGATTAAGTGCAATAGACTTTTGTCCTGAACTGATTCATATACACTGAAGGTATCTGAGACAATAGGGGTTATGGTATGGACCCCTAGCAAGCCCCAGCTAGAAACGTAATAGATTATGGGCATGGCCAGCCACAATTTGTTAGGCCTTTGTGCTTAATTTATCTTATTTTTGTAAAGTTATGATGAAAGTAGCATAAAATTTACCTTTTACCCATATTAAGTATCCAGTCCAGTAATATTAGGTATATTCACAATGTTATACAAACAAAGGGTGGGGGGTGATTCTCTCAGTGGGCAAAGCCCCGTAGTTTTCTGGAAATTTCACATGCCTTGAAGGATGATTGACCAGATGTACAGACTGATGCCAATTTGGGGTGAGTGACCTTGTTTTGTTCAAATGTCAGGGACTTGGAACAAGATTGGCTGATGTTGATGAAAGCTAATAAAAATATTTCTGGGTTGGTGTCTCAAAATGTGACCACAGTGTGAAGCTAATTTGTGTCCTTTGGAAACAGTCATTGCAGGGGTGGCCACTTCAGTAGAAGTGAGGCTCTTAGCAACCCTAATGCCATGTGCATCCACATTGACACCACTTTGTAGAGGCATTTCACTTGTATTTTAATAAATAAAGACTGTCTGAAGATCTGAGAGTAAAACAGTCCCACTGGCCAGCCTTACAGACCAGGTTATGTTAACACACACTTTTAATCCCAGTAGCCACAATGACACACACCTTTAATCCCAGTAGCCACCCTAATTGCCATAGAAATTGGACAGTGTATGCCTTTAATCCCAGTGGTGCACACCTTTGATCCCAGCCCTAGAGAGGAATATAAGATGGGGCGAGACAGCTCTCAGACACAGTCTCCTGAGATTGCAGGAAGCAGGATCGCCATTTCAGACTGAGGTCGAGGTAAAAGCCAGTGGCTGTTTTTCTTTTTGGATTTTCAGATTGAGCCCAATTTCATTCTCTGAGTTTTTATTAACTCTGCATCACCACTTACCAAACCTTCTTTCTTCTTCCTCTTCTTCCCTTTCTCCTAATTTTTTAAAGCCTTTTGCATTAAATTCTGTTAGTTTCAAGTTCTATTGTATACTGAATGTTTGGGTCCCCACAAAACCCTATGTTGAAATCCTAACCCCAAATATGACTGTATTTGAAGACAGAGCCTGCTAGCAGGTGGTAAAGGTTAAATGTAAAACTGAGTCCTTAATCAAATACAGTTAGTGCCTTACGCCTGAGAAGGAACAAAAGTTCCCCCATTCTCTTCTCTCCTGTCTCTCTTTCTCCCATCTGTCCTCCCTTCTCTCTTTCATCTCTCATTTCATAGAGAGAAAGTATATGTCAGTATCCCCAGAGAAAGCCCTTAAGAACAACTAAACTTTACCAGATCTTGATCTTAAACATGCAAACTCCAAAATTCAATTTTTGGTGTTTTGTTATGTCAGCCCAAATGGTTTTGGGTCCTTGTATCTAATCCCAATCTTGTTGAGTTATTTATAATAACACACCTTATGAAATCTAAATATTTCAAGATTTCTAAACTTATGAGTCCAAAGGCGTTCACGTGATTATTAATACCCCAATCTCGTATCCCTAAATCTCTGTGTTCCTAGAGATTCTTCCTCTGGAACAATCATGTGAGCACACACCAGTCTGCCTAGGTAATGGGTATAGACTCAGATGCAGGAGGGTTCAATAAGACGAAATGTGCACCTCCTGTTTCACAACCACATGACTGCTGGGCATGTGTAGGCCGTGATGCCCTGGAGTTGGAAATTTGCACACAGTTTAGAGGATTTCCCAGTCCAACAATGTCAGACTCTGACATTATAAAAGTGTATTTTATTTTATTTTCCCACAATAGTGGTGAAATCAAAGCCCACAGTGGCTTCATTCAGTGACCATCCTACTAGATATTATCCCTTAACATGGTTAATCATTGCCATTGCTAACAACTTTGAGATTTCATCTCACCCCAGTCAGAATGGCTAAGATCAGCAAAACCACTGACAACAAATGCTGGAAAAGGTAGGAAGAAACAGAACCCTCATTCACCTTTGGTGGGATTGCAAACTGTTCCAGCCACTCTGTAAATTCTTGTGGATAATCCTCAAAAAATAAAAATAAACTTACCAATGACCCAGATATATCATTCCTTGGCATATGTTCACAAGATTCCTACCCTAGCCACCAAATACTTATTCAACCATGTTTATTGGTATTCTATTCAGGATAGCTACGAAATGGAAACATTTCATGTGTCCTCCAACTGGGGAATGAATCATGAAAATGTGGTACACTTATGGAATATACCATTCAGCTATAAAGAAAAATTAAATCATGAAATTTGGGTGAATAGATGGAATTTGTAAGGGTTGTACAGAGGGAATTCAATATAGGAGAGAGAGAAAGGAGATAAAGTAACACTAAGGATGCTTGATAAGGCCTCAAGTATTCATATTATTTTATATTTACCTATAATTTTATTTTATTTTTATTGTTAAAAGAAAAATTTACATTTACTCCCCTTGTCCCAGGCCCTACCCCTACCCCACTATCCCACCGCCCTCCCCCTGTTTCCTTATGATGAGGCAGGATACCCTGCCCTGTGGAAAGCCCAAGGCTCTCCCCCCTCCATCTTGGTCTAAGAAGGTGTGCATCCATATAGAATAGGTTCCCAAAAAGCCAATACGTGCAGAAAAGATAGGTCCCTGTGCCATTATCATTGGCTTCTCAGTCAGTCCCCATTGGCAGCCACATTCAGAGAGTCCAGTTTGGTCATATGCTCATTCAGTCCTGGTCCAGCTGGATTTGATGAGCTCCCAATAGATCAAGCACACTGTCTCAGTTGGTCCTGACTTACTTGCTCATCTTCTCCCTTCTTCTGCTCTTCCACTGGACCTTGGTAGCTCAGTCCCTTGTTCTGATGTGAATGTGGGTCTCTGGCTCTATCTCCATCCATCATGCGAAATTTCTATGGTGATGATCAAGATATTCAACAATGTAACTATGGGACAAGGTCAGTTCAGGCACCCCCTCCTCTGCTGCCTAAGTACCTAGCTGGGGACATCCCTGGGAACACCTGGGATCCCCTCTAGAGACAAGTCTCTTGCCAATCTTAAAATGACTCCCTTAATGTAGATATCTTATTCCCTTCTCCAATATCCACCCTTCCTCTATCTCCACCCTCCACCACCCCCAGGCTCTCCCCAGTTCTTCCTTCTCCCTTCTACCCCCTCCCTTTCACCTACTCCCACCCCCAACCCCTAGCTCCACCCCCATCCCCACACCCGTGCTTCCAACTTTGGCCTGGCGATCTTGTTTGCTTCCGACTTCCAGGAGGATCTATATATATGTTTTTCTTTGGGTTCACCATGCTATTTGGTTTCTCTAGGCTTGTGAGCTATAAGCTTCATGTCCTTTGTTAATGGCTAGGGTCCACTAATGAGTGAGTACATACCATACTCCTCTTTTCGGGTTTGGGATATCTCACTAAGGATAGATATAATTTTGTTGAATATATTTTCTGGGCCTTTGAGCTGGAATTCTTCTCCTTCTTCTACCCCTATTATTCTTAGGTTTGGTCTTTTCATGGTGTCCCAGATTTCCTGGATGTTTTGTGCTACGAATTTGTTGGATTTGTTGTTTTCTTCAATCAGTGAGTTTATTCTCTCTATCATATATATCTTCAGTGTCTGAGATTCTTCCATCTCTTGTATTCTGTTGGCTATACTTGTCTCTGCAGTTCCTGTTGGTTTAATCCAGCTTTTCCATATCCAGCCATCTCTCGGTTTGTGTTTTCTTCAATGCCTCCATTTCAGTTTTCAGATCTTGAACTGTTTCTTTCACCTGTTTGATTGCTTTTTCTTGGCTTTCTAGGGTATCTTTGAGGTATTTATTTCTTCTAACTTTTTGTTAGTCTTCTCATCCCTTTCTTTAAAGGAGTTTTTCACCTCTTCTTTAATGCTCTCTATCACTTTCATAAAGTTACATTTAAAGTCGACTTCTTCTACTTCTTCTGGATTAGGTCTTCTTGTTGCACAATCGCTGGCGTTGTCATGTTTCTTTTCAGGTTGCTGGAGGAACTCCTGACTTGGCGCCTGCCCATCTTTTCCCCTCCTATTTGATCAACTGGTACTCGACAAGGGCCACTTGCTCGGTCTGGATGGATCTAGATCAGGGGCCTTCACTGGCCCAAGAACCTGCCGAGCTCATCAGATCCAGATGGGTCAGGGTCAAAAGCCCTTTAAAAGGGCCTGAAGCAGACAAAAGGGCGGGCTTCTCTGCTCCGTGCAGTACACAAAGCCCTGTGGCTTTGTACATGCCTCCTTTTCCCTCAGGGCCTCAGCCAGGAAATAGGCTGAGTTCCTTTTGGGAACCAAGGCCCCTGCCACCGCCACCGATGGGGGAAGGATGCTTGGATGTAAGCTTGGGTGTGCTAAGCAGAAAAGCCAATAGGTAGGGGAAGCTCCCTTAATGGCCCAAAGGTTCGGGGGATGGGAGGGTATTCTTAGTCCCCTCTGGGGCCAGACACCTAGGTGGCTGGGCTGGGACTCACTTACCCTCTGGTGGTATGGCTGGATCAGAAGCCCTCTCCAAGGGCCTGCTGCAGTCAAAAGGGCAGGCTTCTCTGCTCCACAAAGCCCTGTGGCTTTGTACACGCCCCCTTTTCCCTCAAGGCCCCAGCCCGGGAACAGGCTGAGTTCCTTTTGGGAACCGAGTACCCTGCCACTGATGGGGACAGATGCTTGGATGTGAGCTGCGGTGTACTAAGTAGAAAAGTCAATAGGTGGGGGAAGCTCCCTTAATGGCCCAAAGGTTTGGGGGATGAGCAGGTGTCCTTAGTCCCCTCTGGGGCCAGACACCTAGGCGGCTGGGCTTGGATCCACTTACCCTCCAGGTCGGATGGCTGGATCAGAAGCCCTCTCCAAGGGCCTGCCGCAGTCCTTACCTATAATTTTATATGTATTACATATAAGCATATATACATATGTATGTTTGTGTGTATATATAAAGTGAACTTATGAAACTTGGGCTGACAATGTCCATAAAAGCCATAGACTAACAAAAAAAATAGTTAAAGACATGAGAGACCTCCATTTGAGTTGTTCAGGGTAATTAAGTTACTCTAAAACAGTATAGGCTATTGCTGTTGTCCTTGGTTGCCTCTTAGAGATGAGTTCTAACCTGAAAACCCTCTTCTAGCTTTTATAGCACCAAAAAGTGCTGTGCAAGCTGCCAAGGGAAGAAAGCCATCAATAGTCCTATCCAGTTGTGATACCTACAGACTGCAACAATGACCTGGATGGCAATAGATCCCAAAAGGTACAATAGTGGTGCTTATTTATATCTTAATGGTAACCGGTAGTTAAGATCTGCTCAACAGGACAACGCATGCTTGGTACTGGAAACTTACCAACTGTCTGAGCCCAGCGAGGTCAGGAATCTTTGAGAAGAACCTACTACCACCACTTTATAGACCAGCATAGTTCCTGTGTTCTAAGTATTCATCTTATACCCACAGATAAGTGCATCTCTCACATCTCGTCAAATAAATCTTCTAGTTATAGCAAATGGAGACAATTCCAGCAAACCACAACTGGTCATAGCGCAGAGAACAGCTAACTGATCATGGGAGTCCAGCCCTAGCCAATGTATGTACCACACAACTCCAATACCTAAGGCTCAGGCAACATCACAGAAGAGCGTGTGGAAAGATTTTAAGAGCCAGAGGGCCAGGAAGTCCACTGAGATTGTGTCTTTCAGAAATCAAAGGGAAGCTACACTCATGATACCTCAATAATATGGCTGCCATCCCTAGAAAAGAACTACAGACATGACTACTTAAAGAGGGAGAATTACTGTCTCTCAGGAATGAACCCCTAATTGGATATCAAATACAAAGTGGTCAGTCCTGAACTCATATACACGCAAGCAACATTAAACAGACTCAACAGGCTATATTGGCAACATACATATTTATGCACACACACACACATATGAAAAAGAGGTCATCAATTTGAGAGGAAGTAGGGGATATGGGAGGGATTGGAGGGGAAAAGAGAAGGAGGAAAACTATGCAATTACATTTTAATTATTTTTTTAAAGAAATAAATATATAAGTGCTATTTTAAAAGAAACACTGATTTAATTGCTGATATGTACATGGGAGCCACTGGAGCATGGCTGACCTACAAGGGGTCACATTCCTAAAGAAAACTGACTTTTGATTCCTTATCAACAGGCAGCTATCAATAACTACTTAGCTAGGGGTGAAGATTCATGCTACAATGGTGACTGAACATGAATTTTATAAATTTTCCAATAATATCATAGTTAGCAATCTTGTCATAGTATCATAAATCCAAGCAAATGTTTCTGTGAAAATTTAAAAAACAAAGAGCAAAACTTGAGCTGGAAACTGAGTAGTTGAAAGATCATTCATTTACTTACCAAAATTTCAACTCAAAGATTACGTTTCTGGAAACTGATCATTTTTCAAGAATAAAATCAGTCTTATGATCCATAAGGAAACAGTAAATTCAAATATTCCCAACACATACCAATAACTGGAAAAAGAAAAGGGTTGCTCCAACTCTCTCATTATCATAAAAATCATAACCATGTTTTTTGCAACTAATAAAAAATTCTTTCTACAAAACCCTACCTGTTTTGAAAGGATGCTCTATAGTATTCCAGAGCCCATTTTCACAAAAAAGTGCTTAACATTGCTTAAAATTTTATCTACAAATGCAAAATGTGTCTTTAATATTCAGGAAATGGAGTAAGTAAATTAAGTTTACACAATTAAGCCTTACCCACATTTCTTTTAATTTAGTTGAAGATGCTAAAAATAAGAGAACCATATACAAATGTAGATTTTTTGTCAGTAAAACACTTTGAGATTTTTGACAAACAGTTATGAGCGTTGTTTTTGAGTTATGCAATGATTTCTTGGGGTGGTAATGAGTCATTCCAGGGAAATCCTTCCTTCCACTCTTTGGCAGGGAGAATATTTCCTAAACAAAACCAGTGAATAAGACTTGTCTAGAGAAGTGAAGAAACATCAGAATTTAATGCATTTAATTTGCTGAGGGCCACCTATATCTGCATTTGGATTCAGCACTGGCCACAGACTGTTGTATCATTTCAGAGATATCCTTAAATATGAATAGAAGAATGAGAATTCTACTGTTCTGCTATCTGAGTTTTTAAGATCTTTAGAGACTGTGAAACAATATTCTAAAGGCATAGAAAAATATTTTCTAGTCATAAATAGGTTACAATAACAACAATAATGTGTCAATGTGTGATCTACTTCATCAGTAGCTGCTCCTGAACTTCAAGGTTCAATGTGTAAGCATTTGTTTATGCAGTTTGGTGTTGGATATAGCAAACATAAAGGATTTTAAGAAAATGTATAAGAGAAAAGAATTTTAGATAGAGATACTTGTATTTTCTTCTTCTGAAATTGAGAAAAACTAGTATATTCCAGTTTTGCTGACTGGTCTAGCTTTCAAAAGCATTGCTTTGAATTAAAGAAATATGAAGTAACTAACCCCAATGACACTACTGAAAACTTTCAGGTTCCATGAAAGTCTTTCTTCACCTGACAAAATATCGCCAATCTAAAAAAATCAAAAATACATCAAACAATAAAAAATTATTATCATGGTGGCTATTTGAATTATCAACTGAAGCTTCCTCCTCTGGGTTTTCTGTTACCTTTCTGTTTCTTCCTACTACTCCAGCAGCTCTGACATATTTCATTATACTACAAGGAAGAAGACAAACACAAACTAGAGCCAGAAAGCCTCGAGCATCAACTGTTGAGATTAGAGTCGTGGCCTTTGAGGAAGACAATGCTTTCTGGATCCCAACAGCGTAGATTTCAGTATCGCTAGTCAAAACATAAGAGAAGACAAAGTTTATACACAAACAACACAGCGTGTACTCACTACATCTGGGAGGGAAAAAGATGTAGAGCTCATTTAGCTTAGCCACACAAGAAGATGAAGGAGTTTTCTCAGGTTGAGGAAAAGAACATCAAAGAGGAAAAGAAAGCAAAAGAATTTATGAGGGGGCTGGCTTTCACCTTGCTTCCTCCCTTAGATCCCAGGTGGGAAAAGCAACTGGAAAACCAAGATGGGCATAGCCTTATATCTCTGTTTTTAAATAAAGATACTGGAAGACTTGGAGGAAATCTGCATCCATCCTGGCCAGCAAGCTCTAAGAGATGCATTCAAAAAGCAAGCCCAAGGAAAGCAAGTCACCAAGGAGAATGGCAGGTTGTTATATGTATCCTGAAAGAATATGGATTAAGCCACAGCCAGAGGACATCAAAGAATCTAACCTCTAAACCTGGAGGGGTGAGGGTTTCTAGAGTAGCCAGCTATGCTGGCTAATTCTATGTCAATTGGACACAGGCTGTAGTCATCTGAGAGAAGGGACCCCAATTGAGAAAATCCTTCATAAAATTAGGCTGTAAGCATTTTCTTAATTAGTGATTGATGGGGGGTAGATCACCCAGTCCATTGTGAGTGGTGCTAACCCTGGGCTGGTGGTCTGGGATTCTATAATAGGCTGAGCAAGCCATGAGGAACAAGTCAGTAAGCAATATTCCTCCATGGCATCAGTTCCTGCCCTCAGGTTCCTGCCTGGTTTGAGTTCCTGTCTCAACTTCCTTCAGTGATCGACTACAGTGTGAAAGTGAGGCAAAATAAACCATTTCCTCCCAAACTTGCTTTTGGTCATGGTGTTTCATCATAGTGACACTAACCCTAATAAGACAGTAGCTTATTACTGTCTTATTGGGTTAATAATCAGGGTGTTTGGGAGGACTCTTACCATTTCTGGACTTGTGTCAAGCCACAAGGCCTGATGCCTGGGAAAATAAGTTCAGAAATTGCCAGAGAGGAATGAAAGATAACCCAAGACCCAGAATCTTCTTGTCCTGCCCTAAAATGCTAGCTCGATTACCTTTACTGTAAAATTTCTGTCACTTCCTAGGTAGAAGGGAGGGAGGTGCTGATGAAGAATCAAGACTGATTGAGATGAGAATTATTCACTAATTGTAAGCCCCCCCAATGTCTGAGTTAACCTTGACTTAGAACATTACTTTTGTCACTACTGCATGAAGGGGAGATTTGAGATCAGACTCCGTTATAAGAGGTGGAGAAAGTCTTGCTGCACACATGTGAGTGAAAGGTGCATGCAAACTTTCTTCACACCTGACATTCCTACTGCCAAAAGTCACTCTCTTGTCTACACCCTCAGGAGAGTTTATTGGTTTCATTTGGCCTTTCTTCTTAAGGGCTCTCTTCAGTCATATTTAAGCACTCTCCTTGTTTAACCTTAGGAATTCCAAATTCCGTATTGTGCAGAACAAATCAGTCATCTTCAGTTCCTGCTCTGGCTACATGCAAACCTATTACATGTAGGTTGGCGCATGTGTCCTCTGAACAGAATCCTTTCTTAGAAGCCTTAAGGGTTATCGTAAGTTTGGTTGTTGATCTTCATGGTCCATTTTACATGATTCAGAATCTCTCTGCAAACACTTCTGGGTGGGCTGAGTACACGTGCCACATTTGTGCAGTGCCTACAGAGACCAGAAGAGTGGGGTCCTCAGGAACTGGAATTACAGGCTCTTGTGACCCTCCGTGCTAGGAACTGAGCCTAGGTCTCTGGGAGAGTCGTCAGTGCTCTGAAATGCTGAGTTATCTCTCCAGCCTCTTTGATAAGGTTTCACCAAGTAGGGAAGACCCATCCTGATGTGGGTGGTACCATCCCATGGACAGGAAAACAAGCTCAACAGTAGTATTAATCTCTTTACTTTCTGACCATTGACCCAATACCTTATACTCCTGCTTGTATTCCTTGCCTGCCATGGAAGACTGCACCCTGAACAGTGAGCCAAAATAAATCCATCCTTGCTTATGAACCGCTTTTGCCAGGTCGTTTTTCACAGCAGTGAGAAAGAGTAACTCATGCAAACAGTGTCTTTCTCCTCTCATACTTACAAAGCAGGAATGTGCTAGTTGGCTTATTTATATCCACTGCCTTAGGGTTCCCATTCATTTGCTGAGAAGAGACCTCTTGACCACCAAGAAAAACAGCAGCAGTGGGGTGGAGCCAACTGCAGTTGGGAGGAACCAGCAGCAGTGGGGTGGGGCCATCTGGAGCCTAGAGGAAGACAAGTTGTGTGTGCCAGAGAGAGCAGAGCTGGAGGAGTGACCCAAGTACTTTGGAGGATTTCAGAAGATCATGAGTGGATCCTAGACATTGGATATTGAGTTATTTACAGCTGGAGTTTAGTTTTGCTTTGATTTAGTTGTGACTGTACATTGGTTCTTCCCTCCTGAAGAAAGTATTTAACTTAATTTTCATTTTTGTAGGAGTTCGTTACTGAAAGGTTTTGAACTTTTAAAAGATATTTTAGATTTTTAAAGAGAATGAATTTATGTGGGAGTCTCCTCTGTGTGCTGGGATTACCATTAATGAAAAAAAGAAACTGCCTTGGCCTGTTGATAGGACAGAACTTATGTAGGCTGAGAGGACTGAACTGAATGCTGGGAGGAAGAAGGCAGAGTCAGGGGGATGCCATGGATCCGCTGCCAGAGATAGACATGCTGAAACTTTGCTAGTAGGCCATGACCTCATGGTGATATACAGATTAATAGAAATGGGTTAAATTAATATGTAAGAGTTAGCCAATAAGCTAGAGCTAATGGGCAAAGCAGTGATTTAATTAATACAGTTTTTGTGTGATTATTTTGGTTCTGTGCAGCTGGGATAAACAAGTGGCCTGCTCACTCCTACATTGAATATTTTTAAGAGGGAGCATTTACTGTGTTTGAATTTATAAGGATAGAGAGACTTTTAAAGTTATTTATGTTTTATATTGTGATATTAATATTCACATTCCATCTTGGGGATCAATAAGAAAGAAAAAGTTCTAATTGAAAAGTGATGTTTGGTGTGCCACATTCACATGGGGCCAGTTGCATGGGCTAGTTTTGTGTCAACTTCACACAAACTAGACTCATCTGAGAGTAGGGAGCTTCCATAAAATCCAGCTGCAAGGCATTTTCTTAATTAGTGATCAATGAGGAAGGGCCCAGCTATTGTGAGTGGTGTCACCCTTGGGTTGGTGGTCAGTAAGGCAGGCTGAGCAAGTCCTAAGAAGCAAGCCAGTAAGCAGCACCCCTCCATGGCTTCTGTATCAGCCCCTGCCTCCAGGTTCCTGCCCTTTTTGAGTTCCTGCTCTCACTGCTTTTGAAGTGTTAGATGAAATAAACCATCTCCTCCCCAAGTGGCTTTGGTCATGGTGTTTCACCGCAGTAATAGTAGCCCTAAGACACCCACATTACAATAACTCAGATAAAAACCAGTAGACATTCAGAAAGAAAACTGAGTGAAACATACATGGGAAGTGTAAGACACTCCGCTCTTTGTATCCTTATTCCCAAATCCTTCACCATTAGGCACTGTAGTGCGAATATTCTCAGCCTTTGCTTATGTGTTGTTAACAGCTTTGTGGACTGTTTCTTGATCCTTTCGTCTCATCTGGAGGTTTGACTTTGTTCCAATCTGCTTAAGCCGCTTCACTGGGTAATGAAACAAACTGATGGGCAACTGGCTCTGTCTCCCCACGATTAGTGGTAATTATCTGCTCTCTTACTTGGCAACCTGCTCAGTATACTCAGCTGTGCCTTGCTTTCTAGGCCTGGGGGAATCTTGTAATTGCCCTTTGGTGACAAGTCATTTCCTGCCCAAGTTCTGATTTCATTTCACGACTACATTTTGATGGCGAACAGTTCCTGTACTTCTCTTTGGGAGCTGTCGCTGATGTGTGGTGTTACCGTTCAACCTGTCACGTGGATACCATGGCCTCCCAAAGACCTGGCCCCACAATCTGCGTTGAGGAGACACCTCTAGGAGTTTGATTTATTTGATTTCCCACCAATGTTCTCACAAAAGAGGGGGGGAAAGAGTTACATAAATAGGTGGAATTACAAAATTCTTGCCCCCAATGAACAAAGTATTATTTCAATATGTCTATCCCTTCATAAAAAAATAGGCATTCCCAATATGTTCTTGTTACTTAAAAGACTACATGTAGTACATTGTTTTTAACCTTCACAAGTTAATTTTTGTTTCCAATTATGTATTTTAAAGCATTTCATTAGAATTATGAGTAACTCTAAAAAGTAAAAGAGCAACTAAGTTGTACTACAATCACTGAGCAATAAATTCAAATCCAATTTGATAAACTTCTCTAGTTGAAAAAGATATTTTCTCATCACAGGAATATAGGTTGGTCTAAGAGCAAATTATAGGCATTGTAAAAGAGTACTTATTCTTGCTGAGCATCTGAGTTCAGCTATCAGCACCCATATGGTGGCTCACAGCTGCCCATAACTCTAGTTCTCAGGGCTCCAATGCCTTCTTCTGACTCCAAGGGTACCAGACATGCGTATAGTACAGAAACATGTATGCAAGCAGAACACTCATAGTCACTAGATAAAATAAATAAGCCTATTTTTAAACAGATGAGAGAATAAACATGTAGATGCAACTCATAGTATTAGACTTAAAAACAAACCTCTATTGTCATCTTAAGAAATGCAGAAAAGACACCTCTCAAAATAATATATCCATTCCCAATTTTAATAAAATAACTCAGCAGCTTAGGAAGAGAACTTCCCTACCTGATAAGGTCTACAAAGATGTAATAAAATAGGTAATTCTAAATATAAATTTAAAAAATATTTGTCAAGTGAGTTTTAGAAAACTAAGAACTAAAGTAAGATTTTTTTGTTTTGTTTTGTTTTGTTTTTTTGTTTGTTTTTCGAGAAAGGGTTTCTCTGTGGCTTTGGAGCCTGTCCTGGAACTAGCTCTTGTAGACCAGGCTGGTCTCGAACTCACAAAGATCAAAGATCCGCCTGTCCCTGCCTCCCGAGTGCTGGGATTAAAGGCGTGTGCCACCACCACCTGGCTTCCGAAGTAAGATTTGTAATCATAAGCAAGGGCATCATATACTCTGAAATAGTTATAAATATTATTTTCATGACACCTCTATGAAGAAAGACTATAAACATTATAAAATTATGAGAAGAAAATACCTATTTTCCCCATGAGGAGAAGTAGTTTAAGCTATACAGCTGAATTCAGAGTCACGCTGTTTAGCCCAAATTCTCATGTCTTATCCTTCCACTGACTTGTTAGTAAGTCATTGTGCTGTTGCTGATGCTGACATCTGGCATCCCATAATTCACTGGACTTCTTCAGTCAAGGGTTCATGTCTTGTTAGAGGGTTAATGGGGTTGTCTGAGTCTTGACTTCACAAAGATATGTGTGTCCTTTATGTCAGTGTGCTGACAACCTTTATACTGATTTACATCATAGTATTAACTGATGTTAGTAATAAATTACTACATGGGGGAATGCTGTCAAATAAGAGAAAATAATCCAAATATCTAGATTTTTAAAATCATAAAACCATTTCAATACCTTCTCCTTATCTTTCTCCCTCATTCCTCCTTTATGCCAAATAAAAATCTTCAAATGATTAACTTACAGAAATAATTGACTCATACATAAAGTTTGAAGATTTTAAAATATGAAGATCTTAAGAGTTTGCTGGCAGCCTCTAAGAGAAACGTAAGGAAAGATCCAGGGTCTACGTGAGTTCATTTCACATGGTAGCTGCCTGGTAAATATTTGTTGAATTAACCAATTATTCAGATCAACAAATATTTGCTGAACTAAACTTTGTGGAGGCCGCAGGAAGAAAAGGTCTTGCCCTCAAGCACCAATGACCTCACTGAGGAAAATCAGCATGGACACCTGAACAAGGAGAGCTGACTGTGGAAAGAGTTCAGGGCAAATAGTTGTCAGTTTAGCTGATGGGTAACAGACAACAATGAGTTTTATAGAAGAAAACAGTCATTCAATCAGAGCTGATCAAGTAAATGGCTATGGGGAAGATGAGCTCAACCTAACCTTGAAGAATGGCTAAGCTCTAGAAGGATGCAAAAGGTCTGGGGGGGGGGGGGCTCCTCTCAACAACTCAGAACAGAGAAACACAAAAGAGCTATCTGAGAGGCCATTTGAGCATTTAAGACAGGGAATGTTGGGGATGAAATTGCTTATGCCAGAGCCATCATTGACCTTTTAGTTACAGGGGTCAAAGAAGCAAATGGAGGACTAGAGACATAGCTTAGAGTGGTATGCTTACAGGTCTGATCCCTAGCCCTGCATACAAAATAAAATCACAACATCTCAAGTACACTCTAAGAGTTTGGAGACTAAAAATAAAGGAATTAGGTAAAAATCCAAGTTAAAAATAAGACCATCATTTTTTAAAATATGATTTTCTTTTAATTACTTAGTAAAATTTCATTCTAAAGAATATCATTGGCAGGCTGATGAGATGGCTCAGTGGGTAAATATGCCTGTCCCCAACTCTGACAACCTGAGGTTCATAGTCTGGACCCATATGGTAGAAGGCAAAAATCAGCCCCCTCAAGTTGCCCTCTGACTATAAGCAAACACTGTGGCACGAAGGTGCCTCCATAGTTACACACACATACACACATACACAGAGAGAGAAAGAGAGAGAAATGTAGAGCCGGGCGGTGGTGGCGCACGCCTTTAATCCCAGCACTCGGGAGGCAGAGGCAGGTGGATCTTTGTGAGTTCGAGACCAGCATGGTCTACAAGAGCTAGTTCCAGCGCAGGCTCCAAAGCCACAGAGAAACCCTGTCTCGAAAAACCAAAAAAAAAAAAAAAGAGAGAGAGAGAGAGAAATGTAAAAAGATAAATATCATTTGCATGAGTAACACTTTCTTAGAGTTTGTATTTGATGAAAATTTAAAGTATAGCCCCAAACAATGTTTATGAGTTAAAATTAATTTAATTATCAACAAATTACCCTTTCCTTCATGATTATGAATAGTCAATACGACACACTGAAATTAGAACTTCCTATGTGCCATGTGTCTAAGGGCATCTTCTGTCTTTCACTTTTCATGGTTTTGGTTGAGATAGATTACAGAGGTAATTCTTTTTTGACTGCTTTTCTTTCATTCAATAGCTGTGCATCACTTAGTGACCTGTTTCTTTCCAGTCACTCAAGGCCACTTTGGTTTCTGAAGTCCGTAAAGAGCTTTAGTACCAAGCTCTCCACCCAGACGTGGCCCTTGTGTTTTCTGATGTTGCTCGTCTGTAGTCAGATGACAACAAACAGGGATGTCTTTACCCGGACGTCTACTGCTTCTCTTTAGAACACACTTCTCTGCCCCAGAAAGGAGACTGGCACAAAAGCTCTCCAGTCTCTGAGGGAGGCTGACAAAAGGAAAGGAAGACACATCTATGACTGGAGAAAACTTGTCCTCATCCTCCCAAACCTGTGCCAAGAAAGCCTGCTAAGAATAGAAGAAAGTGCTTGTGGCTGTCCACTGTGGCTGTGAGAGGCAGCTGCAAATCTTCATGGGGAAACAGTCCCACACCCTGTTCACCCCAAGAATTCTTCTCTTCCAACTAAGAACAGATCACTCCCCCCCCCACACCAAAAGTTCATGGGATCATGGAAACTCAGATCCTTTCGGAGAATCTACCCAACACATCCTGTCTCTGGCCAAGTACTCACACCCACACGAGACATTTGCCACTGAGCTGTGAGTGGAAGATCTGGTCAAACTGGGACTTTGTGTCTTGGGAGGGGTGGCAGGGTTGGGGAGCTGAGATAGCTAGCTCTTCCTTCTCTGGAAATAATGTCTGCTCATCTTTCAAAACCCAGTTCAAAGTCTCCTTGTCTATGGAGGTTTTCCCAGTTCTCTGGGGCAGCACTGTGTCCTGACCTCATGTTCTCCTGGAGACCTAAGCCGGTAGTCTGACCACAGCGCTCACTATGGCATGTTACGGTATTCTGTTACAGGTCCTCCCGAATTTTATAGATGGATCACCTGTCCTGGTACTTGCCATTTAGATCAATTAACAGTTGTTGATTGGGTGACCCTCCTGAACGTCCCTGCAGCCCACCTTGCCTCCAATGAGTCAGCCAGACAGTCTCAGTTTGAATTCATATCTAAATTGAAATAATTACTTGAATGATAATTTTAAGCCTTGTATCTTTTAGAAAATAAAAGAAATAGAATGGACATTTTATTTTTAAAAGTCTTTAATTTGCATGTTGAATAAATTGTTAACCACAATTAAATTGTTAATCAAACTCAAAGCACAGAAGATTGTTCAGAACTCAGCTCAGAAAATTGTAATCACTGGATTAAGTTAATTTAAAGTAAAAAAAAAAAACCTTAAGTTTGCTTGTCTGTGTGTGAAGTTTCTTTGTCTTTGGTTCGCTGGGTACCTTTGCTTTTGTACTTTGTGCTCCTCTTATCCTTAGGCAGTATTGCTCACCAAAGTGTGAGGGGATAGCCCACCAACTCTTGTAATGCTAATCCCGGCGAGGCAGAGCAGATCCTCTGGCCTCTCAAGGATGGGCAAGTCCTGCTGCACCCACACATACACCCCTCTGCATCCACACAGGGAGATGGGGAAATCTCACACTAAGTATTTCAGAGACTAATAAGAATAGAGTCTGAGATTATGTGCTTAAGTGCTCATCCACGCCTACTTCACAAACGTACAGCAAGTACCAGATGCCAAATTCTTTAAATTTAATTTTTATAACATTAGCTCTATCCACGTGTTTCAGTCCAGTGGTAAATTTGGAATTATTTACTCTGAAAACTCTTGACGACATTACTGATAAATCAACTCTGCTGTGACGCGAGCCCCAGCATTGGTTTCCTGTTTGTTCTGTCCACTATCTCCTCTCTAGTTAAAACGAGGCAAACTGTGGCAGACATCCATCCTCTATGAAATAGCCACTAACCTGTCAGAGAGCAGAGCTCAGTAGATCTTTGGGTAAAGCTCAAACCCACATAAAACTTAGTATGGGCAAATTGTAGGCATTCATGAAACCCAAAATAAATGTGGTGAATTTGCAAAGGCTCAGGACTCAGGGAAGCCTGCCTTCTTGTGTAAGTATCATTTCCCTATAAATTTTAAGTATTAATATTTGCAATTATTATAGTAAATCATAGTTCCCTGGGGGAAAAAAGCACATTAGACTTAATGATGTGTTTTATTTTTCAAATCTATGTTTTCCTCCATTAATCTGGAGAGTATATTCAATTTTTAGACATACCTAAAAATGTCTTTAAAATCTGTTTTCTTATTTCCTAAAGAAATAAGGCATATTTTACTGTGTAGAGTGCTGTTGTTTTTCCCCTAAAACATAAAAAGGAGTATATAACATTTGAATATCTGTATTTATAGATTCACCAGGAATTCTTTTGGTCTGTTTTCTTATTTCTTCTAAAAATAGGTTTATTTTAGTTTGAGGGTTTTCACTTGTTTGTTTGTTAGCTTTGGTGCTGGGGCTCATGTTCAGTGCCTAATACATGCTAAGCATTTGCTCTACACTGAGCTGTACTACTACCAGCACCATAACATGGATATACATACATGTATTTACATTTACACGTACACATTTGTTAGAACACATATAAGAAAATCTAGAAAACATTATTAAAATTATATGCTAAGCAAATTAGCAAAAAAGAAAAGAGTAACTACTTTGAGCCTATGAAAAGAATTATTTGAGATTATTATAGCAAAGACTACAGAGATGGCTTAGCAGTTAAGAGCACTGGTTGCTCTTCCAGAGGACCTAGGTTCAAGTCCCAGCACCCACATGCGGGCTCACGTCTGTTCATAAATCCAGTTTAGGGATCTGACACTCTCTTCTTGTGGGTAGCAGACACACATGTGGTATACAGACATATATGCAGAGAAAACACTCATACATATAAAATAATACAATAATAATAATATAGAAAGTATGTTTTTCTATGCTACATCTCAGCCATACCTACCCATGCATTTTACATGGATGTTGGAGCCTAGACATGCCAGGAAAAGACATTAATGTGCACACACACACACACACACACACACACACACACACACACCTTTGAATAGAGCAGAAAGTAACTGAAAAATCTCAGGATATCCTTATTTTAAAGATTTTACTTTTATTTTTGTTTGTGTATGTGTACATTTGAGTACAGTATCCATGGAGGACAGAAGACGGTGTTGAAGTGCGAGAGTGACAGGCAGTTGTGAGCTGCCCAACATGGGCTCTACAAACTGGACCTGGGTCCTCCCCAAGAGTAGCATGTGCTCTTAACTGCTAAGTCATCTCTACAAGCTCCGGAGACCATTCATTGCAACCCTTTCAGGTCAGTTTGGTGGACTCCCGTTGTTTGTGAGCATTTTACAAACGTTAGGTTTTTTTCTGAGCCAGAGCCATGAAAACAAGCAAGGACACACCGTAATATCATTCTCTGCATCATCTGAAATTTAAAATGGCCTAAAAGTCAAAATGGAAAACAACAACAACAACAAGCTTACCCACTACACTGGCAAAACATGCCAAGCATTCTCATCTATCCCATCTCCCTCTTTAAACCAACAAGGAAAGTAACAGTTTCCGAAAGCTTTTATCATGCAAGCCCTAGTTTTAGAACATAATGTCAGAGCTCTGATTTACTTTCTTTCCAAGATGTAACAACCCAAGGTGTGACATGGATGCCAGGAGCCAGGCTCCCTCTGCAGGCCTCCTGGGTTCACTATTTCCTGGTGTTCCTTTTCCTTAACCCAAAGGAAATGGAAACAGGGTCATGTAGCATCTCAATGTTTCCCATGGCTTCTGAGTTAGAAAGGGACCCCCGTGTATGTTCAGTTAAAGGCTAAGGTTTATTTGCCTGTTGAGTTTTCTCAGTAGACAGGGCAGACACAGGAGAGGGAAACAGTTCTGTGAAACCGAATGCATTTGACAAGTGGCATAAGTTAATCACCCTTCTCCGATGATGACTTGTTGCAGCCGGATGTAGCCTGAACTTCCTCTCCTCCTAGGGACTTGGCTCCCACACTAATGTATTATCGTCCCCCGTGGGAGCTGATCGCTTGACTAAGTGTAGAACCTTGGCTGCCTAGGGTCAGGTGATCGGGTTCCAAGTGAAAGTCACCCTAAGCGTTTGTTTTCCCTCATTGATCTCCATACCGAAGGTCGCTGAAAGTGCGTCAAGTGGCAAAGCTTTTCAGGACGCCAGTGTCACAAGATGTTTGACACTTTAAGTCAAGTCAATAATGATTTTTTCAAGTCTAGTAGAGTTGCGTGGAAAGCCAGCATGACTAACCATCAGGTTTCTGGGGGATGACTCTAGGGGAAAAGAGGTTGCTTTATAAAATGTAATTTCTGTTTTGTGTTGTAGAAGATTGTACATCTTGTTGGTAACCTTCAATGGTGTGCAGCATTTTACTTTCAGAAATAATTATTTTCTAATTATAATGGGTAATTCCCTGATCTTATCCAACGATAACATGGTTTAGTCCAGGTTCATTTGTGGGTTTTGTCCCTTCACCAGAAATTTCCCACAGAGTGGGGTTTGCCCCTTGAAAAGCTATTTTAAATTACTGAAGAATCTAGATTTTACTTATAAAAGAATAAAATTTAATCCCTTTAGTGGTAAAATGTCCTACTTCCCAGACACATGAATGAATTCAGTATCTGAACTATGGGGGGGACGAATCATTTTATTTCTGGTGAAGACTGAAATTTCAGACCCCAGATTAGGCAAAACCACACCCAAACATCCATTTTCACAGAGACATCCATTTTTCTTTCCTTATTAAGCAGGAAAGAAAAGCTAAAGTGGCTGCTTTCTGACTCGGGCAAAAACAACAACAACAAAAAAAGTGTAGCAAATGTTTAAAAGGAATAAAAGGGAAGGTCTGTGTAGAATGGGCTAGAATGCGGTGAAACAGGAGATAGAGGATGAGGGAGAAGGGGAAGGGGACAAGAAAAGGGGGAAAGAAAATTTGTCCCCAGGGCAAATATTTGCTTCCGATAGAGGGGAGACATACATGGCACACAGGCAAAGGGCAGTTTACACAGGTAAAGCGGGAAACAGTGTTAGGATCAGGTGTTTAATTTTAATTGGACATGTTAATTAGATGAGTCAAAGAGAGCTTTTGACTGCTGGATTTCAAAAGTTTGATAGCTGAACCTTGGTAGTCAGCCTCAAGAGGAGGAAGTAGCCAATTAAAGGACTAATCCACCAGGGTGACTGGCTTTAGGAATGTAATCTAATGGTTTTAGCAAGGCAGAGGGAATGGGGGAGCCGGACAAGGTCTGTAGCAGCCTAGCGTCCCTTCAGGGACGTCAGCCAATCATCTGAGGAAGGAGTCTGAAAAGCAGGGAAGTCATCCCTTTCTGCCAGTCGAAGTACGTGGACTTGCAAGTCTGTCTCACTATTCCCTGTTTGAACGCAGAGATGGTGGGGGGAAATTCCAGATATAAATTCAAAAGAGAGTTATAACATTAATGATCCCCCCGAGAAAGACAAAAGAAAACAATGTTTGAAACCACTGGGCAGATGTGAAGTTTGTAAGTTTTGTGGTGTGTCTCAATTTTGCTTCTTTTTCCTCTGGGTCTTTTCTTTCAGGCTCTCAGAGACACCCCCTGCCTCCCCGCACACACACCTTTGTGGAGTGTTTTAGTCAAAGTCCATCAGCACCCATCTGAGAGAACTGAATAAAGAAGTAATGGAAAAAACAATTAAAACAATTCTGTTCCTGAAATGCCAATGTACATAGCCTGTATGGTGCTTTGTCAGTGGTGGATATCAGAGGGTATTTGTTTGCCTCGTGGGAAGAAGACAATGTGTCCTGAGGTCATGTCCAAGCACTGAGGTTGGATGAGGCTCAACACTAGCGGCCAATCTGGTGGTGAGATCAGGGAGGTGGGAGGAAGGGCCACAGAGAATCAATGATTGGAAATCAGTGTATCAGGGAGAGGACAAACTACTGGTTGGGTTCAGAAACTTTAAAATCTACAGAGAGAGGTTGCAGTACAACCAGAATGAGGAATAATATTCACCAAAGTATGCAGACTAAGAGGAAAGAGAGGGACAGACAGCCTAGGTTCAGCTAGAGCTGGGTAGCAGGGTTCCTGTGGTGACAGTTACAAGGCAAGGTGTGCAGCGCTTTTTATAGACAGACATCAGGAACAAAATATAAAGGCTTGGTGGATCCAAAGGGCTGAAGAGCTCTGAACCCCTCCCCCTTTTTTCCGGTTATTATATTAAGGTACTAGCATCCTGGGTCTCCTCATTTCTGTTCAACACCACCTGTGACTTTTGATATCTGTCCTCAAAGCTGGTGGGTGGGGACAGAGTCACAGCGATGTAAGGGAAAGCTGTTTACCAGGCTTAGACATAAGCTGGTGGAGGGCTTCTGGATGCTCTGTGTGGAAAAGTGAGCTTCAAAAAAATCCAGTGGACATGGGGCAGGGATGGAGCTCTTTGGTGGGCTTCTTGCCTCGCAAGCATAAGGTCCTGGATAAAACCACCAGCATCATGGCCAACAATAATAAAATAAATCAAATACAACTAATCCACGGGGCCTGGCTCAATAAGTCTGTGTGGATAGCCCAGGACTCTGTACAGATGAGCCGCATTTTAGGCCCTTCTGCCCAGAGGCAAACACTTGCTCTTCTATAACGGGCTGCCACAAAGAAAAAGGCACCCATGTGTAGATCAATCTGATACTTTCTCCAGCTTCTTCTCCAGCCCCCAACGTGTTTTTGCCACTGAGTATTTCCAAGTTATCAAGGATGGCGGGATTCCAGCTCAGCTCCATGCAGGGTAGCTAGGCAGAGTATGGCATACACAACCTTGACTTTTAAAAGGCAATTCATGCAGGACAACTTGTGGAAAGCCCACTTTAACTCAATATTCTCCAAAATTCCCTAATGATAGTAACCTGGTAGCCTAACAAGCAGGAAATCCCCAGACGACACCCTGAGGTGACTGAATCAGACTCTCCAAAGACACTGACGGGGAATTCAGATTTTCAGCTACTGTCTCATGGATTTTTATCCTCGGAGAAGCTTGGGAAATATTGACCTAAGGGATGACTAAGCTCTGGGTGACCTCTCAGCTTGATGTGTTCCCTCTGGCTGGAAAATCTGAAGCATCTTTCTGTTCCAGAACTTCCTTTCCAGGATGAAACCAGAAGCTGTCAGGCTGTGGACTAGGAGAGCCATCTTGAAAGACATTCACAAAGATCAGAAGCAGGTGGGCTGCACTTCCTGGTCTCCACCCACTATTGTAGGAGCCAGTATGAACTGGAGTCTGAACAGAGTATGACTATGCACCAACTTGAAAGCAAGCTTCCTATTCCACAAAACATTATTTCTAACCTGGGAACTCACTCACCACCCACAAAGTGCCACAGAAGTCATGGAGAATACGACTCCATGGCTATATATATTTCCTGGGAATGTTTTCCAAAAGATGTTGCTGCCCACGATGGATTAAGTCCTCCTACATCAATTAACCCTCAAGAGAATCCCCCACAGGTCAGTCTGAGCAGGGAGGTTCCTCAGCTGAGATTCTCCTCACAAGAGATCCTAGGCTGTACTGAGCTGATGGTTAGAGCTGACTAGGAAAGAGATTATAATAACATGTAATAATTATTAGTAGGTTGTAACTAAGATGGAATAGTTGTAGCTAAAAACTTTTTTGAATTGCTTACTTCTGGAATCTCCTACTCATTGTTTTCCAACCAAGTTTGATTCTGGATATCTAAGAAAATGCAGAAAACAAAACTACAAACTGTACGGCATTTTACTTAAAATGCTTTTTTTTCACTTGCTGCACTGTGGTAGATAAAGGGAATTCAATGTTTGCATGTGATCACACCTACTTATTTTGTACACTCTAAAGTTTATTATGTAGTGAGCTTATTTCTAAAATTCAAAGATGGAGGTCTCACTGCTTTACAAAGCAATGCAAAACTATATCCAAGAGAGAACAAAGGTGAGTCTCTTCAAAGTATTAGAAGTGATACACGTATCTCTGATGTAAGTGTTTTTATTTTTTCATGAACTTAAATATAGCATCAGAAATATACTTTAGAGTCGGGAAATTATCACATTAAGATGATAAAATCCTTACAATATATAACATTAGAGTATCACAATGGTATAATATCTGGTATTAGGGATTATAATAATAGTATCTTGCTGTAAAACTTAGAAACAGCCTCACAATGGTGGCAAACTCCTTTAATCCCAGCACTCAGGAAGCAGAGGCAGGTGAATCTCTGTGAGTTAGAGGGCATCCTCGTCTACAGAGTGAGTTCCAGGACAGCTAAGGCTATACAGAGAAATTCTCTCTTGAAAATCAATCAAACAAAAACCCTTAGAAACAAATTTCTATTATGGTGATCTATGAAAGCAAATTTTATTCTCAAAGGTATTTCAGCCAAGAACAGTATAAATAATGGGCAAATGGTTGTAATAAAAACCAGGGCAACTTTTGGAGGTTCCTAACTTGGATGTGTGACCAGCTAGGACCCTTGATTACTTGATGGTCTAATGACTACTCTTCCCCAAGGCTGCAGGATTTGGTTGACAGTCTCAAATCTCATGGTCTTCCAAAAGTCTTAAGAAAATTGTTTCCTCATGAATGTAGACGATCAAATATACTTCTGAAGGATAGGACTCAGGCTAGAATACTTGCCAGAAAGTGTTATGTGTGACTACACAACTTGAAATGATCATTCCAAGTCAAAAGAGTTCCTTGTGAACAATGAACTCCAACCTTGACAACTGTCTTATCAAAACAGAGAAGGTAGCAAGGCTTAGTAGTACGTGTCTATAACTGTGCCACTCTGGAGGTCAGGGTAGGGGCATTGCCAAGAGTGCTAACCCAGAGCTACAGAGCAAGTCCAAGCCCAACTTGAGCTAGTAGGAGAGGCCCTTGTCTTAAAAAAAAGCAAAACTTTGAGTGACTAAATTGTTTATAGGATATGGTTCCAGAAAGGCTGGAAACCTTGGAAAAGCCAGTGGCTATGGTTTTAAGGCTGTGGCACCCACCACAAGGCTACTCACTACAATGGGCTGATTGCTCCAGCATGTCTGACAGGAAGAAGAGACTAGCGTGGGGATTTTTCCACCTATAATCAACCATAGTTTTGTTTGCATTTATACCTATATTTCTGAGAAATAAATTCAATATTCTTAAAGTCAAAAATCTAAATTTGCTAGATTCGGCTTGTAAGGCATTTTGTGTTGCTCTAGTTTATTCCATTGTATTAACAGCCTTGCTTTACTACAAGAGAATAGTAAAGGCAAGTAATTTTATAAAGAGAAAAGGCTTATTAATATAGTTTTGGAGGTTCAAAGGCTTGGTGCTGGCATTAGCTCAGTCCTTGCTCTTCTGGCTACAGTTACAACATGGTGGAAAGTACATGTGGTAACCAACTGTTTATATGATGAACCAAGAGACAGAAAACAAAACAAGAAACCGGACTTCCACATTCCCTTGTGAAGATACAACACTAGTGATACAAGAGTTTCCAATCACACACACTTCCCAAAGATCCTACCACTTCCCAGGAGAGAAATTGAAATTGAAATTTATGCCCTGGCAATGCTGAAACATGCAGGAGCAGCCCAGATGTGGAGGTTCTGTTGAAGTTGTCTGTTAGAAATAATCTTAAAAGGAGCCTCTCCACTGAAGCAAATAATTTCAATCAGACCAGTCAGACTGAATCAAAGATGCCTATGTTTACTGCAGCACTCCCGGTGGCACGGGAGCATGGCAGGGAAAAGACAGGGGTGGGGGTGGAGTGTCCACACAAATCCCGAGACCACCTGTTCCTTTTGCCGGTATGAGCCTAAACAGCTTGTGGGAGTGGTCCTGACCCTCCCTGAGGAGGGGTCAGTGCTTGGTGGGCTTTCTGGAGGTGGAGTCTGGACCAAGGCAACTCCCAGGGGACAGGGCTTAGGATGGATACCAGGGACTGGGGTGACACTTCCAATCATCCCAGACTCCTTGGATATAGGGGTGTTAGAGGCCCGGGGTCTCACTTTTGATCAAACATCCCAGAGTCATTGGATATAGAGGCATCAGCTCAAGTCTGGCCACTTCCTGTGGGCATGGGGCGATGTGGGAAAGGGGGGAGCTGGGATTTGGGCTCTCACTCAGTGAGAGGAGTAACTGGAGCAGTCAGCATCCGGTTTATTGTAATCCTGGAGTCCTCAGCCAACTGCTTTTTGAGGGAGATGAGAAGGCAGGTGGCTAGGAGAAAAAAATAATGTTATTATTGCTAGGTAATAATTGCTATAATAATAAGTTATATATTTATATATTTACTATAATAAAATATAATTATTATAGCAATTATTACCTAGCAACCATTGAGTAGTAGATACTCAGATATTTTGTCACTGGCTAGTGTCCATATATGACTGCTCATATGTGCCTTGTGAAATCCAAAGCATGGCGGGCATTGTGAGAAGTCTAGATAAACACACATTATCTCTCTTAAAGCATACAACCAAAACTTCAAGATTATCCACACTGATTGAAGGCTACTGTCAGTTGCCCACTCAGAACTGTGTCTGCCGTGGGATGTCTATGACTTTGAGGAGTTTGTTAGTGAAAAAGTAATGGAGAGATTTGTGAGGGAGCGTGACTTCTGGAGAGTTTGTATACCTCTGTAGTAACATCGTCTTCACACAAATGTTCCTCTTTCCTTCTTTCCTTACTTTCTCATACTGCACAAACTTCCAGTCAGACAAGATGAAGCAGGTCACGGGAACAATCCTACAAGATTAACACACTTGAGTTTGTATCTTCAAAACTTTCAAGAAAGAATTTTCTAGGTACACACACACACACACACACACACACACACACACACACACGCAAATCTCAGTGAAGAATTTATCAACTATCCAAACAACTAACACCACTTCAAAAATCTCTTCCAAAAAGAAGAATGCTTCTGAATTACTTTAAAGAGGCCACTGTTATCCTGTCACCACCAGCCAAAGATAATACATCTAAGAATTACACTGACAAAAACTGCAAACCAATAGTTCTCATGATCTTAGGTGAAAACCTCTAAACTGAAAAACTTTCAGCAAACAATGCACTGAAAAACTAAAACTTTAAAATCAGGCAGAATTCCTCAGGTATTTGGAGCTTGTTCAGAAATTTAAAAATAAACTTGTGTAACTCATAATACAAGGTTAAAATGAACAAACACACACACACAACACACACACAAAACAACTATGTCAGAATGACTGTAAGAGCAAGAGCAGCAGGAAGTTTGCCGCAAGTGTGTCTACTCATGGCATCAGAAGCTACATCTACATGAATTTTCATCAACATGACTGCCAAAAATGGATGGCGGAATGCCCACGAGGCCTTAAGCTTACACAAAGAACTATAGGCAACTGGGGAAAGCTGGAACCAGGAGATGTGGTCTAGCCCAGGGAAGATCACACCAATTTGATGTCCAATGCCAAATGGCCATCCCTGAAAACATACTTACAAGTAGCATTATACAGACTGAACAGGTTATATTTAGGAATATATATGTATATGCCTACACATATATGCATGCAATAACTACTAGTGAAAAAATGGACCTGGAATTTAAAGTGTCATAGGGAGGGGTATAAAGGAGGGTTTGTAGGAATAAAAGGGAGTGGGTGATGTTGTGATTATAATCTCAAAAAAGTTGCAGTTTCAAAAAGGAACAAGAAAAAACTACATGACTTTGTATGTCAACAGACTCTCCTGCCACCACAAAAATCACCTGAAGGAATCCAATACCAATTCATGATTCAATAAACACCCCCAATACAACAGTAATAGAGAATATTTCCTGACCCCCATCAAGAACATTTGTGACACTCCTACAGCTAACATTATACTTGATGGTTAAAGACTGCCTTCACTGTATGATTGGGAACAAAGTAAGAATACATGCCATGACTATTCTTAGTCAGCAGTGCACTGTAAGTCTAAGTCATGATAATAAGACAAGGAATAAAAACCCAAAAGCGTACAATCCACAAAGGAAGGAAGAAAATTATCTGTATTTACAGATGATCAGATTAACCACACAGAAAATAGAAATCTACAAAAGCAAAAAAGTAAACATAAACTCTAGAAATTAAGAATTCAGTGGAGTTGCAGAACATAAGAGCAACACCCAATAGTTAGACACTGACAATGGACAAGTAAAAAGCAAACTAAAATGCACATAACTATTTAAAATAACTCCAAGGAAGATTCAATTTATAAATAAAAGCCTGCCAAAATAAATGTTTTACATTTACTACACAAATGTTAAAATGTCAACTAAAGAAATGAAAGAGGACCACAGAAGTTGGAGAGACTGACCGTGCTCCTGGGTGAGCAGACTTGGCATGGTAAAAACGCCTGTTCTCTCTAAATTGATTTCCAGCTTTCACTCTTCCCTATTGAAACCTAGTGAAGCTCTTCAAATACAATATTTAAATATAATATTTATAAATATAAATAAACATAGGCGATGTTATTCTATAATTTATATAGAAAAACAAGACAACTAGAATAGCTAAAACAGTTTTGAGAAAAGAGAGTAGATTGGGAGGAATCACAATCCTGGAGTTGTTAGGACAGTCATCAAGACTGCAGTTCTGAAACAATGATGGCACACAGGTTGGTGGAACCAATTAGAGACCCAAAAATAGATCCACATAAACACATGCCCAATTTACTTTTGATAAAGAAACAAAAAGGCAAATCAATGGTAGAAGGTCATCCTTTTTAATAAATCATTCTAAAGGAATTAAACATCCATTAAGTACCACCCCCAGAGGGGGGAAAAAACCCTACACCTATGATTCAAATTCCAATGCCAAACTCCATTTAAAATTTCAGCGTGGGTCAGTAAATTAACTGTAAAATATGCAAGTATACACTGGAAAAGATAAGATACTGAGTGAACATACAATTTCTTGTTTGGGGAAATATGAATGTGCTTTGTAGATTCTATGAAATCAAGTTCTTGGTCTTTAGATAATTATTAGTATTTAAAACCTGCTTAGCCCACAGAAGACAATACAATACAGTCAGGGTGCTGGTTGAAGGTAGTTCCTCCCTGTGTAATTACTTACAGATTCCTGCAAACCTATAACTAGTTCAAAATCAAAAGTTAAAAATGGAAACATGGAAGTTGGTAAATCTTTTTGGGTGCAGTTTAAGGACACAACATTAATAAAAGACAACTTGTTTTATCTCTTCCCAAAACTTTCAGACAAGAACTCTATTTTAGACCTTTAAGGTTATCATCTGAAACCTGAAAAAAGCTATATGAAAGAAGAAAGTTTTATGACATTAGCCCAAAAATATGGTCTAATAAAACTAAAGACACCCACTGAAAAACCCAATTGCCATTAAATATGTTATTTTTAAAAATCTAAGTAATTAAAAGGAAATGAATGAACCTCTAGAAATCCCAATATCTGATAATATTAATTTTACAACAAAGAGGACATAAATGGAATATGTAAAAGTGTTATATATATGTTGGCATGATGAAAACCTGGAATGCTTTCCTAGGTTTTTAAAAACTAACTAACTAAATCCTCCTTTGAGCTTTTAGAACACCACTATGTGTATGCAGGCTTGTGTAAGTAGCCGTAAGCCCAGTCATGGCTTCAGGTCTTGGGAAGAGTACAGAGGACATGCTGGACATTACACAGGTCATGCAGGCATGATTTCAGATGCGATATGCATGAGTTATGATAGAAGGACACAACCTGCCTTCTATTTCTTATTTCACACAACCCAGAACTCAGCTTAGCACTGTGAATAGCCATGTTTGATGTAGTATGGTGGGATAAGATAAGATACAGAATATCCTAAGTGCAAGCAGAAGCAGCATTGTCTCTTAGGTGGAAATCTGCTAATAATCTGACAGTCTATGCTTTTTCTCTATTAAACAAGTTTTAGTTAAAATATAACTATAGCACTTCCCCTTTCCTTGCCTCCCTCCACCCAATCCATGTCCCCTCCCCCTAGCCCATTCTACGTTCCTTCCTCATCTCCATTAAAATTTTTGGCTTATTTTATTATGGTTGTTGTTGTTTGAATATGCATAACTATATAAATACAACCATCTAAACATGTTTGGTGTGGCTTGGCATGCATGATTTCAGGGCAGACTACTTTGTGTTAGATAATCAGGGCTACTCAACAACAGTAGAGACTCTACCTATAGTTTTTGTTCTGTTTTGTTTGTTTTTTGTTTTTGTTTTGTTTGAGACAGAATTTCTGTCCTGGAACCAGGCTGGCCTCAAACTCACAAAGACCCATGGGCCTTTGCCTCCCAAATACTGGACTTAAAGACATCCATCACCACCACCCAGCTATAGATTTTTATCTAGAGGTGGAACCCAGTGAAATTCCCCCTTCTGCACTAGCGTATTGGTTGATAATGAATTTGACCATTTCCTAAAAAGCATTAATGACATTAGTGTTTGATTACATTTTTTTCAAATGGATCCATATACTTTTTTTTTTTTTTTTGGTTTTTCAATACAGGGTTTCTCTGTGGCTTTGGAGCCTGTCCTGGAACTAGCTCTTGTAGACCAGGCTGGTCTCGAACTCACAG
>JAQHUG010000256.1:2347760-2372110 GCA_028555095.1 Dicrostonyx torquatus | reverse complement strand
GCCACCACCACCAGGCGGATCCATATACTTTTGTGTGTATTTTCTACATCTTAGAAAACAAGTATTAGTGCTTTCTTGATTCATAAAAGTCAAATTTGACTTGAAGGCATTGCATAAAACTCCAGGTAGAGCAATGAAAATATATTGGATGGTTACTAATCCTGATACTTGGCTAGAAAAGAGCCAGATGACCAAGAGATGTGTGTCCAGTAATAACAGTGTGCTTGATACTCCACTTTCCTTTCATGTTTATGTTAGAATTTGTAAGCACACATTTACTTGTATGATTATTTAATTCTTAGGCTTGATGGCCTAAGAGGACATAATCAGTATATCACCTATCTCAAAGCTTATACCTTGTAAATATATAATTATAATTATATAAGTGATATAAAATATATTATATAATATATAATATGTAAAAATATAAGTAAATGCACTGTCCCTCTGGCTATAAGAATAGAGGAAGAGTGTGCTAGTCTTGAGAATGTATTATTGCTAGGCAAAATGCTTATTTTCTCATATAATTTATATTATAATCCTCAAACTAGTTTTTTAAGTTGCCTTTGAATTAATAAATTGTAGTTTGGAGAGGTTGTTATTTCCATAGGTTATTTTAAAACCAGGGTCTTCCTATCAACAAATATTATTTTCTTCTTCTTCTCTCTCTCCTGTCTTACATAACTAAGAAGAAAGCTAATGACAAAAATCCTCAAATGTATTTGAAAAATACCATAGGTTCATCTGTGGAAGATTTCTAAACACACACACACACACACACACACACACACACACACTGAGAACTATGATGTATCTTATAAAGTCACTAATGTCTACCCAGAATATTAGAGGGTGAGACCAGCTCTTCAAAGCATTGCTCAGAGGCAGAGAGCGCTGGGAGGGCAGACTAGAATTTTCTGAAGCCGCAGTAGGAGGCGCAGAGAATTGGAAACCCTCCTGAAATCTGCTTGGTTGCAGTACAGCTGCACTGGAAGACCATCTATGATGCTCTAAATGAAACAGATGAGACCTCCCTAGTACCACTACATTCTACCCCGCCCTACTAGTTTGTTCTTAGGTAATTTTAAATAAATTATTGGTAAGAACCGTTTCAAAGGAATACAAGAATTACTGTATAGTTAGCACTTATAAAACAATGACCTAAGCAGTTAAAATATTTTAAATATTATGAAAGCCCAATATCAGATTTACTATTACATGGGTGTATTATTTCTGATCATGTCAACTTAAAAGATATTAATCACAGAACCTGCTAGTATTCTTTCAGGTGATAAAAAACAAAAAAATAGGCACTCCGAGTTATTCAGTGCTTTAATCTATTGAGAGATTCAGAATCTGAACAGGTTGACTACCAGGAGATGACATGGAATGGGGGCTCTATTTGAAGAAAATGGATCTCTTTAGGTACATCTTCCTCTCTGACTCCTCCTATCATTCTCGGCTTCCTGGATGACATGAAGCAAACCTCTGGCCTGTACTCCAGCCTCCATAATGTTCTTCTACCTCACTTTAGGCCCAAAGCAATGGATCTACCCATCCATGCCCAGAAATCTGTGACACCATGAGCCATAACAATGAATCTTTCTTTTTGAAAATTGTTTCCTTAAGGTATCTGTTATGTAAATGAAGAGTCTGAATACACAACCATTATTTATTTTCCCAAAGACATTATTTATTAGTAGTCTAACACTGATTTTCTAGGATTTTATCAAAATACTATTAATTATCTGAAGCAAGGAGTTTTGTCATAGATGGGTCATTGACAAGAGCATCTCTCACTTTGCACCACCTCCCCTCTGGTCATCTGCCACCATTAGACTCCAGACCAACCAGCCCGTAGACGTGGTTTGTTTTTCATACGGTTGCCTAAGAACTAAGTTATCACAAAGATTGCCCAACATATCAAACTTACCAACAGGCTTTTGACGCCTACGTCAGCACCAGATAGAAAGCAATGAGGGCAGCTTGCCAGCCACACCCCTCCACACCCCCCCCAACATTGGTAATCACGAGGTTGCCAGATTGGACAGACAATCCAAGAAGGTTTGCCTTAGTTTCCACTAAGTTTTTCTTAATTCTTTATCTTTTTTTTGTAACATTCTCTTAACCCTCAAGAAAAACCATGTAGTTTCAATCTATCAAGTGAAAAATTAAGCAGCACATTTCAGACATAAAAACAATGCTAGGAAACTATTCTCTTTAATGACTTGCTCCCTTTTATTACCGTAATTTGCTATTTTTTAGGTCATGAAACATTTTATTTTGTTGATAGATGGTTCTGAAAAACCTCTATTCATCATATAGCTGTATTTCCAATTGCCTTCTGCTAACACCTCTGAAATACAAGTCAGGAACAAGCTGTGCTTACAAGTGAAATAGCATGTTTGTCCAGTGGGAAACATGTGTGAGGCAGGCTCTACTCTTGGTCAACTACTTCAATCTGACGCCACAGGGCACCTGATAGCTTCAGCAGATAGTGACGTAGTCAAGGGTGCTCTTGAGGCTTTCAATATTTTTGTTTTCTGTTTTGATAATTTGATCGTGATGTGTCCTTATGAATTCCTCTTTAGATTGAATTTATGATTTATCCCCTGGCTCTCTGTACCTAAAGGTTTTCGTATTTTCCCATGTATGGAGAACTTAAAGCATTATTCATTTAAATATGCTTTTTGCATCTTTTTATTTTTTTCCTACATAAAGTTCTGTCAACTTTAGATTTGTTCTTCTACAGGAACCTCATATTGTCATTGGCCTTCATTTTTTCATTTTACTCTTTTTTCTTTTCATTATTTATTTACTTATTTATTTTAATCTTGACCACAGTTTCTCCTCCCTCCTCTCCTCCAAGATCTTCCCCAACACTTCCTCTCTGCCTCCCTCATTCACTCCTCCTCAGTTTCTGTTCAGAAGAGGGCAGGCCTCCCATGGATACAAAACATGGTGTATCAAGTGACACTAAGAACCTTGCCTTATGTTAAGGCTGGGCAAGGGAATCCAGTATAAAGAAGAGCATCCCAAAAGCCAATAAGAGTCAGAGACAGCCACTGCTTCCACTGTTAGGAATCCCACTTGACTACATCATGTCAAATGGACCTTCGGACTCATTGATTCTTTTTTCTGCTTCGTCAATTCTACTGCCAAGGATTTCCTATTGGAATTATTTAGAAATCTTTGTCAGTCATTTCATAAGCATCCATGTTTGCAGAGCTCATTCTTGGAACATAGTTTATTTTGGTTGTTTCACTAGTTTGGTTGTTTCAAAACCTTTGTATACCTAATGTTTGAGGAAGTGATCACCCCTTACAGCAATTTCTGCTATTCTTGGGAGTGGTAGAACCTTCCTCTGTAGTTTAGTTTGGATTTAGGATTACACTGGTTTGCAGTGAGCACAAAGACAAGATCAAGGCCTAGTTGGGAAAGCCTGTCAACGGTGTTCCGAATGGTGAGATTGCTGGCTGTGCTACACAGCATGGTACAACCCCGAGATAGATTCCACAGAAGGAAAGACTAACTGGCTGAGTGCTATGGTTTCTTCTCATCAGAAGATGCTAAAGATTGTCACTTCTTGTAGTTGGGCAGGGCCACATGTTAGATTCTCAGACTGAGATCTCTATGATCACTATTTGGCCACTTAGGCTGGGCAGGACTAGGACAACATTCCACGGGACATGCATGAATGTGTGTTTGCCTTCTGTTCTTTGGTATCATTAACTCAGAACACTGAGACTTTATGAATTAGCCACTTGGCCACTAAGCCTGAGTAGGGCTGCATTCTCCTCCATAGTTAGTCACCTACCTGTCCCTGCCTTAAAATCTGAGGAGCGTTAAAGAGTGTTTTGAAGAATGGCCATATAGAAGCTTAGATGCTAAAAATAGGTAGGACCAAATCTTTCCTTTGGAGATGATCACCAGGTTGGCAAGGGGACTTTCAAGGAAAACAGCAGGACTAGATAGAAAACCCCAGGCAGGGATTCAAGTCTGGGAGATTTGGCTGTCTTTGCATGATGATACTGTTGGCCAGCCTCTGTGGTAATACAATCCAATGGTGGTAATGCATAGTAAGCCTCTGAGCTCACCACAGTGTGAACCTCACCCTTGTTATTTGTCCATATGTGGTCCATTCTGCTAGTAACGCCAATGTTTTTCCTTGAAGGAAGCAAGAAAGCACCTCTTGTAAAGGGTCCTTAAATGTTGGTGAAGCTGGAGAATTCTAATCTGCCACCGTACTCCAATATCAAACCTGCATGTCTCTTCAGAGGCAGTGTTAGCATTATTATAACTACTTATAACAAATTGTGAATGACCAACAATTTATATAAAAACTATAACCATAGAATATTTTAGAAACGGAAGAACAAAAATAAAATCTTGAGGTGACACTGGTGAATAGCTCAATTGTAACTTTCTGCTTTCTTTGAGGAGAACTAAAATGATTCTATGCATTTAAATATTTAGTTATTAGATATTGTCAATTATTTGGATATTATTCTCCTTGACTTTACTGAAATATAATAACTGAAAAAAATTAGAAAGACTGTTTTGTAACTTGTAAAAAATAGATCAATCACTAAGTAAAGAACAGCAGTGAGTTTGTACTTTCAAAACCAAATAACTGGAAAATAAGATTTTATGTGTTAAGGACTTTAAAAATAAGCCAGAACTAGAAAAAATGGGACAGATTCCTTTGCCTTTTTTCTGTTCTTGAGTGGCTTGTCAGACTTTTAAAATGTGAGTAGTTCCCATTAACTTTCCTATCTCACATTTCTTACACTATTTTGAAGAAGTTAATGACTTGAACCTAAGACCTTGCTTCTAAAGACACTACACACTTCGGACACAAAGGGCTGGAACTGGCCAAGACGCTTTAGCTCATAGTATTAGAAATTGCAGTGCAGTAAAAGCGGAAAATCAATGAGCAGTCCCACTCAGAGGAGACACCTATCAACCACAAAAACAACTGGTTGCAAACAACATTCCCCAGTGGTGCAAAGGTGGCACTTTTATCTTGGGGATAACCAACAGCTGTCTAATTGGACCTCCGGTGAGGGGACCCCTGCAGGTGTCATACAGAGACGTTAACCCGTCAAAGAGATTAGAGCCAAAATCTGGTGCAGATAGATTTCATCAACCTGAGTCAGAATTTAGGGATAGGTTTCCAGGCAACAAACAATCCAATTCCAGATGCAAAATAAAGCTGGAAGTGTGACTACCTCGAAATTCTTCTACAAGTGCATGTGATTATGAAGGTGCATTCTATAGCTAAAAGGCCTAGAGTTTAGTTTGTTTTCTGACCAAGAGCATAGGTCAGCAGGATGTAAAACACCTGTAATGTCTTCCCTAAGGATGGGTACTGGTCTAGAGAGGGAAGAGTCTGGGATAATTATTTGGGGAATTTGGGTGAGGTCTGTCTCCACAGGTAGCAAAAAGATCACTGGGTCATTAACAAAATCCACTCCCAGCTTTCTGGATGGAATGCGGGTATCTGATTTTTATCTCCTCCATTGACACCCTTGCATCATTGACATTCCTTGTTCTCTCAGTGCTTTTCTGTGAGTCCAAGGACCTCTGTGCCCCCAACACTAAGGCCCATTCAATTAAAAGAGAATCCTTGCCTGGCATTTATTGTAAACCCAGCCAACTACTTGTGACCATCATCCCCCAGAGAACTTTTTACTATCATTTTTCTAAACCAATATACTTTCTAACTTGAAGGGTCCAGTTCAGCATATTTGTCCATGCTTGGGGGGAAGAGAGGATTGAGAAAGAAATAGACAAGAGACAACAGACAGAGTTAGGAGGGCATCCAGTAAATACTGAGATTTGTTCCATGTTTATTTCTTATAACCTTTATATACCCTAATTCAAAAAGGAGAGACAAGGCAAAAAGACTTCTTTGCAATGATACAAGGAACAAACCAAGTAAATTACCTTAATACCCGAAACATCAAGTAACCACACCCTAGGCCAAAACACCCTGTTAGCAGCTACACCTGAGGTCAAACCTCCTGTCAATAAACTTGAAGGAGCAAGAATAGGCCTGAACTCTCTGACCTTTAGTCAAGATGGCTCCCACACTAACTGTGCTTTACACACTTATCCTTACTCTCGCAGAGACATGTAGCTCTCATCCCTCATCAAATAAGCTTATTTTTTTTTGCATCAGAGACTATCAAAGAGCTCTGAAACTGATCACAGTGAAGAAAATAAGTGACCATGGAGTTCCAAGCTCCAATTTATACACCAATAATGCAACCCCTACATCAAAGGCTTAGAGAAAATCATGGAAGAGGGGTGGAAAGATTATAAGAGCCAAAGGACCAGGATGTCTGCTGCTAGAGTGTCTTCCAGACATGGCATGATACAATAACACTGCCAGTTGGCATGCCAATATGGGATAGAGAAAATATTGCAAGGTCAATGAAGATGAAGAGCAGCAGGCAATCAATGGCTGCTAAAGGAAGGAGAATCTGTTGTCTCCAGGGATGAGCTTGCTGGTGGTTTATCTAACCAATCCCAAGTGGTCGGCTAGGAATAGGCAAGAAGAGGGAAGGTGAGCTGAGGATGGATCTGTGTATGGACAGGATCAATGCATAAGACACACATGTGTGGAAATAGCACAGTAAATCCCATTCATTTGTACAATTATTATGCTTTAATAATTGTAAAACAATTTCAGTACATGGCTGTCTCCTGCATTCTGCTTATTATTCCAGGTTATTCAATTTGTTGATACGTAGCTGTGAGTAACAGGCCCTTGGGAATCTTTTTAATTTCAGAATCACATGTCGCAATTTTTTCCCTTTCATTTCTGATTTTATTTCATCTTATACTATTCTAGCATTCTCACATTTATCTTTTTAGTTTAGTAATTTTTATTTTTTTCATATTTTTCCCTTAAAAACCTACCATTATTTTTATTGGTTTTTGTTCTATTTCCTTTATTGTTTCTTTGTTATTTCTTTCCTTCTGCTAATTTGAGGCTCAGTTTGATCCTTTTTAAATGTGTCTTGTTGCCATTTATTATTATTATTACTATTATTATTTTATTACTGTGCATGTGGGTTTATGATGTGTGTGTGTGTGTGTGTGTGTGTGTGTGTGTGTGTGTGTGCGCACAGATGCTCCTGTGCAATGGTGCGAGTATGGAATTCGGCAGTTTTCAGGAGTTGAATCTCCCCTTCTATCATGGAGTTTAGGGTTCAGGTTTAGGTCATGAGGCTTGTGCAGGAGGTCCCCTTTCCCCTGATTAAAGGAGACTTTCTATATAAAGTTTTAATTTTTTTCTTTTCCTTTATTCTTCTCTTATACAATACATCCTGACTGCATCCTCCCCTCCCTTTCTCTCCCAGTTCCTCCCCACTTTCCCTCTCCCTATGATTCCCCCGCTCCTTAGTTTCCCTTCAGAAAAGGGCAGACCTCCCATGGATAACAACCAAACACTGCATAACAAGATGCAATAAATAGACTAGCCTCAAACACTCATATCAAGGCTGGATGAGACATCAGAGAGCACTTCTATGCAACACGCCATCATCTCTCCAGCTTATGCCTACTTGGTTCTTTTCACTTGTGTTTATTGCTACTGCTCACCTCTCTAGTACTATTTTCCTTGAGTCCCATATGTTTTGGAATATCTTGTTTTTAGTTTTGGTTGGGTCCTGATTTTACTTGTTTCTATTTGATCTTATCTACCCCATTGGCTATTCAATTGTTTAACTTCCACACATTTGCGTTTTCTAGCTCCCTTGACACTGATTTTTAGTTTAGTTACTTTCAAGTCAGAAGAGATACTTAACATAGTTTCTATCTTTTGAAATTTTTATGATAGTCTATGGTATAACATATGATCAATTCTGAAAAATATGTGTGCCTATTTGAGAAGAATATAGGCTTTACTGCTATGGGGTGGCCTGCCCTATATGCTTGTTAATTGTTTATAATAGTGTTAGCCAAATGCGATTTGCATATTAATCATGTGGACATTATAATCACTATTGAGAATGAGTATTAAAGTTTTCTGTTATTATTATTATATTTCTGCCTATTTCCCGTTTCAAACTCATTAATTTTTTCAGATACCCTGGTGTTCTGAAATTCAGTGCACTTGGATTCAAAACTGTGTATCTTCCTGATTAATTATACTTTTAACATTACATGAAAACCTTCTTTGCCTGGCATTATTTGACTACACACACAGATATAAACACCCCCACACAAACATACACAGACACACTTTATTTAATATAAGTGTTTCCATAAGAGAGACATCATAGATATAAAGAGCAAAAATAATAATTACAATTATGCTTCCACAAACCAGGGAATGACTATAACCAGAAAGAAGTTTAAAACTAACTATTCCTTAGTAAATTCAGAGAACATGTGTTCCTGAAGAGAGTATTCCTCACCCCCCAGAGATATCATGGAATAAATTTAAAAAGTTAGGTCATTTACTTTGTGTTACCTTGTTATAGCAACCATACCAGAGACACAGATTACAAATCCCGAAGCCAAATGTAGTCTCCTTTAAAAAGTTATGTTGAAAGTTGGAAAAAGTGAGAAAGTTGAATGAGGTAAATGATGCAGATATGGGCAGACTAAAAACATGAAATTATAAACAGACATAGGAGTCAGCAAACTTGCAGATATTACCAACGTATTTCACTATGGATGCTCAAAGATCAAACAGCTTCCATGACTTACCCTAGCCAACTGTTAAACACACTCTCCTCTGGTATTTGGAAAACAGCCCAAATAGTCAGCTTAACTGAAATTTGTTTGCACAATATTTTTATTTACTATCTCTCATCTTCTAAATTCTTTTTTGGCCTATTTTGATACTTTGGAACTTAGCATAATAGATAAAGCATATTTATGTGCTGTTGGAAAATGTCTTAAGCATTCATTGACCTGAAGAAAAAATAGATGATTATTAATGACTAGATTACTTAGAATTTTTTTTGTGACAGGGTTTCTTTGTAGCTTTGGAGCCTGTCCTGGAACTAGCTCTTGCAGACCAGGTTGGCCTCAAACTCACAAAGATCCGCCTGCTTCTGCCTCCTGAGTGCTGGGATTAAAGGAGTATGATACCACTGCCCAACTCACTTAACAAAATTTTAAGATGGATTTGAATTTTTCTCTGGAACTTAAAGTTCTTCAAGTTCTCCATGATATGGCTAAATGTTGAGGAAATAACCTTGGACAGGGGTAGCAGTGTGAGAAAAGTTTCAGAAGGTAGTATGTCCATGCCATGTGCGAGGGGTGTGTACATTGGGAGAACAGAAAGACCTGGTCATATTGGAAAGCTACTAGAGCATAATAAGTGTGGGGAAAGAAGCCAGATTTACTCACACCGAGGAGTTAATAGTGATAAGGTTTGGTTGAGATTGTGGAGACTCAGTGGGAAGGCCAACTCCCAGGATCTAGAGACTAAAAGGTTCTTGTTGCTAAGCAATAGGATCTAGAACTTAATCCAATGAGAGACAAAGGAAGAAAGGATTTCTGTTCTCTTTGTCATGTGAGTTCTCAGAAATCTTTGCTTATAAACTGATTCTTACAAATGAACCATGAATAGGTCCACACCAAGAAATCATCACTACATCTCTTGGTAAGCTTCTCAAGAGCTTAGGCCTAAAGGACAAGAAGCTCATGAACATACCCACAAATTTTGGGAAATCTTCAAATTTTGGGAAGGACTAGTGGCTCCTGTTATGTCTTATTCCTCTTATTTGGAAAGGACAAACTGTTTTAATGTGCTGTTATTCATAGTTTATAAAATATTGAATTAGATCATAAACAATGGCAAGGCCTAGATGATGATTAAGATACATGGACTGATAAGCTGGATGAAACTGAGAATAGGAGATGCTGGAGACAGGGTTTAAAGTTCTGTACTAATATGGCTATACAGGCTCTTTTAAATGATAGGTATCACCATCATCATCATCTCCGTAGAGTGTATGTGTTTATGTGGAGGAATGACTGAAGGGGAATGTGGATGTACGTGGAAGAGAAGAACTTGCAAGAATTGGTTCTCTCTACTGTAGATTTCCAGGCTCGAATGCAGGTTTTCAGGCTTGGCTGCAAACACTTGTAACCCTTGAGCCATGTCTGCACATTCTTTCAGTTGAAAATGTTACAATCCTTCAGAACCTGCGGCCTCTTTAGTCATCATCCAAAATCCTATAAGATGTGATAAAACTGGCTCTACTTTCAAGTTTCTTTACCAGTGACCACTTGGCAAACTGAGGTCTTAGTAATGAATCTTGATAATTTTGTATGGTTAAGTTTATTAACAATATTATTGATAAATCATCAGTCTTTCTATCACAAAATATTAACTCTATGATCATAACCAATTATACACATATACTTGTTATTAATACACACACATATCAAAATAGATGTAAATAGAGAATCAGCATGTCAGAATTTTTTATTGGTTTTTATTGAGCTCTACATTTTTCTCTACTCCCCTCTCTGCCTCTCCCCTCCCCACTTCAACCTTTCCCCAAGGTCCCCATGCACCCAATTTACACAGAAGATCTTAACTTTTTCTACTTCTCATGTAGATTAGATCTATGTAAGTCTCTCTTAGTGTCCTCATTGTTGTCTAAGTTCTCTAGGATTGTGGTTTGTAGGCTCATTTTCTTTGCTTATGTTTAAAAACCACCTATGAGTGAGTACATGTGATAATTGTCTTTCTGTGTCTGGGTTACCTCACTCAAAATAATGTTTTTCTAGTTCCATCCATTGAGCATCCTTTGGATATATACCCAAAAGTGGTATTACTAGGTCTTGAGGAAGGTTGTTTCCTAATTTTCTGAGAAATCACCACACTGACATCCAAAGGGGCTGTACCAGCTTGTATTCCCACCAGCAATGGAGAAGTGTTCCCTTTCCCCCACAACCTCTCCAACGTAAGTTGTCATCAGTGTTTTTGATCTTGGCTACTCTTACAGGTGTAAGATGGAATCTCAGAGTTGTTTGGATTTGCATTTCTCTGATGACTAAGGACGTTGAACATTTTCTTAAGTGTCTTTCAGCCATTTTAGATTCTTCTGGTGAGATTTCTCTGTACTTCATTTTTTTTATTGGGTTATTTGTTCTTTTGATGACCATTTTCTTGAGATCTTTGTATATTTTGGACATCAGCCCTCTGTACGATGTGGGGTTAGTGAAGATATTTTCCCATTCTGTAGGCTGTTGTTTTGTCTTGTTGACCATGTCCTTTGCTTTACAGAAGCTTTTCAGTTTCAGGAGGTCCCATTTATTGATTGTTTCTCTCAGTGTCTTGCTACTGGGGTTATATTTAGGAAGTGGTCTCCTGTGCCAATGCGTTCGTGTACTTCCCACTTTTTCTTCTATGAGGTTCAGTGTGGTTGGCTTTATGTTGAAGTCTTTGATTCATTTGGACTTGAGTTTTGTGCATGGTGATAGATATGGATCTATTTTCATTCTTCTACATGTTGATATCCACACTCCTTCAAACACCTGTCTTTTGACAAAGAAGCAAAAAATATCAAATGGAAAAAAGAAAGCATATTTAACAAATGGTGCTGGCATACCTGGATAGCATGTCAGAATTTTATTTATAGTGTCTACACATTATCCTCAATGATGCCTTTTATTGATTTTCTTTTCTTATGTGGGATTTGGGGTATCTCATAAAGGCAGCCTCCTCTTTATTCTACTTATTTACTTTCCCCAAGCACTGAAGACACCCATTACTTTTGCAAGTTCTTCCTAAACAAATCTCCTGTTACTGATGTGCAATGACAAACCAAAGACTTGGAGAATACCCTACCATGAGATTAAGAAGTATTAAATGAAATATTACTGGTTTTGCTATTTAAAACACTATGATGTAAACTCAACAATAGCAGTTTAAAAATATTGATTTTTTTAAAAAAAATCCCTCAATGGAGTCTGTGATCAATCTTCCCAGAAATATCGTCATCATTTTTAATAGGAGTGTTGAAAGCTGGAAAACAAATGAAGCTACATGAGTTGAATGATTTGATCAATGGTTGTTAAACAGTTGGGAGTCTATGATTTGTATGGGAACAGCAGGAATAATGATGAGAACTCACAACATGGTAAAGGAGAAAGATCGTTATTGTATACCTCCCTGAATAGGAGAGTAAGCTTTAATTAAATGTGACTAGTGTGGTAGAAGGTCATAACATAATACAGAGCAGGAATATAAGTCTGTCACTAATGGTGTTTGAGGAGGAGTTGCAAGAATATATTAAGCAGTAGGTGCTAGGGGTGTTGTTCACATACTTGCTAAGCACAGTGAACGCTCAGAGAAAGGTGAAGAGAGTAGTGGACCCAATGGTGGGAGGAGAGGGTCAACTCCTACAAGTTGTCCTCTGACATCGGTTGGTTACTCACACAAGGTTTGTGCCACCCTTGCCCTAGAATATTTTGCTGGCGGGACTGATTATAGATCAAAGGTTTTGTGGTTGAGTTGGTGTTTACTTTTCTTTCGGTGGCCAGCAGAGTACCTTTCCATGCCATATACATGAGAAAATGGAGGTGAGGGTTCTCTGCAGGCGCCAGCTCAACTTGTCCATGTTCTACACAATGAGTTCACTGACCATCTTCAGCAGTGATCACTGTCCATCAGTTTGTAGAGAGCAACCTATCAGACTAACAATTCTTAGTCTTGTCAGTTTAATGATCCCTGTGGGTGCTTTCAGTTGTCAAGAAAAATGGGTTTCTTGTATGTGCAGTGCTCAGTGCATAATGATAGAGACTTGAATCCACCTTTCTCCCACAAATGCGCACACAGTGCGCACCATTATTGTTAAGATTATTGTTCCGGTCTCCTACACTGATCATTAAGGCCCATGTCATGCATTTATATTTTCCAAATATATATTGTACTATCTACATTTTATGTAAATTACAAACATGTTCTCATGATAAATGAACAGCTAGTTGTTTTTGGAAGCCAGACACTCTGCTGTTACAGGATTTCCATTATTAGAATTGCTGAGGCAAATTTTTCAATATTTTTATTTGAGATAGATGTTTTATATGAGATAGGTACAGGCATTTAAAAACTTATCAGAAAAATTTATTTGAGGATTGATTTTTAGCAATTCTTAACTTTTAATCCAGGAATTTGGGGGATGTTTTTAATTCACAGGACCAAATTTCCTTCCTGAATCTTTTATTTTTTTCTGAGGTTCCTTGATTTTCTTTTAGTATTTTTCATCTCCAATTAGAAAACATCAAATTCATTTTTAGTTCTTTTTCATTTTATATGACAAGGGGACTTTAAAATGTACTCCTTTTGAATTCTTCAGTCTCATTCCTAACATTGGGACAGATCACCAGTGGCAGCCTCCCCAAACCCCTCCTGTGGATCAAAAGGCATCATCTCCTAACCTCCTCCCTCCCTTGGCTTGCTCCTTTATACCAGCTTCCATCACCAAGAGGCATTCCCTGTAGACATACCGGCTGAACAGTCCAGTAAAACAGGCAATACACAGCCATCACACCCTGAAAATTCAGAGAAGAAACTGAAATCAAGGAACAAAACACCCATTCAACAAAGACAAACCAGAAACCAACACCTAGACCAACAAGCATCCCAAACCCAGATGCCTAGACACCAGCACAAGAACACAATCAATAACAGTCAGGCCAACATGTCTCCACTAGAGTACAGCTCTCCTATCATAACAGACCTTGAATATTCCAATATAGATTAAGCGCAAGAAAAAGAACTATATGAGAAGATAGAGGTCCTTAAATAGAAAATAAATAAATCCCTTAAAGAAACCCAGGAAAACACAAACAGTTAAAGCAAATTAATAAATCCCTTAAATAAAGCAAATAAAATACAGTTGAAGGAAATGAATAAAACTGTTAAAGATCTGAAAATGAAATAGAAGCAATAAAGAAAACAAAACTTTGGGGATTGTATTCTGCAAATGAACAACTTAGGAATTCAAACATGAACTACAGAGATAAGCTTCAGTAAGGGAACACAAAATATGGAAGAGAGAATCATAGGTATTAAAGATATGGTAGAAGGAATGGATACATCAGTCAAAGAAAATGTTAAATCTAAAAAATTTCTGACACAAATGAAATCTGGCAAATCAGGAAAAGACCAAACTTATGAATAATAGAGAGGAAGGAGAACGACAGCCCAAAGGTCCACAAAAATATTTTCAACAAAATCATAGAAAAAAGTCCAACCTAAAGAAGGAGATGCCTGAAAAGGTACAGGAAGCATACACAGTGACAAATAGATTGGACTGGAAAAGAAGTCTCCTCACCACATAATAAAACACTAAACATCGAGAACAAAGAAAAAAAATATTATAACTGCAAGGGAAAAGGGGGCCAGTAACAAGTAAAAGCAAACTTATTAGAATTACACCTAATATCTCAATGAGATACTACAGGCCAGAGGGCCTTATGAGATATGTTGCAGACTCTAAGAGACCACAGACGTCAGCCTAGATGCTACACTACACACAGTAAAACTTGCACTTCCCATAATCAAACAAAATGACATATTCCATGATAAAGTCAAATTTAAACAATATCTATTTAAACCAATCAATCAAGTCCAACAGAAGGTGCTAGGTAAACTCCAACCTAAATAAATTAACTACACCCATGTAGACACAAGAAATAATAATCTCATATCAACAAAATGAAAGGAAGGGAAGCACACACACAGACCACCACCATCACCACCAACAACAACAACAAAATAATAAGATTCAGCAATCCTATTTTTTTTTTGAGAAATTGCCATACTGATATCCAAAGTGGCTGTACCAGTTTATACTCCCACCAGCAATGTAGAACTGTTCCCTTTACCTCACATCCTCTCCAGCATAAGTTGCCATCAGTGTTTTTGATCTTGGCCATGGAATCTCACAATTGTTTTGATTTGCATTTCTCTGATGGCTAAGGATGGTGAGCATTTCCTTAAGCATCTTTCAGCCATTTTAGATTCCTCTGTTGAGAGTTCTCTGTTTAGGTCTGTACTCTATTTTTTATTGGATTATTTGTTCTTTTGATGACCAATTTCTTGAGTTCTTTGTATATTTTTGAGATTAGCCCTCTGTCTGATGTCGGATTAGTAAAGATCTTTTCCCATTCTGTAGGCTGTCATTTTGTCTTGTTGACCATGTTTTTTGCTTCAGCTTCTCGGTTTTAGGAGGTTCCATTTATTAATTGTTTCTGTCAGTGTCTGTACTACTGGCGTTATATTTGGGAAGTGGTCTCTTGTGTCAATGCAAGTGTATTTCCCACTTTTTCTTCTATGAGGTTCAGTGTGGTTGGCTTTATGTTGAGGTCTTTCATCCATTTGGACTTGAGTTTTGTGCATGGTGATAGATGTGAATCTGCTTTCATTCTTGTACATGTTGATATCCAGTTATATAGCACCATTTGTTGAAAATGCTTTTTTTTCCGTTTTATATTTCTTACTGTTTTGTTAAAAAATCAGGTGTTAGTGGGTGTGCGAATTAATATCTGGGTCTTCGATTTGGTTCCATTGGTCCTCCTGTCTGTTTTTATGCTCATACCAGGATGTTTTCAGTATAGTATCTCTCTGGTAGAGTTTGAAGTCAAAGAAGTTCCTTTATTGTACAGAATTGTTTTGGTGATCCTGGGTTTAAAGCAAAGAAAACCGGCCTACAAATCACAATCCCAGAGAACCTAGACAACAATGAGGACCCTAAAAGAGACATACATGAATCTAATCTACATGGGAAGTATAAAAAGACGGTATGGGGATTGTGGGAGAGGGTAGAAGGTGAAGGGAGAGGAAGGTAGGGGAGCAGAAAAAAAATGTATAGCTCAATAAAATAAAAATTAAAACAAAAAACAAAGCAACAAAAAAGAATCAGCAATAATTTGTCATTCATATCTCTCAATATCAATGGTCTCAACTCCCCACTAAAGAGACACAGACTAACAGAATGGATACAAAAACAGGATCTATCCTGCTGCATCTAAGAACCATACTTCAACATCAAGGGTAGGCACTACATCAGGGTTAAGAGTTTGAAAAAGATGCTACAAACAAATGGGTCTAAGAAGCAAGCTAGTATAGCCATTCTAAGATCTAAAGAAATAACTTTAAACCAAAATTAATAAAGAATAAGGGAAGGACACTTCATACTCATCAAACAGAAAACTCCACCAAGATGATGTTTCAATTCTTAACTTGTATGCCCCAAATGAAAGGGCATTTGTAAAGAAGCATTATTAAAGTGTAAACCACACATCCATCCTCACACATTGTTAGTGGGAGACTTCAGTACCCACAAAGAGTTGGTTCTTTAAAAAAATAAACACATTGAACAATGGAATTGAACAGAAGACCCATACATAAGTCCAAACAACTATGGATACCTGATTTTTGATAAAGAACACATAAACACAGGAAAAAAAAGAAAGTATCTTCAACAAATGGTGGTGGTCAAACTGGATGTCTGCATGTAGAAGAACACAAATAGATCCATATTTATTACCCTGCACAAACACAAGTTCAAGTGGTCAGAGACCTCAACATAAAACCAGAACCTTGGATGCACTGGCACAGGAGACGACTTCCGGAACAGATCAACTATAGTACAGGCAATTAATAAATGAAACCTCAGGAAACTGGAAATGTTCTATAAGGCATAGGACACCATCAATTTGACAAAACGGCAGCCTATAGAATAGGGAAAGGACTTTTTTTTTTTACCAACTCTATATAGAGGACTAATACCAAAACGTTTAAAGAATTCAAGAAACTAGATATAAAAACCCAAATATTTTCATTGATAAATGGAGTACAGATCCAGAGAATTCTCCATAGAGGAAACTCAAATGGCTGAGAAACACAGAAATGCACAGCATCCTTAGCCATCAGGGAAATGTAAATCAAAACTACTTTGAGATTCCATCTTACACCTGCCAGAATGTCTAAGATTAAAATAACCACAAATGACAGCTCTTGCTGGTGAGGATGTGGAACAAGGGGAACACTTCACCATTGTTTGTGGGAGTACAAACTTGTAAAGCCACCATGGAAATCAATATGAGGATTTCTCAGATAATTGGGAATTGGTCTACTTCACGACCCAGCTATACAACTCATGAGCATATACCCAAAGAATACTCCATCCTACCACAAAGGCACTTACTTGTTCCACCACGCTCACTGCAGCTTTATTCATAATAGCCAGAAACTGGAAACAACCTAGATGTCCCTAAATGGAAGAGTGGATTCACAAAATGTGGGACATTTGCACATCGGAATATTACTCAGCTGTTAAAATATGAGTTCATAAAATCTTTAGGCAAATTGATACAACTAGAAAAAAAATCATCCTGAATGAGGAAACCCAGAAAGACAACTATGGTACATATTCTCTTATATGTAGATACTATCTATTAAGGAAATGATAGTCAAACTGCAATCCGTAGGCCCACAATGTTTAGGTAATCAGGATGGCTCGAGGGGTTGGGGATGAATGGGTCTCCCTGGGAAGGGGATTCTATAATCAGAATATATTATATGAGGAAATAACCTATTTCAATAAAAATGTATTCCTTTCATAAGTATAATCAAATATAAATAAATTTGAGAAACAGACATCAAGCCAGCACACCTAATTTGATTATATTATTGTTTATTGATTCATCTTATGAAGATATCCATTACAGAAGACTCCACTTTTGACTCTGCAGTTTGACAGACCTAGTGTAAGACAGAACAAAAAGGATTTGTTACATGGGAGTGCATGTTAACATGGTAGAATATTTCTTTATACAAGTCTGCTAAGAACTATGTGCAACTTATCATTAAAAATTGAAGAAACCACTGATATTCCTTGATTGACTATGTATAAATTAAAATTATCTGATTAAAGCAAGTGGCTCTCTCACAATAGCCAATAGAAGTTTATTTTCAATATTAATAAAATATGGTCTCAAATGTATATATATTTAGGGAACAATACAGTGAATCCATGTGTCTGTCATCAAGGTCTGAGATCATCAACCTGTGACCAACTGTGATCCTTCTGAACAACCAGAGTGTGACTGTACCTCATCAAAATCAAAGAGCAAATCAAAAGCACAATATGAAGTCATGCTTTGGTCCAAATGCTAAGCCATATTTATATAAAACCTTCTACTTTAGCCAACTCATCATGAAGCCACTCTTTATCTCTGCCTTCTTTTTCCTGTTTCATAAGGTCCTCCTGCCTGATGGATCCAGTCTTCCAGAAGACAGAGCAATAAAGGTCATTGCTGCATGAGATCAAGACAAAAGAAGGATCCAGGCAGCAGAACCACATCCCGTCCTACTTTGCTCTCTTTAGTAGGACAAGGTGGCTATGAGTGAGGTTCCAGTACATGTAAGAATCGCTCACCTGCAGGTATGGTTGAGGGTGTTGCTCTTTCCTTCTATATGGCCCCTGACCTGGTGTGCTGAATTCAAAAGCCGTCCAGAAGTAGTGATACCCTTGAGGGTAACCGTCTCTAGTAGAAACATGAGTCTTGCAGGCTGGAAGTCCTATAGCCTACACTTCGGAGGCCAGAGACACATTATCTCCATAAAGCCCCAAAACTTTCTGGTATCCAGCCATCTCTCTGTGTTCACTTACAGTGATCAAGGAGACCTCATTGAGGATCGGCCTTTTGTCCAGAAAGACTGTTATTACTTTGGTTTTGTGGAAGGAGAGCCAGAATCCACGGTTGCTTTTACCACCTGTTTTGGGGGCTTACAAGGAACATTACAGATAAACAACACAGCTTATGAAATTAGACCCAAGAGCCCTTCTTCCACATTTGAACATCTAGTTTACAAGATAGACTGTGAAAAAACTCAATTATGTTCCATGAGATGTGGATTACCAGATGAAGAAACAGCAGGGCAAGTGAGACCTCAAGAGGATGATGACTCCTCCAAAACGCAAGCTGTCTATGGGGCTTGGTGGACTCACAAATTGCATATTAAACTGGCATTGGTAATAGACCATGAACAATTCCTTTTTCGAGGTCGTAATACTTCTCTTGTGCTGCAAGATGTATTCATGATTATGAGTGGACTAAATTACTTCTTGTTTCCAGTGGATATTAACGTGGCTTTACTTGGACTTGTAATCTGGAGTAAGGAAAACCCCATACCAGTGAAGGATATATATACTCTCTTGCCAGCATTTTGTAAGTGGAAGAGAGAGCACCTTGATTCTTACCTACAACATGATATTGCACATCTCTTTGTGAATTATAATTTTAGTAACTATTTTGGCATAGCCTATGTTGGAACCATATGTAATAAGACATTTGGTTGTGGAGTTGAGAGTCCCTTGGGAGAAAATTTATTTACCTTTGGGTGTATCGTGGCACATGAGATAGGTCATAACTTGGGCATGCCCCATGATGGGATATTTTGTACATGTGGAGGAGGACCATGTGCGATGTCTGCTACAAAAAGATGTTTCAGAAAATTCAGCAACTGTAGTTATGCTGCGTTGTGGGAAAACACAGCCAAAGCAAGCTGTATGTACAATAAACTCAACCTTTTGGATACCTATCCATTGAAGTTCTGTGGGAACGGGGTGGTTGATGAAGGTGAGGAGTGTGACTGTGGATCCCCTGAATTGTGTGACTATAGTCTCTGTTGTCTGCCTGACTGTACTCTCAAGCCTCACGCTAGCTGTGATACCGGGCTATGCTGCAGCAACCTATGCCAATTTCTGCCATCTGGCACTCTGTGTAGAATAAAGGAGACCGAATGTGACCTCCCAGAATGGTGCAATGGAACATCACATGAGTGCCCAGAAGATATGTTTTTACAGGATGGAAGCTCTTGCAGTGATGGTGGCTACTGCTATGAAAAAAGATGTAACAGCCATGATGAACAGTGCCGGAGACTTTTTGGCAAGGATGCCAGGAAAGCATCTGACAGTTGCTACCAGGAAATCAATACTTACGGTGATCGTTTTGGTAACTGTGGAATAAGAGACAATGTATATGTGAAATGTAATAACTCAGATGTCCTCTGTGGAAGAGTTCAGTGTAAAGAAGTGAAAATTCTTCCCATTTGGAGGAGTCATTATACTGTACATTGGACTCATTTCAAGGGTGTATCCTGCTGGAGTACTGACTACCATTTTGGGATGAGCATTCCTGACCTTGGCGACATAAAAGATGGCACAAACTGTGGTCCAGAGCATGTGTGCATGAACAGAAAGTGTGTCAATAAGTCAATCTGGGCAAGTGAGTGCTCACCAAAGACCTGCAACCGAAATGGCGTCTGCAATAATAAACATCATTGCCATTGCGATGATGGCTGGAGTCCACCATACTGCCTGCTAAAGGGCACTGGAGGGAGTATTGACAGCAGTCCCTCTTCTGGAAGCAAAAATAATGATAAGGATAAAGAGAAGGAGAAGGACAAAGACAAGGAGAAGAACAAGGAGAATGAGAGGAAGTCACAGAATGATAGCTTCATAAGTTGGATATTTCCTATTTCTTTTGTAGTTTTGCTTTTACTTTTATTTCTTTGGATTATCAAGGGCTCTACACCATCACTTGAGAAAGAAGAGACTAAACCATCAGACGAGGAAGAAGAGACCAGTACTTCTCCTTCAACAACTTCAACTAACACAGAATAGAACATTTGTGAAATTATTCTTTAACATTTAATGAAATTTCCCACATAGGAATTTTTAGTGTCCCGGTGGGAGAAATGCTATTGTATTATAAACTACTGATAAAAGATCCCAGCAATCTATGATAGGTCAGAATAATACAGTTCCATCATTCAATAAAAATAAGAACTATTACATGGCTACTTTTCATAGCCCAAAAACATTTAGGTAACTTATTTCAATTTTTAGTTTACCATTTAGGTTTTTTTGTTTTGTTTTTTGTTTTCGAGACAGGGTTTCTCTGTGGCTTTGGAGCCTGCACTGAAACTAGCTCTTGTAGACCAGGCTGGTCTCGAACTCACAAAGATCCGCCTGCCTCTGCCTCCCGAGTGCTAGGATTAAAGACGTGTGCCACCACCGCCCGGCCAATTAGTTTTTTTTTTTTTTAAATTTATCTAGCTTTATTTTTTATGTGCATTGGAGTGAAAGTGTCAAATCCTCTGGAACTGGACAAGTGTGAGCTGCCATGTGGGTGCTGGGAATTGAACCCAGGTCCATCTGGAAGAGCAGCCAGGTGCTCTTAACCACTAGGCCATCTCTCCAGCCCACCATTTAGTTTTCTAAAAGAAAAAAAACTTTTTTGGGTTATATCTTGTTGAGTCATTGGCCAGAGGTGTTCCGTAGAGCCCTCAGAGTATCACAGACTACTACTGCCAAATCTACTCACTACTCTCCACAAACTAATGGGTAAGGTCCTTCTGCTGAAGATACCGCTCACCTACATGGTGAAATAATTCAATGAGTGTTTACATTAGTGGTTCCTTAATGGTCTGGAATTGTGCTGAATCCAGCTCTGAGACATTTTTGGTGGGGAGTGGTGTGGGAGATTTTTAGGTACTGCTTCTGGTTTAGTGAGGGGTTATGAGTCTACTAACTTTATCTTTTATAGATCATTTATATCAAAAAATTAATCTATTTCCAGTCTCTTGAAGTACAGATTTTAAAATTAAATCTCTATGATTCTCTGGATTTCTTCAGTGTTTGTCTTAATGGCTCCTTTTTCATTTCTAATTTTATTAATTTGCATCTTCTCTCATTATCTTTTGGTTAATTTGGCTAAAGATTTCTAATTCCTGTTGACTTTCTCAAAGAATCAAGTCTTTGTTTCATTGAATCTTTGTATCTTGTTGTTGCTGCTGCTGTTTGTTTCAAGTTCATTGATTTTAGCCCGTCCTTTACTTTTTCACATCTACTCTTTTTGGGTATTATTTCTTTGTGTTTTCCTAGAGATGTCAAGTGTATCACTAAGTTACTATAATAAAATTTCTCCAGTTTTTGAAGTTGACACTTAGAGCTACAAACTTCCATCTTCGAACTGCTCTCACTGTGTCTCGTTTGTTTGTGTAAGTTGTGTTTTTATTTTTATTTAATTCTGAAACATTTTTTATTTTCTAATTGACTTTTGTCTTGAATCAATTTTAGTTCAGTGGTTAGTTGTTCAGCTTTTATTAATTGAAAACTTTCTGCTGTTTCTGTTGTTGTTCATATCTGGCTTTAATCTATGATGGTCAGACAAAATGTACAGTGTTATTTTAGTTTTTAAAAAACTGTTGAGAGTTTGTCTGTGCCCTAATATGCAGTCAGTTTTGGAGATAGATCCATGGGCTGCTGAAAAAAAAGAATAATTCTTTAATGTTTGGATGGAGTGTTCTATAGATTATGTTAGGTTGATTTAAGACAATAATTAACCTAGCATTTCTCTGGGTTTTTTTCTAGATGACTTGTTTATCGGCAAGAGCAGAATATGGAAGTCACCCACTGTCACTGTGTGAGGGTCAGGCTGTGATTTTAACTGTAGTAGTGTTTCTTCGGGTGCCCTTGTATTTGGTGTTTAGGATTGCAGTGTTCCTCTTGGTGGATTTTTCCGTTGATGAGTATGTACTGTCATTCCCAATTCTTTCTGATTAGTTTTTGTTTGAAGTCTATTTTGACAGATATTAAAATGCTACACATGCATACTTCCTGGGTCCATTTGCTTGGATTATCCTTTTCCATCCTTTTCCCCTAAAGTAATGTCTGTCCTTGTTGGTAGGGTATATTTCTTGGATGCAGGAGAATATGGATTCTGTTTTCTAATCCGATCTCTTTGTTTATGTCTTTGTACTTGGATACTGAGACCATTAATGTTGGGTGGTACTCATGAAAAATGCTTATTAATATTCACGATTTTGTTGTGATTGTGTGGCTTTTTCATCCCCCCTTTTATTTAGCTAGCAGTTCTGGAATTATTTATTTCTTGTGTCCTGTTGAGTGTAATTAGACCTCTCTTAAGAGTAAATATTTCCTTCTAGTGCCTTCTGGAGAGCTGCATGAATGTACAGAAATTGCTTAATATTTTTTTAACCATGAAATATTTTTCTTTCTCCATCAGTTATGATTGAGATTTTTCTGGGTATAGTGGTCTGGGCTGGTATTTTCTGTGGCCTCTTAGAGATGGTAGAACATCTGTCCAGGTCTTTCTGGCTTTCAGAGTCTCCACTGAGTAGTCAGGTGTTATTCTAATGGGTCTGTTTTTATATATAGCCTGTTCTTTCCCTTTCAGCTTTTAATATCCTTTCTTTATTCCATATATTAGTGCTTTGACTACCATTTGTCATGTATGTTTTTTTCTGAGCCTGCCTATTTGATATTCTGTATGCTTCTTTTAACTTGATAGTTACAAGTTCTTTTTTAAATTGGGGGGGGGAATTTGTTCTATGATTTTGTTAAAAATATTTTTTGTGCTTTTGACTTAGGTTTTTTCTCCTTTCTCTATAGCGTTCATTCATAGATGCTGTTGTTTTATACTGTCCCAGATTTCCTGGATGTTTCATGTCTGGGTTGTTTTTTAGGCTTAACATTTTAACAAACTAGCCATTTTTCCTATCATGTCTTCAACATCTGAAACTCTTTCTTCCATCCATGTTCCTTAATCTAAAGTTTTTGTTTGACAACCTGTTTTCCATTTTTCTTTTCATTTCAGGTTGGGTTTTTCTTTATGGATTCTAATTGCTTTTTATATTCTTTCATCTTGAACTATTTTCAATATTCAATGTTTGTGCTATCACAATCTTCATTAAGGCTTTTATTTATATCCTCTTTTATGTCTTCAAACATGTTTGTAATTTCTACTTTGAAATCCTTTTCTTGTATTTCAGCTAAATTGCTTTGCTCGTGGCCTAACACAAGGTTGCTGGATTCATATGGTCGTGTTTTCTCAGGTTTGTGATTTTGCAGTGCATGTAGTCATCTGGAGTTCTGATATTTGAATCACTTTTTAGTGTAGAGAGCTGGTCTTGTCTTTGTTGGGAAGGCGGTTCAACATTTGGTTATTGTTGCCCACTGTGAGTCCTATCCAAGTGTGGTCCATGAGGGGTCCCAGATAGATGAGTTAGAAATAAAATGGACAGGGAAGTACTGGGGGAACCCTAGGTTCACATAAATAGGCCAAGTCCCTAGGGGATGGGGATGGGCTTGGAGGAGAGGCTTTTACAAGCAGGCCTCGCCAAGGCTAATGATTATATCTGGAGAGACTGGAGTAAGTTTTGTTCTGTGCTGTGTTTTTTTTAAATTTCATTCAAAAATTTACACTTTCTCCCCGTACCCCAGTCCTCCCTCCCCCATTACCCTCCTTTCTCACCCTGCTTCCATAAGAGA
>JAQHUG010000256.1:2310198-2341650 GCA_028555095.1 Dicrostonyx torquatus | reverse complement strand
CTTGGGGAACCCAGGACCCCGCCTATGATGAGGGATGCTTGGGGACAAGCACTCCGGTCCGGATATGTTGTTTTGTTTTTAAGACAGGTTCTGACTGTACAGAGTATGCTGTATTTGAACTTGTGTTCCTCCTGCCTGAGTATGCCAAAACCTGCCTTACAGGTATACCCCAGGATGCCCATCTAAGGCTACTCACTCTTTGTTCTATTTCATTTTATTTGTTTTTGTTTGTATTTGTGTTTGACCACATGGCCTCGTACATGTTTGGCAGTCATTCTACCACTAATCTATATTCCCAGGCTGGTTGTTTTTCAAATTCTAAAATAAATTTGTGTGCATATGTGTGTGCACCTGTATATTTGTACCCTTGGAAACCAGAAAAGGATGCTGAATCCTCTGGAACCGGAGTTGCAAGCAATTGTGAGCTAACCAGTGTGGGTGCTGGGAAATCAAACTCCAGCCCTCTGGAGAAACAGTAGTTTAGTTTTATTGGAACTTGTCCCTTTGTTTTTACTGAGTAATGATCCAACTCACGGACTCCTCCGTGCCTGTATGTTTTCACTGGTATCTCTCAATTACAAAACATCCACCCCTTTTCATTCTGCTTTGTCACATGGAGAAAGGGAGCCTCCATGTTTCATGTCTTTATTATTAGCCCTTCCTAGCAGAATGTCCCCATAGGGAAGTCACAGGTAGCTAGAAGCCTGGGAGAACTGTTTGATTGGAGTTGCTGCCCTGCCCAGTCTCAACTCTCATCTTGGAAGTACCAGCAGGTTTTAGGATCTGAACATGGTCATATTATTATCTGTCCCCATTAGCAGTATTGTCAGCTTTAGAGATCCAGAACAGTACCAAACTACTTAATGCCACAGTTGTGAGTACCAAAGGCTTGAATTCTCTGTGAAACTCTGGAGGTAAGATAACTATGTCTTCTCCTTAAATATTTGGGCCTTAGAATAGTGGGATGAACTACAGCACTCTGTGCTTGAGTGTTTCCGAGCTCTCCCTTTTGACCTCTAGTCACAGTGGTGAGAAAAAATACATTTTATTTACTAACTTATGCTTAACTCGGAGGTGTTCTTCATTAGGGTGTCGAACTCTGTGTGATTCAGAACATACATTGGTAAAATTCATCAGAATTTTATTACTGCCCATTAGATCTTGGGGACATGATTTAGATGTGGATAGAATTCCTTTAAAATCAGGCCACACAATTACCGTCACTTGTGATTTTAAAATAGGCATGTCAATGTACTTAAAGAAGCTTATGTTGGATGGTGCAAGTGTTATTGAATCATGTTTCCTCCTCAAATAAAATCCCTAACTCTTAATCAAACTTTAAAAACTGTATTGTAGAGGTGGGGGAGAACTGTTATCAAATGGATGACCAAATTAACATTTTTATATATAGGAAACCGTTTGAAATACTTTTGTCTTCCACTCATTTCTTTGATGTACTCACTATATGTGAGTTGAGAATTAGATTTGGTTCAGGCAGAGGGGAGGACTCCTGACCAGAGATTAAAAAAAAGCCCATTCTTCTAAGCACTTACAATGCACTACATTAGTAATACTTAGGGCCCTCAATTACCTGTTAGATAGCTTTCTCCAAATTATATTTGCAGGATTTGGTGCATTTCAAGGATACTGCTGAGATAATATGACATTTTTAAATAGATATTTTCATAAATATTGTTATATCCTAAATACATCACATACTAAAAAGTGTTTTTGGGAAAAGTATGTATAATTTCACTATTAGAAAACCTTTTTGATTTTGAAATTGTATTTGTCCAGAAGCTTGAGAAATACACAGGGAATCTTTAGATGGCAGAGATTATACTAGTACTTTACACTGCTGTGACAAAATCCTTGAAAAAGTAAACTTAAATGTCCGGGATATAGCTTACTAGGAGAGCAGCTTTTTAGTACCCTGGGTTCCAACCTCAGCACCACAGAATAAATATAAAGAAAGAATGATTCAGCAATCAGGACTTATCTTCAAACCTTAGCAAAGCAGGAAAGAACAACAGCAGTAACCTATATTGTCTTGGGAGCCCTCTGATCACACTTGACCAACAGCTCAGTAGAGAGTTTCTCGTGCTATGTTTTTTTGTTAGACAGTCTATAACTCTTACTGGGAACACTGTCAACACAAGTGGAATAACTTGGCATAAACTACACAAACACAGACATACACAGAGACACACAGACATACACACAAGGCACACATCAATTTGTATTCCCACCAAGCGATACGGGTCCCCCTTTCCCCATGTCCTCTCCAGCATTTGTTGTCGGTTGTTTGGCTGATCTGTGACATTCTCACTGGAGTAAAATGAAATCTCAAAGTTGTTTTTTTCTCAAATTTTCCTCATTGACAAGAATGATCAAAACATTTTGAGATATTTCTCAGGCATTTTTTTCTTCTTTTGAGAACTCTCCGTCCAGAAACACAGCCAACTTTTTAATTAGATTCTTTGTTCTCTTGACCCTTTGCTTTTTGAGTACTTTATATACTAATCCTCTGTCCGATATTCAATTGGCAAAGATTCTCGAATTCCCTGAGCTTTCTTTTGACTCTAATGACTCTTTCGAAGGACAGAAGCTTTTCCATTTTATGAAGTCCTTCTCACTAGTTGTTGGCTTTAGTTAAATTTAGGCAAATGGAGTTGTATTCAGAAATTCTTTTTCTGCCCCTATATCTGTAGGGCAGTACCTATGTTTTCTTTAGTTGGTTTTAGTATTTCAAGTTTCAATTGAGGTCTTTGACCCATGCTGTCAGACAATGGTCTTTTATCCTGTCACTTGTATTATTTTTAATAAAATGCTAATTGGCCAGTAGCCAGGCAGGAAGTATAGGTGGGGTGACCAGACAGGAAGTAGAGGTGGGGCAACGAGAATGCTGGGAAGAGGGAAGTACAATCTGCAGTTGTGACCCAGCCTCAGAAGAAGCAAGATATGACTACCTCACCAAATAAGGTACCCGGCCACATGGCTAACATAGACAAGAATAATGGGCTGATATAAGTTATAAGAGTTAATAAGAAGCCTGAGCTATTGGGCCAACCAGTTTATAATTACTGTAGACCTATAATTAATGTAGACCTCTGTGTGTTTCTTTGGGACTTAATGGTTGCAGGACTGGGCAGGTCAGAAAACCTCGGTCAACAGACCCATTTGAAGTTAGTTTTTGTGTGAGGTGAGATATAAAACTGATCCATATGCATATGGACTTCCGATTTTTCTATTTTTTAGCATTATTTGGAAAATTTGTCTTTTTTCCAGCATATGTTTTGGTCATATTTGTAAATGTTAGATGACAGTAGTTGTATGTGTTCATGTTTGGCTCTTCAGTTGTATTCTGTTGGCTTATCCACCAATTTTTGTGCCAATGCCACACTCCTTTTATTACTATATCTTTTGCAATATATCTTTAGATCTGGTATGGTAATCCATCCAGTACTGTTCTTTTTATTCATTTAGGCTTGATTTGACTATCCTTAGTCTTTGGTAGGTTCATATGAATTTTTGCATTTTTTTCTATTTCTGTGTAGAATGTTTTGGGAATTTACTTGGGATTGTACTGTATATGCACATTGCTTCTCGTAGAATAGTCATTTTCACAATATTAATTCTACCAATCCATTAGAGGTTTCTCCATTTTCTTGTGTCTTCCCCAATCTTTTTCTTTAGATACTAAAGGTTTCACTATAGATGCCTCTCCCCTCCTTGGTTAGGATTATTCTTAGATTTTGGGAAGCTTTGCTGAATGGGAGCCTGATCTTTTTTCTTCTTGTTTGTTGCTAGTGTGTAAAAAGTGTTAGACACATCAGACACAGAACTCAGAGGGTTCAAGTTGGCTCTAAGTTGAACATCTCCTCCCTGAGGACTAGAGTTAATAGTATTGAAGATGTCCACAAACTTCCATGTGAGGGAAGCAATCAATAGCCCTACACAGTTCTATCCCTATAAACCACAACATTGGCCAGCATGGCAAAAAAAAAATCCTTGAGGATATACTCATATCTTGGAAGTAGCAAATAGTTGTCTAATTGGACCTAACATCAACTCACTATGAGGGAAATCATGCCTAGTACTGGGCATGTATCGAACTCCCTAGGGCTAGTGACATCATGGATGATAGAGGAGAATCTTCTACTACTCACTTTACTAAACCAGCATAAATCGTGACTGCCTTCTAAATATTTATTCTTATAGCCACATTATAATCATATCTCTTACCCCTCATCAAAAAGTTTCTCTTTGCAACAAATGAAGACCATTACAGATAACCATAGTTGGTCATAATTCAGAGATCATTGGATCATGGGGTGCTAAGCCCTAATGGACACATATAGAGCAAACTTCTACAAGTAAGGTTCAGGGAACATTATGGATAAGGGGATGGAAGGATTTTAAGAGCTTGCAGACTAGAAAGTTTGCTGTGAGTTTATGTCTTCTAGAAATATCAAAGAAGATACGCCCATGAGACTTCAGCAATATGGCTCCCCAAACAGGACATGAACAATGACAACATCAATAGACATGCTATAATGTTCGGGTAAATCTCACAAGGTCCACCCTTAGACAAAGAACCATAGGCAACTAAAGACTTCTGAGAGAGGGAGAATTAGATGTCCCAAGAGATGATCCCCTAATTGGTTATTCAATTCCAATTGGTCAGCCCTGAAATCATATACATTAAGCAACACTAAAAGACTCAAAATGCTGTGTTTACAGATTTATCAATATGTTTGTATATATTGCATTCATATTTATATTGAAGGACATTATAGATACGATATATATATATGCATATCTCTCATGGTGTGGATCTCAAGTTGAATTAGTCGTTGATTGGACACTCCCACAAGTTCTGTGCCATATTTACACTAGCACATCTCACAGGCAGGACAAATCATAGGTTGAACGTTTTGTTGTTGGGTTGGTGTACCATTTCCTCCACTGGAAGCCTTAATGGTTACAAAAGATGGCCGGTTCAGGCTCTGTATCCCCCACAGGAGTGTTGTTTGTAATAAACAGAATCTGAAAACAACCTAGACGCCCCTCAACCTAAGAATGGATAAAGAAAATGTGGTATATTTACACAACTACATCTACTACTCAGCAGTAAAAAACAATGACATCTTAAAATTTACATGCAAATGAATGGAACTAGAAAAAGCAATTCTGAGTGAGGTAATCCAGACTCAGAAAAATGAACATATTATGTACTCACTGATAAGTGGATACTGGCTATAAAGCAAAGGATAACAAGCCTATAGTGCAAGACCCCAGAGAAACCAGTAACAAGGAGAACTCTAAGAGAAACATACATAGATCCCTCTGGGAAGGGGAAATAGACAAGATCTCCTGAGAAAATTGGGAGCATGGGGTTGGTTGAAAAGGGAAGATGGAAGGGGAGGAGGAGAGGAGGAGGGGAAAGGGATAGTCAAGATGGGGGAAGCACAGAGACAGAGAGCAAGCAAAGAGATTTTTTTTAATGAAGGAGCCATTATGGGACTAGCAAGAAACCTGGCACTAGAGAAATTCCCAGGAATTCACAAGGATGACCCCAGCTAAGACCCTAAGCAATATTGGAGAGGGTGCCTGAAATGGCCTTGCCCTGTAGTTAGATTGATGACTATCTTAAATGTCACCATAGAACCTTCATCCAACAACTGATGGAAGCAGAGGCAGAGATCCAGAGCAGAGCAGTGGGCTGAGCTCCCAAAAAACAGTCAAACAGTGGGAGGAGTGAGAACATGAGCAAAGAGGTCAAGACCATGATGGAGAAACCCACCGAAACAGCTTACCCGAACTAATGGGAGCTCACCAACTCTGGCCAGATAGGGAAGGATCCAGCATAGGACCAAACTAGGACCTCTGAATGTGGGTGACAGTTGTATGGCTGGGGCAGACTCCAAGGTCACTGGCAGTGGGGCCCTGATTTATCCCTATTGCTTATACTGAATTTTTGGAACCCATTCTTTTTGGATGAATACCTTGTTCAGTCCAAATATAGTAGGGAGGCCATTTCGTGGCCATTTCAGGCACCCTCTCTAATAGTGCTTAGGTTCTTAGCTGGGGTCATCCTTGTGAATTCCTGGCAATTTCTCTAGTGCCAGGTTTTTTGCTAGTCCCATAATGGCTCCTCTTGGACTTTAGGAGACAGAGCCTTGTTGGATGAAATGTATCCCTGGAGGCAGATCTAAAAAGTGAGTACCAGCTCACTTCCTGTTCACACTTGTTTCCTTGCTGTGGACACAATCTGACCAGCAGCCACCTAGTCCTGCCACGTGTCTTCTCTTCCATAATGGATGTATTGCCTTAAACTAAACAAGAATTAACCCTTCCTTCTTTCTTTCCTTTTTTCTTTCCTTCCTCCCTCCTTCCTTCCTTCCATTGTTTTTGTCATGTATTTTGTACTAGAAATTTAAAAAGAACCTGATACAAGTGGTTGTGGTGAAAGATCAAAGCGCAAGAGAGTCTACTGAAGCTAGAAGGGCAGAGTCGGGCTGATGGGTGAATTCTCACCATGAAAGGATATTGGCAGATATCAAACGTCCAGATATTACCAACCTGTTCCCCATCCAATAGGCAAATTCACCAGGACAACAAATAAATGGTTTCCACAATTTGTCCTAATGATCTTACTAAATAAACTCTTTTCTGAGTGTCATTTTTAAATATCCAGTTAGTCAATTTAATTATAAAATTTATTTCTATGGTATTGTTTTCTGGGACCTAGTGAGTGCTAGGCAGGCACTCTGCCATTAAAGTATAAAACTTAACTTAAACCCATTCTCTCTTTTCTCTAAACCTGTTTTCACTTTTTATTTTGGTTTCCTTTCCCTGAGTTACCGAAGTGTCAAAATTTGGCAAGTCATTATATTGGGTTGCAGGATTTGGTCAGCACTAGCTAAACCGACAGTGTCTACAGGTGGGACTTTCCAAAATGGGAGCATTAAAAGTGATAAAGCCTGCAGAGGGGGGTTAATAGAAACCTAAAACTGATGTCACACGTCTGTGTGTACCTGCTTGCTAATGTGGATTATTTCATGTGCGTGCACATGGCTCTGTTTTCCTGTGGAGACTCAAGGTCAACACTGCACACCTTTTTCAGTAGATCTCCACCTTTTCATTTGCTTTTGTCTGTTTTGTGAGAGACTCTCATTGAACCTGAAGCTCATTGATTCAGCTAAGCTTGTGAGAGATGCCAGTCTCTGTCTCACCAGAGCTGGGATGACAGAAACATGCTATATGGCAGCTTCTTACATGGGTTCTAGGTATCCAAACTCAGATACTCATGCTGGTGCAGCAGGTGGAAGGTGCTTTAGCAACTGAGCCATGTTCTCAGCCCCGGTAAGTCTTAACTGAGAATAAAAGTTATGCTTAGCAATTTAATGTAAGACAGCAGTTAAGAGTGATACAGCACACAGTTACAGGAGACATCTCTAAGGAGATGGTATAATAATAAAAAAAATTTAAAAAACACAAAAACAAGATGCTGCATAAGTTGTCCTCATTCTTGCTAGACATACTGAGATTTCAGATAAGGTTACTGGTGAGAAAGAGTGTAACAGTCATAGCAGGGTGCTACTTACTGGCTTGTTCCTCATGGTTTACTCAGCATGATTTGTTTACTCACCCAGCGATGGCCCCACATGCAATGGCCTATCCCTCCCCCATCAATCACTAATAAGAAAACTCCCTACAGATGGATCTTATCAGAGGGATGGATTTTCTCAATTGAGATTCCCTCTTTTCAGTTGACTTTAGCTTGTTTCAAGTTGACATAAAACTGGCCAGCTCAATGTTAACAAGGCATAAGTGATTTCTAAAATTATCAGGGACACTACCTCCTTTTGTGGAATATTATTTTAACTAGATAATGATGTGTTTCATTTGCTTATGCTGTAAAATATAACTTTAACCGTGTAAAGGTCTGTTACATTTGTTTATGCTGCATTTGTTTAATATGTAAAGATGTGTTGCATCTGTTTTACCTTGCCTGCCTAAGGCATTTGATTGGTTTAATAAACAGCTGAACAACCGATTGCTAGGCAGAAGAAAGAACAGGTGGGGCTAGCCGGGAGAGAAAAGAAATAGGAGGTGAAATCTAGGCTAGAGAGAAAGGAGAAAGAAGAATGGGAGAAGCAGGATGCGAGAAGGAGGGACACACCCAGGGTAAGAAGCCAGGCACAGAGAGAGCAAGAATGTGAGCAAAGGTAAAAGCCCTGAGGCACATGGTAGATAGAACTTTCTAAGTAAAAAGAGCTAGCCAGAAAAGAGGGAGGCTAGGCCAAGCATTCAAAACCAATAAACAGTCTCCTGGTCATGATATTGGAGCTAGCTGGTGGCCCAAAAGAAAAGTCTGGCACATCCTCCAATAAGGCCATCCCTCCTAATCTTATCCAAACAGTTCATCAACTGGGGACTAAGAAAGAAAATATAGAAGCCTATGGGGGGCATTCTCAATCAAATCGCCACAGCAACCAGTAGCAATGATAATAGCCTGTATTGTTTGGCTGGTCTGTGGGACTCCTCTGACCAACCTGAGAGCCATATGCCATACCTGACAATGAAATTTTTATTTGGCAACCTATAGCTTCTTGAATAGGCACAATCTACTATATATGGTAATCCCATTTTTTTACTCATATATAAAAATTTACTATTACATACAATATAAAGTAGTAGATTTCCATATGGCCTTTTCAAACATATTTAGCGCTGATTATCCCTCCATGTACCCTGCTCTGTCCTATCTTCCAATCTGTGTCATCACTTAAACTTCCCCATTATTCCTCTTACCCCTTCATATCAAAAATGTACAAAATACAACAGATTATATGTAATATTATCACTTAATTATAAACTAATTGATTTTTAGCGGTAATAACTATAAATGATAATAAGAATTCATTAGATTGGGCAGATAAGGATGAGGAGTTACTTAACTGAACATTCTGACTTTCATAGTTTCTATTGAGAAGTCGAGTATAATTCTGATAATTCTGCCTTTATATATTATTTGGTCTTTTTCCTTTGCAACTCTTAATATTCTTTCTTTATATGTTTAGTGTTTTGATTATTATGTGTTGAGGGGACTCTTTTTTGGTCCAGTCTATTTGGTGTTCTGTAAGTTTCTTGTACTTTCATAAGCTTGTCCTTCTTTAGGGTGGGAAAATTTTCTTCTATGATTTTGTTGAATATATTTTGCAGACAAGTGGATAGAATTAGGAAAACCATCCTGAGCGTGGTAACCCAGACCCAGAAAGGCAAACATGGTATGTGCTCACTCATAAGTGGATATTAGACATAAAGCAAAAGATTACCAGCCTACAATCCACAAGCCCAGAGAATACAGGAAACAAGGAGGACCCTAAGAGAGATGTACATGGATCCCTCTAGGAAGGGAAAATAGACAAGATAGATCTCTTGAGTAAATTGGGAGCATGTGGGAGAGGTGGAGAGTGGAAGGGGAGTGTGAAGGGGAGAAGGGAAGGGGGGAGTAGAGGAGTGGGGAAGGAGAGCAAAAGGGGTCAGGAAGGTCAAATTGGGGGAAATGTCAGAGAGGGAGAGCAAGGAAAGATAAATCTTGATAGAGGGAGCCATTATGGGGTTAGCGAGAAACCTGGCACTAGGGAAAATCTCAGGAATCCACAAGGATGATCCCAGCTAAGAATCTAAGCAGTAGTGGAGAGGGTACATGAACTGGACTTCCCCTATAATCAGATTGATGACTACCTTAATTGCCATCACAGAACCTTCAACTAGTAAGTAATGGAAGCAGATCCAGAGATCCACAAATAAGCATAGGGCCAAGTTCCTGGGGTCCAGTCATAAAGAGGGAGGAGCAATAAATGAACAAAGCAGTGAAGATCATGATGGGGAAACCCACAGAAACAGCTGACCCAAGCTAGTGGAAGCTCACTGACTCTGGATTGACAGTTGGGGAACTTGCATAGGATTGAATTAGGTTCTCTGAATGTGGGTGACAGTTTTGTGGCTTGGCAGTTGGCTGGGGCCACTGGCAGTGGGATCAGAATTTATCCCTTTTTGGAGCCCATTCCCTATGGAGGGATGATGGTAGAAGATACAAAATAATCCCACACTAGTTCAGAATTACGTATGATAAAGGGTTATTTATTTAGGGGAGACATACAGATCACTGTCCTAGATCACAATCCTCTGCACAAATTGCAAACAGGAACAGGGTCTAGCAGCCAGAAGTGAGAGCCAGAAGCAAGAGAGCAATTATAGGATAAGAGACCACACCCAAATGGGCTGGTATCTTTAAGGCTATTGGCTGAAGGAGTGGAAGGAGCTCCGCAGGAGAGGGATAACTTCCTGAGCCTAGATGGAGAGGAGGGTGGCAGGGAGGGGTTGGTACTGCCTCAAATGATGTGACAGACTTTGTTGACTGTCCATGGGAGAACTCATCCTTTCTGAAGTGTGGATAGTTGGGGGAAGGTGGAATAAGTGGAAGGGGGAAGAAACTGGGATTGGGATTAGTGCATAAAATAAAAAAAAATTATTTTAAAAAGTAAAACAAAAAAAGAGTTACTTAACTGGAAGACAGGCTGTTGACATTTCCACAAGAATCATACAGAAAGGAAAATTCAAAACAAGATAATATATAGATTAATTACATATATATACATTATTCTATTTTTAAGAATTATATTAAAAATTATAATAGCCCTTATATTATTTTCTCAGAGACTGCAAGAATATAAAACAGACTAGGAATCACATTCAAAGACCTGTTTGTCAACATCTTTAGAAAAATTATTTTATTTTTATTTGTGTGGGGGGGGAATGTATCTTTATGTGTGTGTTTATGTGTGCATATGTATATGTGTGATGTACCCAGTACATGCAGGTCCCTGTGAAGACCAGAAGAGTATATAAGATTGCCTGGAGCTGGAGTTACAGACTGTTGTGAGTCACACAACATGGATGCTGTGTACCAGACTCTGGTCATCTGGCAAATGGTATCCACTTAACTGATCAGCCATCCTGGCCTCCCACTACTAATTTTCTTAAATGAAGAATCCTTGATTTCAGTCCCTTGCTTTAACACTGAGTTGCATAAGTCTCATGATATTATTAACTTCCTTGTCTTATTTCTTATATTTTGAGTGTGCCCTACCTGAGAGTCTTTCTTCAAGTTCTCTTGTACATTTTTTTCCTGCAGTTCAAATCCCCTACTATCACCCTTTGATAATTACACATTTCACTAGAGGAAGAAAGTAGCAAAAGCCGTTGAGTCCTTTGTTATATCCCTACCTTTTTATGGAAAGTCACAATGTTTTTCTAGGATTCCATTTTGTCAGATGCTTGCCTGATTCCTTTGATCCAAAGAGGAATTCATCTTTTAAATCTAATTGCTTCCCTGATGGAGTTTTCTACTTGTATGATCATGCTGTCAGTGAGCAAAGAACCTCCGTTATCCCTTTCCAATTTGACGGTTTTATTTCTATTTATTGTCTAGTGTTTCTGGCTAAGATTTCTGGGACCATGTTGAGTGGGAGAGAAGAGAGGGGATACCATTGTTTTTGTTTCTCATCATAAAGAAAAGTCATCGCAGAGGATAATGTTACTCTGTGAGGTCTTCACATTTGGCTTTTCTAATGGTTTAAACAAATTTTCTTCTTTACAGAGTATGGTGAGAGCTTTGGTCACAAAATAGAACTGAATCTTGTTCAGCATATAAGATGCTTTTTGAAGTGCTGTGAACTTGAAGTTTGTTTATTTGTTGGCTTATTTTTTGAAGAAAATGTTCACAAAATATTGTTTTTATGATTCCCTTAAAGTCATTGAGTAGTATATCAAGAATGGAATGAAAAGTGATATGTGGACAGTAATCCATATTTGTAAAACACAAGTGATACAATTAGAGATGCAGCTTCTTTTGACAGATGTAAACTAGGCAAAGCTAAATTTTGAGCAATAAACAAGTTTCATTTGCAAAGAGGTTTGATGTAGTAGGAAGGCCGCTTGTTTGTTTTTCAGCCACCCAGACTCCCGAAATAATCACACAGAAACCATATTATTTAAATCACTGCTTGGCCCATTAGCTCTAGTTTCTTATTTGCTAACTCTTACATCTTAATTTAACCCATCTCCATTAATCTGTGCATCATGAAGTCATGTCCTACCAGCAAAGTTTTAGCACAACTGTATCTGGTGAAGGCTCCATGGCTTCTCTCTGACTCCATCCTCTTTCTCCCAGCATACAGCCTATTTTTCCCACCTAGTTCTGTTCTGCCCTGCCGTAGGCTCAAAGAAGTTCTTTATTAATCAATGGTAATCACAGCATACAGAGGGAAATTCCATATCAATTTGAGGCATCTTATTTTGTCTTTTACATCCAAGCTGCAGCCTCCCCTTATCCTTCCCTCCCAGTCCTTCTCCCCCATCTCACTCACCTTCCCCAACCCCCTCCTTTTCCATCTCTCTCCCAGGAAAGGGCAGATCTCCTGATTAGCAATAAAACATGGCATAACAAGTTATAGTAATATTAAGCACTTCCTCATGTATTAAGGCTGGGCAAGGTAACCCAGTACGAGGTGTAAAGCCAGTAAAAGAGTTGGAGCTCCTGTTCCCATTGTTGGAAATCCCACAAGAGGACTAAGCTACACAACTGTAAGATACATGCAGAGCACTAGGTCAGTCTCATGCTGACTCCCTGGTTGTCAGTTCAGTCTCTGTGAGCCCCTATGAGCCCAGGTTAGCTGATTCTGTGAGCCTTCCCATGGTGCCCTTGACCCCTCTGGCTCCTACAATCCTTTCTCCTCCTCCTCCTGCACAGGATTCCCTATCGCTGCCTAATGTTTGGCTGTGATTCTCTCCATCTGCCTCCATCAGTTGCTAGATGACACCTCTCTGATGACAATTGTGCCAGGTGCCAATCTGCTCAAAGGAGATGGCCACTTCAGGCTACTTATCTGCTATCGTGAGAAATCTCAGTTGGGGTCCATTAGGTTCCTGGGAGATTACCCTGTGCCTGACCCTGAAATACCCTCAAGTAGTTCCTCTCAGCACAGTTCCTGCCTGTGTCTTCCCTGCCCTGCCCCACAATGTGATCACTCAAGTTCCCCGTACCCAGTCGACTCAGGAAATCTCTTCTCCTTCCCCTTCCCAGAGAGATCTTGGTGTTCCTCCATGAACTCTCCTTGTTACCCAGTTTTTCTTGTTTGTGGATTACAGAATAATTATCCTTTATTTTACACCTAATATCAACTTATGAGTGAGTACATACCTTGTTTGAATTTATTGGTATGGGTTACTTCACTCAGGATTATTCTATCTAGTTTTATCCATTTACTTTCAAATTTCCTGGTGTCCTTGTTTTTAACAATTGTGTAACTGTACCATATTTTTTTTTAAAAATCCATTCCTCGGTAGAAAGACATGTTCTGGCTATTACCAACAAAGCTGTTATGAATGTAGTTGAGCAAGTGTCCTTGTGGTATGATTCAGCCAGAGCGATATAACAGAGTCTTGTAGTAACTGTACCAATTTTTTTAAAAATCCATTCCTTGGTAGAGAGACATTTAGGTTGCTTCCATGTTCTGGCTATTACAAATAAAGCTGCTATGAACGTAGCTGAGCAAGTGTCTTTGTGGTATGATTCAGCATCCTTTGGGTATATGCCCAAGAGTGATATAACTCGGTCTTGTGGTAGGTTGATTCCCAGTTTTCTGATGAAATGCCTCACTAACTTCCAAAGTGGCTGTACAACTTGGGAGTCCCACCAGCAATGGAGGGAGGTTCCCCTTGTTCCACATCCTCTCCAGCATGAAGTTTCACCTGTGTTTTTGATCTTAGCCATTCTGAGAGGTGTAAGATGGAATCTCAGAGTCATTTTGATTTGCATTTCCCTGACGGCTAAGGATATTGAACATCTCTGTAAAGTGTTTCTCAGTTATTTAAGATTCTTCTGTTGAGAATTCTCTGTTTAGATCTTCACTCTAATTTTTAATTGGATTACTTGGTTTGTTGATATCCAGTTTCTTGATTTCTTTATATATTTTGGAAATCAGCCCTCTGTTGGATGACAGATTGGGAAAGATCTTTTTCCATTCTGGATGCTGCCATTTTGTCCTATTGATGGTGTCCTTTGCTATACGGAAATTTGTCAGTTTCACGAGGTACAATTGTTTAATTGTCAGGGCCCATCTCCATTTGGAGGAGGGAGGCCTCCTCCATAGGGTTCACATGCTCCAGGGCAAGGGCGTGAGGATTAGAAATATTAGGAAGAAGGAACAAAGATATTTCTTTTGAAAAGAGCCAGAGATGTGGAATAGAACAGGGAGGACAACCCAGTGAATAGTGAATACACTCTTGTTTATTTTTCATATGCTTATATATCCCAGCCCAAAAAGGGGGGAAGAAAGCAAAAGACTGCTTTAACATAACACAAAGAACAAACAGAGTGATTACCTGCTCCAATACCTGAAACATCAAGCAACTCTATCCTGAGTTAAGCATAATGTTCTTTAGACAGGACATGCAGTGACCACACCTTAGACCAAGCATCCTATATGCAGCTACTCTCTGGGTCAAACCTCCTGTCACATCCTTGAAGGAGCAGGAATAGGCCTGAATTCTCTGACCTTTGGTCAAGGTGGAACAGACCCACTTCTGTGGGCCCCCACATATTCCTCTCTTTTTAATTTAATTAATAAAACCTGTGTTTCTGCTACAGAACAGGTTGTGCCTGGCTTATGCTATCTTCTTCTACCTTCCAGATTTACCCATCATTGGTACATACATTCCATCACATATAGCCCGTCTTAGATTGTCTGGAGGGAAAAAGCTCTTACCTGTCATTGACTAAAAGTCTCTGTCAATGAAGTGTTAAGAGAGGGTGTACCAGTAGGCACTGTGTACCTCTGAGCCAACTTACCATCAAGAGAGATTACAGACAGCTAGATAATCATATGCAAGCATGTAAGGCTTTGTGATATACATGAGCCTATTGTCACAATATCTCCTAATAAAGGAGTGGAGGCTGAACAAGATGGAATGGCCTTTTAAAATTGGTCCAGGATGTCTTTAACAGGTTTTAGCTGCATCAAAATAAAATAAAAACTTGTCTTATTAAATCTATCAAATCTAAGGACTCATTGGCAACATGTCAAATTTTTCTCAGACAGCCTCTAATCATTTCTAATCAATAACATCTTCAGAGTGAACTAAGGAAGTTACAACATTACCAGATAAATACCACAAGTCTAGTATGAAAATTAACAATAAACACACAATTTGTCAAATCACAATTCTCTTAAGTCTGTTCTAAGCAAAAGACAAGAAGAGGTTTCTGTGATGGGTGAGCTATGAGTCTTTTTTCTCTCCTATACTCCAATAGCATTGCTGCTTCTAACTTTCGAAGATAAGTTCAAACCATCCCAGTCTCTGAGTAGCAGCAAAAACTTTTCTGCCATTCCATATCATTTCTGAAGAGCGACTTAAGTCACATATTGCCTCCATAATTGAGTTCCATTGTCTTAGCAAGACTCTTCTCCCTAGAGGGGAAATTTCTGAGGTTTTAGTTCTCAGATCTTCTATTTCAATAGCTGATTGAACACAGATTGAGCAAAAACGAGCTCTGTGTCCCAAGATAAAGTATGGATAAAATGCCAAATATTCAGTCAACATTCTTGGGCTGTTTTCAAAGTATATAGGACTCACAAAGGTCTGGACGTTTGTGCAATAGATCCACCAAGAAGCTGCGAATCACCAACCATCACCATGGCTTTCCTTCCCTTCTCAGACTGCAGCATGAGATTAGCGGGTCAGGAATCGGATATCTCAGATATCTCATTCCAATTCTTCTGTGGGGGCACCAGAGGTTACACTGTCATCAAGCCTGGCATCCTTCTGCTGCACACACCAGACTAGACATCCTGGAAGCCATTGAGTCTCATTCTTCTCCTGTAAAAAAACACAACCATGCCCTCAATCCCATATTAAAACAGGGTCAGATCTTTCCATAATACAGTGCTCAATGGGAGCCCTTGCACTGATGGTGGTTATTGCTATGAAAAGGATGTGATAACCATGATGAACAGTGTCAGCAAACTTTTGGCAGAGAAGCCAGAAATGCAGCTGAGATATACTACAGTAACCTCTGCACCAAAGGTGACCATTTTGGGAACTGTGGTGTCACCAGAAACACATACATAAAACTTGATTCAGGCAGCCCCTGTGGGAGAGTTTGGTGAGAGAGAATAATGGATATTCCCTTTTCAAGAGATCATTCCACTGTTCACTGGACTCTATTCAATGGTGAGACTCAGACTACCATTTGGGGATGGCCATCCTGACATTGGCTATATGAAAGATGGTGCGAGTTGTGGTCTTAAGCATGTGCGCATGTATGGAAAACGTGTTCATAAGTCAATTTTGGGAGAGCATTGTTTGGCACAGTCATGCATTATAAAAGCAGTTTACAACAGCTTACAACATTGAATTGAGACTTTGGGAGGTGCCCACCCACATATGTGGCAATGGAAGGAGCGTTGACAGTGGCTATCCACCTGAAGAAAGAGGAAAATAATGTGAATGATTTTTCTGATCTTTTTTTTTTTATTCTTTGCATTAACATGGCTTTTAAATAGGTATGTGATATCACCTTTAAGGGAAGAACGCAGTATGTCTACTTCCAATGAGGAAGAAAAGTTCAAAACTAAAAGTACTTGAGATGGAATAGCAGTTTATAATTTCATAACATCAAATCTTAGGAAGTTTCCCATGTCTTACCATTTTGACAATGAAGCATTGCATATTTCAGAGTACACTAATACAACATCCTAGGGATATTTAATATTGCAGGATCAAAAAAAATCAGTATTCATAACTAATGTTCTTCACTTTTAGCAATTTTAGTGCTTCATGCTATCTTACAGTGTTCTCAGTAAAGGCCCACCCCAGGGATCCTGCAAGTGTGGTTTGCTTTTGCCTCTCTCAGTTCCAGACTGCCTCCCCTTTTTTTGTTGCTTGTCACATAAAGAACAGGATTCTTTCAACCCTGTTTGCTCACTGGGAGTCCTCCCTAGTGAAATCTTCTTACCAGGGAGTGACTGGAAACCCTGGGGCATCTGTTTAATTGAAGTTCCCATCAGTATTGTCTCAGTGGCTTAGTTCTCACCTGTGTGACATCAGCAGCTATCTTTTGGCCCTTGATTACAGGATGTGGCCTACACCATGTGTGCATCCACAGAAAGTGTTGCCCTTTGTCACACTGGACAAGCACATATTCATTAAAACTGTACCACGGAGGGATCTGCGACAGAAGAGATCACTGCCCTTTGCGTCTTCTCTCTCAGGTGTCTCAGAAGTGGCTGTAAGGTGGTGTCGTAGGTGGCTCATAGAGTAGGCAGTGGTTGCTAGCTACCGGAGGTAATTTTTTAAGGTCTCTACACAGAAGGCATTATCAGCAGCAATTGAACTTCTTACATTATTTGTGTAGTATAGAATGCACAGCTATAAAACCTGTTCCATCCATAGAGTGCCTGCCTGACAACTGTGAGACCCCGAGGTCTCTAGAATCCATGGGAAAAGACTGTGGTGGCTCTGGTGCCTGCAATCCTGGTGCTGGGCAGGAAGAGACAGACAGACTCCTAAAGTCACTCAAAGGCCATTCTATCCTAATTAACTCCAGGTCAAGAGTCCTTGTCTTCAAGGAAGTAGCCAGAATTTCTGAGGCTGCCACTAGAGGTTGTTTTTCTGTCTCCACATGAACATGCTCACATATGTCCATGTGCACTTTCACACAATATCATTGCTCACACACAAACATGTATTTGCACATGCCACATACATGTGAAAATAGGATCAAGAGGATTATAATACTCTAATTCTATGCAGACATTCCGAAGAGTTCACTATCATTTATTTCCTGTGGAAATAATACCAATAATCATACATTACAAATATATTATAAAGAAGCAGATCCCTGTGCTGGTGAGAAGATTTAGATTAAGAAAAACATCAAACACTGAGAGCAATCTGAAACGATTAGAGCAAGCCCAGCTTGCCTCTGTTCAACAGTGTCTGCTCAGGGCTACATGTGATTCCAGGGTGGAGATTTAGCATAGTCAGGCTGAGGATGTGGGGTGAGAGACAGTCCTTTGCTGTAATACAGCACCAAACTCATGATCCAGGGCATTATTAGATGTCATGGCAATTATCATTAACATCATGTATCATCATCTTCAAGTAATATCTGGTAAATCTGAGGATTTTATGGGATCTTCTTTGTGAAGCTGAAATATCTCAGTTCTATAGTTTCTGAAGGGGTTTGTCTCAAATACACACAGGGTCTCTATAGAACAATTAGTTGATTTTTGAATTTGAATGTGATAAGGCTGTAGAGAGTCGACCGAGCCCCGTTTAGATGAACTTCCATGAGAAGTTCAAACCTAAAGGAACAGCATGGTCTACATTCTCAGTGAAAGGCTGCATCCGCTGTAGGAATAATGCAGAAACAGAATGGAGAGCAGGTCAAAAACTGACTGAAACACGCTCCCCTCTGACCTTGGTCACCCAGGACTGAGTTGGAGAATCTAGCTCTCTGGACTGTTTTTCTAACAGACGAAATGGGGTGAAGCTCTTAGTATATCTGCCTGGCGGTTAATGGGCTGTCTTTATACAATTACCTGGGAATGATTATTTAATTATAAATAGCTAGAAATATACTTAGAAATATAGACCCTTTTATTATCTTGAGGTATGTCCCATCTAACCCATATTCTTCAAGTTATTGATTGTGAAGGAATTTTGACTTTTGTCACAAGCTTTTCTTTAATTCTTTTGAGATAGTCATGAAATTTCATTTCTCCAGTCCATTTAGGTGATAAATTATAATTACTGATATCTGGATGTTGAACCATTCCTGCATCTGTGGAATAAAACTAACTTAATCATATTGAATAATTGTTTTGGTATATTCTTTTTAAATTATTTCTTGATTTTATTTATTTACCTTTTTGTTAAAAAGTTTTGAATACAATATATTTCATCATGTTTTCCCTTCTCTCAACACCTTCAAGATCCTCCCCATCTTGTCTTTCAAGAAAAGAAAACAAATTTAAAATCAAAACAAAAACCAACAAAAGAAAAAAATGCCTACATCCACCACTTCTACCTCTTAGAGTTTTCCACATAGATCCCTAAGCCTTGAGGGAAGGGCTTTGAGAGAAACATCTGATTTTGAAATAAGTTCTCCAAAGTCTCTCACTTTCTTCATGCTGTCCAGTTGTGAATCTCTGTTAATTCCCATCTACTGCAAGAAGAATCTTGTCTGATGAGGATTAAAAAGGCATTGATCTTATGGGTCTAGCAGTATGCCAAGAGGAGCCATTTTATTGCTATGGTCCTTTATGAGAATAACAGTATTACATTTTCTCCTAGGTCCATGACATCAGGTTCTTGGACACTTTAGCTGTGTCTTGTATCTGTTCCATCTCATGGAGTGAACTTTAAATCTAATTTTAGAAAGCATTTGGAATGAGCCCACTGCTAGGGTGGCTCCCACAAACAGACCAGGCTATACAACTGTCACCCCATGCACTTAGGTCCCATGCAGGCTCCCCAGCTGTTGGTCCAGTCAGTGAGAATGCATAAGTTCGGATCAGCTGTTTCTGTGGGTTTCCTGTCCTGCTAATGACCCCCTTGCTCACAAAATCCCTCCTCCCTCTATTTGTCTGGACTCTGGGAGCTCAGGCTGGGGCTTAGCTGTGGATTTCTCCATCTGCTTAACCTTGATGTGCGGGTGGGAGGAGGGGGGTCTTGGTCCTACTTCAACTGAACTTTCCAGGATTTGTTGACTCCCCATGGGATGCCTTACCCTTTCTGAGGAGTGGATGAGGGGTGGGTTGAGAAGAGGTGAAGGGAGCAGGAGGAGGAGAGAGAGGGGGAACAGTGACTGGTATGAAAAATGAATGCAAAAATTTAGAAAAAGCACTTGGTTGCTTGCATGATATTTGTACATGATTACACGAGTATATCTTGCAGGTAAATTGCCATGGTAGTCCCAGTGTTGGTAGCTGGGTGATATTGAGGATTTCCTTTCTCCTGTAATGCACAGAGTATCTTCCAGCACCATGAACACTATCAGTAGGGTGAAGCTTCTAAGTGGTCACAAGCTCAAACTCTCCATGCTTGATAACATGTGTGTCCTCAGCAACTGGGCCTTATCATCAGGTTGTAGAAAGCAAGTAGCAGCCATGGAAATAGCTCATGAAATTTTGGATTTGTTTGGCAAATGACTCAAGAAGATATAACCCATTCCTGGCACTAGAGATTTTACTTAGTGCCGTAAGATGTCTACTTGGGGCATTGTCACCTTGGTTTGTTTGGCAGGTCTAGAAAGTCATCCATTTATATTTCTCTTAGATTTTACAGCTTGATGGAATGTTTATATTAATATATGTCCTAATGGTGTTCTGAATTTCACTCATGGCTGTCATAATGATTCACTTTTCATCTCTCATTTAATTAGTGTGGCTCACAGATTGTTGATCTTGTTTATCTTTCAAAAATGCAACTGTTTGCTTCACTAAATTTTTGTATTTTTTATTTCTTTTCTTTCATCTCTGCCATCATTATTTACTTTAAACTACTAATTTAGGAATCACCTTGTTCTTGGTTCCACAAAGTCCTTGGGTATGCATTATTTGAGATCTCTGTGATATGTAAGCGTAGGCACAAGATCCTATATACTTTTTTCTTATGACTGACTTCATTTCCTTCAATCATCTTTTAATACTGTGTTTATCTTCATTCATTCCTAGATGCTCCTTGATTTCTTCAATAACCCAGGCATCATTCCGTGTGATCTTTATTGAATTTTCCAGAGTTTATGTGTGTTTGATAGTTTCATGTGGTATTTTGTGGTTTCACTTTATTGTGATCAGATCGAAAACAATTATTTCAGTTTTCACATATTTCTTAAGACTTCTATTTTGTCCTAATATTTATCTTAGAGAAAGCATCATATATGCTTAGAAGTTACTTATTCTGTACTCTGTAGGTGGATTATTATGTTGCTGTCTGTTAAGTTCATTTGATCTCTAATGTCATTTAATGAAGACGGTTATATGTTTGCTTTTTGCCTATAGGTTGAGAATAAGCTAAGGCCCTGTGGGCAACATAAGCAAAAGTAGAGAAGATATAATAATTATATGACTTATGGAGGAAATGCAGAATCATAGTAAGGAAATGAAATTAATTCATTTTGAAGAGTTATTGAAACATAATAGAATATCTGACTACTCATACTGAGGAGATAAAAGAAAGCAAGCTGGTTGAGAAGGTAGAGCGGAGTAGAATCTTAGCCAGTTGCCAGGTTCTACAGTCGGAGAGTTTCTTGTTACCAAGCAGCTCAATCTAGAACTCAACCAGGAGAAAGAAAAAAGGAAGGTGGGGATGAATATTTCCTTTGTCATGGAGAGTCTTCAAAAATAATCTGTGTTTCAAATGAGGCATGAAACAAGCTATCACTAGATGAGATGATGGACATTGTTACTTCGCCTGCCAGTAAGTCATTCAATAGCGTAGCACTGACAATTAGACTATGATTCCACACAAGAACACACAATGTGATTCTTACCTATAACCATCTTCTTTCCTATTCTGCTCTACTCGCTTGACTGGGCAGCCTAAAAATTTTGAATGTGTGCCTATTCTTGCCTTGAATAACACTGAAGTAGACACTGCTTCAGAAAAAAAATGTTAGGTAGTAACTGCAGTACAAGAATTGATGGATTAATTTGATGAAATTATGGAAAGAAACACTGGACAGAAGATTTTGAATGCCAAATTTAAGGTTTCTGAGTCATTCAGCACAAAGTATAAATGATGTCACAGTCACTCAGGAACTATGGCATGTTGAGCCATTTAATAAAATATCATAGGCAGAACAAAGACAATCCAGAGTGTATTCTTTTGTTTTCCTTTGAGAAGATTGCATGACAACATTTTAAGCAAAAATTATGATGAATTTATATTGGTTAAGTTAATTATTAAGAGTTTTGCATCAATAATAAATCAATGTTTGTCATGAGAGCATGGAAAGCAATAACAGGTCCATTTAGTAACAAGATACCAATAGCTTTCTCACCAGGACTTAAGAATTCTGAAATCATGGGCTTTTGAACAGTGATGCTTTGGCATTTTTCAAGTGCATGAAAGTGAAGATAGATGTATAAATTTATTATTTACTCTACAGAGATGATTCTCTCTCTCTCTCTCTCTCTCTCTCTCTCTCTGTGTGTGTGTGTGTGTGTGTGTGTAATAAACTGATACTTAAAAAGTAATGTGAGCAGTGTTTACAGATCTCTCCTAAGTAAATTTACTGAAAAATTAATGGTCGCAAATTGAAAGAACACTTTATATGTATTCCAAGTTGATATGTAAACATCAATATTGCTTCATAGGAATATGATAAATATGGTCACTGTATATTGACACCTTTATAGCATTAACTATTTATTGTAGGTATGTGAACTCATATGTTTAAGAAGCAACATGTCAAATTCATGAGTTTCTTATATAGATTCAGAAAGTAACAACAGTGGTTAATTATAATTCTGACTTGTACCTCTAGATTATACTTCAACAAAATAAAACAGAAGTCAAGTGCAAATCAGATGCGAAGTTGTGCTGTAAACCAATAACTAAGCCATTTATCTCATACCTGGCTCTTTCTCTTCTACATTCGCCTGCCCATAACTAAGCTACTCCTATGTCTGCCTTCTTTTTCATTCAGACTTGCTGCTCTAATGCATCCACACAGCTCAAAGACACACCATTAAGAGTCAGCACTGCATGCAACCAAGACAAGGGCATTCTCCTTTGATGTCTATGTAGACATGCTGGCTATGAGTGAGACTGTGGTGCACACGAGGATAAGTCATCTGCAACTCTGGCTGGAGATCTTAATCATTCTCTCAACATGGCCCATCCCTGGGCATGCTCAACACACCAGCCTCCCAGAAGTCATGATACCCTTAAGGGTCAGAGGCAACAGAACAATGCAGGCGATGGGATGGCTGACCTACAGCCTGCACTTTGGGGGCCAGAGACATTTAATCTACATGAAAGCCGAGAAGTTTTCAACATCTAGACACCTCTCTGTATTCACCTACACGGAGCAAGGTGCTCTACACAAGGACCAGCCCTTTGTCCAGAACAATTGCTACTACCATGGCTATATGGATGGAGATCCAGAATCCGTAGTGGCTCTTACCACCTGTTTGGGAGGCTTTCATGGAATATTGCAGATAAATGGGACAGTATATGAAGTCAAACCCAAGAACCTTTCTTCCACATTTGAACATTTGGTTTATAAGATGGACAGTGAGGAAACACAATTACACCCCAGGAGATGTGCATTAACAGAAGAAGAGATAGTAAGGCAAATGAAGCTTCAAGAGCATGTTAACCCCACACTGATGCAAAGCAGCTATGAGGGCTGGTGGACCCACAAGCGTTTTCTTAACCTGGCATTGGTTGCAGACCATGAGCGAATTCTCTATCTGAATGGCAATCTGTCACTTGTGCTCCTGGAAATATTGATCATCGTTGAAATAATAAACATGATTTATCTTCCACTGGATGTTGAGGTAGTTTTACTTGGAGTTGAGATGTGGAATGAAGGAAACCAGGTAATAGCGACTGACATAAATGATTTCCTGACACATTTTTGTTCTTGGAAAACTGTCGCCCTTAATAATCGCATTCCAAATGATATTGCACATCTTTTTGTGCTATATGATTTTCAAATGTATCTTGGATTAGCCTATGTTGGAACTGTTTGTAAGCCATCATATAATTGTGGTGTTGATTCTCTGATAGGCTCTAATCTTTTTCGTTTTGGACTTATTATAGCACATGAAATGGGTCATAACTTGGGTATGTCGCATGATGATGACTATTGTACGTGTGGAAAGGAGGCATGCTTAATGGCTGCAGCAGAAAATGGCATCTACAAATTCAGTAACTGCAGTTATGCTGAGTTTTGGCCAGTTTATGCTACTGCCAACTGTATGCACAAGGAAAAGAAGCCAGTAAGCAAATACAAATTAAAGCTCTGTGGGAATGGTGTCGTTGATGACGGAGAGCAATGTGATTGTGGATCTTCAGAAATGTGTCTAAAAGATCCATGTTGTATGAGGGGCTGCACCCTCAGAGCCGGAGCTGCCTGTGCTTTTGGGCTGTGCTGCCAAGATTGCCAGATCATGCCATCGGTCACCATGTGCAGAGAACAGGACAATGAATGTGACCTTCCAGAATGGTGCGACGGACATTCACACCAGTGCCCTAATGATGTCTATTTGCTTGATGGGACCTCCTGTAAAGATGGTGGCTATTGCTTTGAAAAGAGATGTCGTAACTGAGATGAACAGTGTCAGCAAATCTTTGGCAAAGAAGCCAGGAGCGCGGCTCAGAGATGCTACAGGGAAATCAACAGCCAAGGTGACCGGTTTGGCAACTGTGGTATATCCAGAGGTACATACTTAAGATGTAATGACTCAGACATCCTCTGTGGGAGAGTTCAGTGTGAGAATGTAATCATTGTTCCTTTTATGGAAGAGCATTCCACTGTTCACTGGACTTACCTCGATGGTGTCACCTGTTGGGGAACTGACTACCATTGGGGGATGACAAGACCTGACATTGGTCATGTGAAAGACGGCACAGAATGCAGTCCAGGGCACGTGTGCATTAATAGTAAGTGTGTCAGTAAATCAATTTGGGTAAGTGATTGTTCACTAGAGACCTGCAATATGAAAGGGGTCTGCAATAATTTACACCATTGCCACTGCAATTTTGGGTGGGACCCACCATTTTGCCTTTCACGTGGTTATGGAGGGAGTGTTGACAGTGGCCCACCATCTAAGAAAGTAGAGAAACCCAAGAAAAATTATTGGAAACTCATTCTTATTCTTTTTGTTATTATTCTTTTTGTTGTTATTTTGTTCTCTGTGTTAATTTGGCTTTGGAGTAAGAATGCAGTGTCTCCTAGGAGTGAAAAAGCCAGTGTTTCCACTTCAGAAGAGGACAAAGGGTCCAGTGATGTCAGCACTGCTAGCAAAAGCTCATAATTTCAAACGGAACACCAAACCCTTAAAACATCTCATGTCTTACCAAGTGTTAACTTGGCCCTTGAAGCATTGCTTGTTTGAGAATCCATAGAACAAAACCATAGAGATATTTGATATTTCAAGATAAAAACACTCAACATTCAATAAAAATTTGGACCTATTACTTAACTGGTGTCTTCACTTCACGCTATCTTACATAAAACAACTTCTAAACAACCTGACTACAGAGGGCTGAGTCCTGGGTCTTTGATCCTTTCCTGAATCATAAAGGGTCCAGCACCAAGGCTGCCAAAACCCTCTTCACACACAAGGTTTCCATAACCAGGAAACTCACTCCCAACCTCTGTGCTGAATATCCTAGTGTCTTCATGGTGATGTCCATTCCAGAGGTGGTGGCCACACCATCTAGTTTGCAATATGTGGGTATCTTAGGAGAGATATTATATGTTATAATTCAGACATAATATTATATGTCTCAATGCTGAGTGAATTCCTTTTTACAACAGAGAACACAGGAAGGAGCCACATATCAAAAGATTTTTTAATTTTCAGTTTCATATTACTACCTTGGGATTTTTTTAGCTTGTACTTGAGTAGAATTTTTGAAGGTCTCTAAACAGAAGGTGTTATCAGAAACAATTGAAATACTTTCATCTTTTGTGTAGTATAGGATGCAGGGTGATAATGCTTACTCTGTCAGAAGAGTGCCTGCCTCACTACTATGAGACTCCGAGGTCTCCAGAATCCACGGTAAAAGTACAGGTGTGGTGGCTCTGGTGCCTGCAATCCTGGTGCTTGGCAGGAAGACACAGGCAGACTCCTGGGTTCACTCAATGGCAATTCTATCCTGATTGATGAATTCCAGGTCAAGAGTCCTTGTCTTCAGGGAAGTGGCCAGAGTTTCTGAGGCTGCCACTAGAGGTTATTTTCCTGTCTCCACATGAACATGCTCACATATGTGCATGTATACACATAGGTTCACACAGAAACATGCATATGCACGCACCACATACATACACTTACATGCATTTAAAAATAGGTTCCAGATGATTATACTACTTAAAATTCTGGTAGAATACATATAGTAAGGATTCACTATCACATTCCCTGTGGGAATAACACCAATAATCCTAATTAAGCCTAGAAAATCATATAATAAAAGTGGATCTCTGTGGTGGTGAGAAGAACTAGACCAAGGGAAACGTCACACAATGAGAACAATCTGAAATAAGCAGAGCCAGCCCAGCCTGCCTCTGTTCAGCAGTGCCTACTGGTATCCGACGGGCTTTGAGGGTGGTATTTGGCACAGGCAGTCTAAGGATCTCCCCTGAGAGACAGGAAAAGCCCAAGTCTTTTGCTGTGGTATAGCAACAGACTCGTGAACAGGGCATTTTTTGTTGTCATGGAAATTATCATTAGCATCATGTGCCATCATTCCCAAGTAATATTTGATGAATTGGATTATTTTATGGGGCCTTCTGGACAAAGTTCAAGATCTAAAATCTATGGTTCCATGACCACTTTGCATGTGAACACAGGACATAAAGGGGCTTCTCTTAAGTACACACAGTGTCTCTGTTAGGACACTTTATTGATTTAGAACTTGATAATCCATGGCTGAATGGGAGAATCTAGCTTTTTGGTGTGTTTTTCTAACAGAGGAAATAGAGTGAAACTCTAGAATATCTACCTGGAGACTAATTGACTGTATTTATACAATTACTTGGACACAAACTTTTCTATCCTTATTATAGTTTGAATATACCCAGGAAATTTATTTCATTTTCTTTGCCAGTATAATAGTAATTGATGTGGCATAGAAGAAAATTTAGAGGTTGCTTTTGTGGATTAAAGCTCCCTTCCAAGCACTAACCAGACCCAATGTTGCTTAGCTTTGAGATCAAAAGAGGTATATCCTATTCAAGGTTCTTCTAATGAAGTGAATTGAATTGATTATCACATGGTTTGGGATACTGTTACCGGGGAGACATGAATAAAAGTGTACTTTCCAAATTAAGCATGTACCCATAGACCAAGGGAAGAAGACCATCCAAGACCATGGAAGGACAAATACTGTAAACAGGAGGGAAAGCTATTCTTGTGGTGCCATAGCAAAGACATTTCTGCACTTTGTCCATGTCATAGCGCTTTGAGGAATCCAGAACCCCAGAGTGACAAACTTGAAATACCTGTAGAAAAAAAAATTATACTATTTGGCTACGTTTGGCTAATTAAGATGTTGTCATTTTTTAAAAAAGAATCATTTATTTAAAGGCAGGCTTTATCATTAAGAATCAATCAGGAAGCTAGAGAGATAGTCAGAAGTGCCTATGGTACTATGGTACAAACATGATGCCCTAAGTTTTGTGTCCCAGTACCCATATAAAATCTGGACATGGTGACATTGTTCTATGACCCCAGGGGTGAGGGTAATGGAGATGTGTAGGAACCTGGACATCATTGTTCAGAGGAGCCAAATTAATAAATACGTGTCAAAAATACGTTGGGGGCAGCACATGGAAATGTGGTACAGCACCTTGCCTGGACAAAATCATCAAGCTGACCTTGAAGATATAAGTGTGGGAGAGCCAACCCTAAGGGCATGAAAGCAGAAGGCCCTGATACTTGCTCTTTGTTGCCAGGGGTTAACTAGCCATACCAATGCTGGAGAGCTCACCCTGGTGTTGAAGATGGCAGGAGAACCCTGCAATTACCCAGACCCAAAACCAGGGTTATGAGTTGACTCACCCCAAAATCCTTTCCTCCACCCCAATCTATGATCTACTGGAGTGAGTGAAGGGACCACTCCTGTAGACCAAAAGCTACAGGATCGCCGTGACACAAGGCAACAGCAGGATAACCAAGAGGAGGTCCAGTGAGGGCCCAGCATCAATGGTGTAGCAGAAACCAGAGACATCATACCAGACCACTGACTCTTTGCAATGAACTCTTACAAGTAAAAATATATGAATAAAAGAGTGTACTGCGTGACCACTGTGTCACACTACACCTTCCATAATGAAAATTTTTTTCTTTAAATTTTATTTTATTTTATTGGGAGGGAAGGCGTTGCAATGGCATAGGGTGATTATGAATGGATAGGAAATGAATGGAATCGAGATGCATGATGGGAAAGATACAAAAAACAGCGTTAAAAAAAGAAAAATGATGACATCATAAGTCATCATCTAGATTGTGATGAATTAAAGTAAGAGCTTTATTCATTCCAAAGGCAGAAAAAAACATAATTTGGAGAGTGATCAAAGTAGATGTTCAAAGTTGATCGTTGGCTTCCACACACACATTCATTCATGAACACATCCACATAGACACACACACACGAACCCATGTAAAACTTCAAAGAATTTGAAAGCTTACTATATAAAGAATCAGATGATTATTCTGGGAATAAAACTATGTGAAGCCAAAAAATGTTTGGAAGCTTGGTATAAGTAGAAGGAATCCAGGCGCAATTCATGAAGACACCAAGAAAGCTTTTTACTGATTTTAGATGGCCTTCCTGTCACAGCCTTGGCTAATTTGATGGGTTTATTTGAGCAACTGGGCTCATCCAGTAGTTGGCAGGAAATTTGAGAGTGGACGTCTTTCTCTTGTTCCCGATGTTTCAGACAAGCTTTACCTTCAAATCATTTAGGAGCCTGCCAGCTGCCAGCCTTTCAGTATGACTTTCATAGGGTCTATGTAAATGACTTCTACACAGGTTTTTTTTTTTGTGTGTGTGTGTTTGTATAAAAGTGATGTTTCATTTTGTCAAAAGCTTTTTATCTCTCTTGAGATGATCTTGTGATTCTTTCTTCAATTCTTATCCCCCTTTTATTTGCAGTACTAGGTTATCTACTATTGGCCATATCCACAGCTCAAGTCTTCATTTTGTTTATAAAGTTGAACACCCTAATTACATTCGCATCTTAAAGCACTTTTGAATCTTAAATGTATTTCTCATTTGGTTACATGAACTATTTTTTATATATTGTTGAATTTGGAATGATAGTTGCCATGTCCAAAGGAAACCCCCCTCCCTCAAATTCTGGGGCCCTGCTTCCCTTTACCAAAGGAGCCATTCGTTTCTTTATCTGTCTGAAGGGACAAATGGCTCTGTGGCACCTGCTAGCATACTAAGGTGCAGGCTGGCGTCCGGGCTCACTCAGCACCCGTGGCTGGTTTAAGCTTCTCTCACCTCTCTCTGCTCTACACATCTCCACCTCCTGTGCTCCCCTCTTCCATCTTCCCATTCGTACTGCTCCTATATAAGCCTGCCATTTGTTCACGCATGCGCACTCTCTTTTGCCTTCCTCCTCTTGGTCCTCTCTGTTGTCTCCCTCTCTTGCCCCTCGCTATTGATTTCCTTTGCTCACTCTCTCTGTCTTCCTCTCTCATTATCCTCCCCATCTCTCTTCTCATGGCCATGGTCCAGTCTGCTGGCCATGTTCAATCTACTACTTTCCTTCTCTGCTCTGAAATCGTCAGATGCCCCGGCTGTGCTCTCCCCAGTATCTACAATAGAAACCTTCCCCTCAACCATATCTTGGAGCACTCATGCCCTCTGTTTATGCTGTAGAGTGTTATTAAGCATTTACAGATGTTAAGCTTTTCCTTTTTTTGTGATAACTTTCTCTGGTTTTAGTATCACTTCCACATGAAATGAGTTTGGACATTCTCTTTTTGGACTAATTTTTTAAAGAGTTTGAACAGCATGATAATATTCTTTATATATTTTTAGTATTTCCTAACTAAAAACTTTTGTGCCTTGTCCTTTTTCTTGCAATCTTCCATTATTAATTCAATATTCTTATTTGGTTTTGATATATTCCACCTTTCTAATTATTTTTTAAAAAGAGTTTTTATTTATGTATTTATTATGTATACAATATTCTCTCTGTGTGTATGCCTACAGCCAGAAGAGGGCACCAGACCTCATTACAGATGGTTGTGAGCTACCATGTGGTTGCTGGGAATTGAACTCAGGACCTTTGGAAGAGCAGGCAATGCGCTTAACCGTTAAGCCATCTCTCCAGCCCCTTTCTAATTATTTTTAAGATAATTTTTAATAAACTTACACATTTATTTTTATGTGTGTGCAGCTGTATACGTGGAAAAGATTCATGTGCCTAGTGCCTGTGTCCATGTTTGTAGGGACCAAAGGATGACTTCAGCTGCCATTGCTTGGAAATACCATCTACCTTGGTTTTTGTTTGTTTGTTGCGACAAGGTATTCCTTGGCTATACTCTCCTTATCTCCAATAAATCTTTTCTATACCTAGGAATATCCTATCCTCATTTTCTTTTTTTTTATTTGCCAATAATCATTCTGAGTTTATTTTTAAATTACTTTGCTTTGTAGCAGGTTTGTTCTTAGCATTTTCCTGTATATTTAGTTTTTACTAACTGTTATCAACTCTTTCCCATCTCCTTCCCTTTAACTCCCATCTCAACCCTTCCATATTTTCCACCAACTTCCACTTCTGAAGCACATGTATTCTAGTACTCTCCCTGCTCTCTCCCTTAAAGCCTTTAAATTTACACTTTCATGGGACTCTTTCTAGTTTCCTGATGTCTTTCACACTCAATTAAATACAGATAAAAATTAGAAACTAAGATCTGCATATGAATGAGAGGGTACACTGTGTTGTCGGTTTTTTGATTTTGGTTTTTTTTTTTTTTCGAGCCTCTATTACTTCATGTCATATATTTTCCAGTTCCTTTCATTTTCTTGACAATTTTCTAATTTCATTTATATTTTTGAATGGATAAAATTCCATTGTGTATAAATACCACAGTATCATTATCTATTTGTCTGTTAATTGACATCTAGACTGATTCAATTTCTTTACTATTAAGAATAGAGCAATAATAAACAAGGATGTCAAGTACCTTTGTAGCAGGCTATATAGTCCTTTTGGTAGATGCCCAAGAGCTAGGTTAAATAACAGTGCTATTTTTTAATCTTTTTGAGAAACAATGACAATGATTTTCGTAAAGGATATACCAGTTCACACTTCCATCCTTGAAAAATAAGGATTCTTTTTTGTTTCATCCTTACCTGCCTTTCCTGTGATTTATTTCCTTGATGCCAACCTAGATAATTCCCTTTTGTCTTTCCTATTTCCTTCTGTCCTGAGTTTGGTGTGTGTGTGTGTGTGTGTGTGTGTGTGTGTGTGTGTGTGTGTGTACACGCGCGCTTGGGGATGAAATTAATTGCCTCTTTCCTTACTGGTGATTTTCTCTAAAACATTTAGCACCAATACACTCTGTTCCTACACCCTTTTGAACACTAAAGGAAGCATGCCAATGATTTGAGAAT
>JAQHUG010000256.1:2252377-2272984 GCA_028555095.1 Dicrostonyx torquatus | reverse complement strand
TTAAAACCACTTTTGAGGTCTTTCAGGAATGACATGACAATCCCATGGCAATAAGACAACATTTACCCATCATTTGGCTCTTACTTTCTTTCTGATTTCTCTTCTGCAAAGTTCCCTGAGCCTTGGAAGAAGGGATATTGATCTCCCATTTAGGGCTGCATGGTTAGCAGTTACTCATTTTTAGGACCTTGGTGCACACTTAGTAGTCACTTATTCTTGGAACCTTGACCTGCACACTTAGTAATCACTTTTCTTGGAACCTTGACCTGCACACTTAGTAGTCACTTATTCTCAGTACTTGACCAACTGTGGATCTCTGTGTTAGCTAATGTTCATTGAAAACAGAAGCTTCTTTGCTCAAGGATGAAGATAGCAGTAGTCTAGGTATAGACATAATTATTCAGAATGCAATTTGACAACCTGTTCTATTTGGCAAACAATTGTCAACCAGTTCTATTTAGTAAAACAAAAGTATTAAGTTCACAACTAGTTCCTAATACCTCCCAATCTATGGTCCACAATACCATGCCATGGAAAATGTCTGAAAAATTAAATTCCTCCTGTGGAACAGGCCTCGTATCCAATTAGAAGTCAGTTGGGTAACCTCAATTAGAGCTATTCCATATACAAATAAACACATTTTTCCTGGCAAGTTATGATAGTAGCATGCAAATTTCCAAACTGGAAAGACTATGGATGATTTTTATCCCCAAGCTTCCCAGCAACTGCGGAACTTATATCAACTAGCCAGGAGAGAAATATCTTCCAGACTAGACTGGTTTCTCTGTGTTGTATAATCAAAGTGCTTATATATTTAGCAATAACAACAAGGCCTTAACACCTAGTTCTGGCAGGCACTCAAGGGTAATGTATACTGCAACCTGTATACTTTTGTGGACCTGTGGTACCTTTGGCTAACAACTCTTAGGGAGGTATTGCATACTTGGCCTTAGGATTTTCATTTAATAACTCATGACTTCTGGGGTCAGTATTATCTGCCCATGAATGAATGGTATATAGAAACCTTTTATCTTGAATATAATTAAAAATAATTGGAAAAAAAGGTTTGAATGGATCCTGCCTTTTAATGCAGTCAGTCTGTATGTGATTAGGGAATTGAGACTATTAATATTTAGAGTTATTATTGAAAGGTGTGTATTAATCTGTCATTTTATTGATTTTGTAGTATCTGGTGCATTACTAGTCTTCTCTTACCTGCTACCATGTGCTTTATTTTTTCCTGTAGCCCCATGAATTATATTTGTCTTTTTCTTCACTTAAAAATATTCCTTAATGGAACTTCTGTAGATGTGTTTTAGTGATTATTAATTGCTTAAGCATGTTCTTAATCACGGGCATTTTTCCTTTCTACTTCTATTTTGTCAGATATCTTAGCTGGGTCTAATAGGAGCCTGAGTTGGCAGTTTTTTGTTTTTGTTTTTGTTGTTGTTGTTGTTGTTGTTTTCAGAACTTGAAAAACATCCCAAGCTTTCCTGTCTCTGTGGTTTCTTTTGGGAAATGTGCTATTATTCTGATTTGCCTGGATTAATGTGTCTCACTTTCTGCTTTCAGCATTGTGTGTTCTGTATATTAAGCAGTTTAATTGTAATATGAGAGGGGAGGTTCTAAGCTGGTCTTGTCAGCTTAGTGTTCTAAATGCCTCTTATATTCTACTTGGCATTTTTTCATAATTTAGGGAGATTTTTGCTCTTGTTTTGTTGAAATTATTTTCTGTGCCCATAGTGAAATTCTTCCTCTCCTTCCATGACTATGATTATCAGAATCAAATTTTTTATAGGGTCTCAAATGTTTCAAGTCTTTCACAGAGCTCAGATACTCTCTCCTCTTCTTGATTCATTTTATTGGTAAGAATTTTTAGAGAGTTTTTTGTTTTCTTTTTGGTTTTAATTTTTGCATTCTTTCTTTCATTCTAATTGTTATTTGTGTTCTCTTAGGATCTGTGGAGGAATTTATTTTCTTCCTTGAACACATACTTAATTATTCTTTGGAGTTCTTTATCTGGGGTTTTGTTCAATTCATTCTCACTGAAGGCCATTACCGTGGGATTAGCAATTTTCAGAGGAGTTATATTGCCTTGTTTTTTTCATGTCATTTGTGCTAATGGGTTCAAAGTTTTGCATCTAGGGAAATTACTTATTGAGCCTATTAATTTATTTTTCTTTGTTTCTTAAATTATTTTATATATTTTTATCATATTTCCCTTCCTCCATGTCCTCCTATATATCCTAAAACAAGAAACTCACACAAAATTAAATCAAACTTAAAAACTCTAAATAGACAAAAAATGCAAAAAGAGTGTACAACTACTCCTGGGCATAGGGCACACCATTAGAGGAAAACTAATTTTTCCAACAGGCATCAGTTATTAAGAGTGGGATTTTTGTGTTCATTTCCCCATCTCAAATTCTGGGTGACTTTTTTTCTGATTTAAACCCACACAGATCTTATGCATGCTGTTGCAATCTTGTGAGTTCATATTGTGTATCAATATTGTGTCTGGATGATGCTGCTTATTTAGTGTCATCAACATTTTTGCAATCTTTCCACCCTTCTATATGGATTCTTGAGCTTTGAGGAGGGTTGTTTGATAAAAGACATGCCATTGAGGAATGAGTATTCCAATGTCTCTAACTTTCTGTACATTGCCCAGCTGTGGGTCTCTGTGTTAATTCCCATCTACTGTAAGAAGAAGTTTCACTGATGAGGGCTGAGAGAGGCACTGATATCCAGGTATGTAAGTATGTGATTAATAGGCATTTATTATTAAATTTATCAGAATAATAAGTGTTTATTTTCCCCATAAGCTTCTTCTTCTCTCTTTTTCTCTTTCATTTATTCTTTCTGCCTCTCAACTCCACCTATTCTTTCTCCTGCCTTGTTATTAGCCATTTAGCTCTTTATTAGACCAATCAGGGTGTTTTAGATAAGTAAAGCAACACAGATTTCAGAGTTAAACAAATACAACATATTTGTATCATTAAAACAAATGTTCTACAGCATAAACTGACATAATACACCTCAAAATACTATTCTAAAACATTTTTCCCTTTTCTCTAAATAAAAATGAAAGGTATTAACTTTAACATAATAAAACTATACACAACAAAATCAGTTATCAGTAAGAATTATATTTACAATATTTAATCCATTTGTATTTAGCAAATTCAGAGAAAACACTACATTATCTATTTTATCTTAGCAAGTATAATGTTTAACATCTAATTTACTTTCTATCATAACAAAGAAAAACTGAAATTCAATTATTTAGTCTTTTAATTCCATCAAAGGCCCCAGAAGGAATTAATATTCCTAACAACAGAGACATCTGCCTAAATAGTCACCCAAACTCTGCAATATTGGGGCATCCATCGTCAGCCTACAGGCCAAGAGTATCTGGTAAACTTTTCATTGAGGCAAGAAATCTGAAGAACTCTTCCACCTTGTATTGGCAAAGTTTGTCAGTGTCTTTTCTCTGTGTCCTGCAGAATGTCTAGCAGACTCTTCCATGAAACAGGAACCCTGAAGGACCATCCCACCTTGTTTTGTCAAAGTTAGCGGTCACTTGCCTGTGGGTCCTGCATATCCAGTCTGCATAGAACACTGTAAACAGTCAAAGGCAAGAACAGTTTCTTTGCTCAGTGGCTAACACTGTCACAATGAAAGCAAACTCCACAAGGAATTTCTTAAATGCCCTCTTCCCTGAAGTAAATTAGTACTGCCAGAAGAAGATGTGTCTCATTATTATGAAAAGCCCTAAAGTAACAAAACATTCTAAGTGTCATATTCTATAGGTCTTTGAAGTGTTTGAAATCCTCTATCTATCTAAAATATACCTATTTAGCCTTCAAAACATACCTAATGTGACTACAAGTTTAGTTATATAGATTAACTACTTTATCAGACCATAAATCACTTCATTTTTTATACATTGCATTTTTAAATAAACTGTTTAAACACAACACACCAAACAAGAGTAGAAACATAAATACAGTGTAACAAAAATAACTTTAAATTTCTATCAATATACTTTATTCCCCTAAGTGATACCAAACAACCATAGCCCACCAAATAATCAAAACTCCCACATCCCTCTTGGGAATGTAGGCATTGTTTTCTTTATTTAGACTTTTTCCTGTTGAATGTGGGTGAAGGCATCTTAGGGTCCCAGAGAGAAAACTGGGAAGAGAGGAATCCTGGGAAGATCAGCAGTAACCTTTGCTAATACATATTGCCTGCCAAGATTCAGGAGGTCTTCCCTGATCAAACTTCCTTCCTTCTGGAAGGAATCCACAGCTTCTTACTTTCTGTGGAAATAAAAGCAAAACTGCTTCTCCAAAGCATTTTTTTTAATTTGAAAATTATAATTTTTACTTCCATTTTAAAGAATTCCTAAAATATACAGGCTGGTTTATGTCTACAGTCCCTCATTCATTTCCAGGTCTCTTAGCAGCTCTTTGCTTATCAACAATCAAAAAATTCAAAATCAATACAATACTATACAAGATCCAGACACTCTGCATATTTCCCATCTTTCCATGTCTTTTTTCTTTTACTCTGTCTCTAAAGACTTTGTATTTTAAAAACTATTTCCTTCTGTGATTTTTATACCCATTTTCTTTTCTTTCTTAAGCCTAAGCACATTGTAAAACACCCTGGAACCTGTTTAGAGGATTTTTTCCATCTGGACCTCCTTTTACTGTGTATCATTTTTGCTTTTTTTTTTTTTTGACTACCTAAGAAAACATTAGACTGCTAAGCTATACTTGAATCCTCTGCATGGCTCTCTTGACTGGCTCTGCCCACTACTAGGTTTATGAGAGCCAAGCCTAGAGTTCGTGGCCTGGTTGGAGGTTTGTTTGACCTGGAACCACATTCAACCCCCAGCTATGGGATGTCAGTGCTTTACACTGTGGCAGATATTTTTTACTTAGTTTTTTGTTTCTATTTAGTATGGAAAATGCTGTTTATGTGTTCTACTGTACCACAGAGCTTTTTAAAGGAGTCCTTTTTTTTGTTTCAATATTCTCAGGCATTAGATAGATATTCAAGTCCCATATTTGGTGCCAAAATGTTGTTAGTTGTTTTGTCTTTTTACTCTTTTGACTTTGGAGGGAGGGCTACCACCCAGCTCCCAAATAAATCACACACAGATTATTTCTTATAAATGCCCAGCCTTTGCTTGTTTTGTTTCTAGCCAGCTTTTCTTAAATGATCTTGACTACTTTTTGCCTCTGGGCTTGTACCTTTTTTTACTTCTGTAATCAATCTGACTCTGTGGCTTGCTGTGTGACTGGGTGGCTGTCCCCTAGCATCCTCCTCTTCTTGTTCTTTCTTATTCCTTCTTTTCTCTTTTTTTCCTTCTATTTATTCTCTGTCCCTGCCAGTCCCACCTATTCTTTCTCCTACCTTGTTATTGGCCTTTCAACTCTTTATTAAACCAATCACATGGAATTAGACAAATGCAACATAAAAGAATGCAATACATCTTTGCATCATTAAACAAATGTTCCACAGCAAAAACAAATATAACACACCCTAAAAATAATATTCTACAAAAGGACCCCTCAATGTGAATTTTTTGATGACTACTCCATGTTACTGTATAAATAAAGCTGTTGCCATATTATCCAATCACAAGAGGTCAACTCTAAACACATTCATTTGCACACAACATTAAATGAACTCTGTAGGTTATATACATACATACATACATATATATTTATATATATATATATATATGAATAATCATTAAAATAGAAGAGTTCATAAATTTAAGAAAGAATTGGGAAAGAAGACATAGATGGAGAGAGAAAGGGAAAAGTAAATATGTAAATGTTTCCACAAAAATAAAAATATGAGGTTTCTATCTATTGCGAATTCTTTTTTATTGTGTTCAGTAAAATTGGACTTGTCAAAAACTACTTTTTAACACTCAGAATATTTATAAGGTTTTTGTCCAGAAATGATTTTTTTTAATGAAAATGAAGCTGCTGTTTTCAGTTAAAGGGCTCTTGGCGTTTGTTACATGTTTAGATTCTCTTTCTACTGTGAATTTTCTGAGGGCTCTGATGATTTGACTTCTAAAAGACAAAATTTCTACATCTACTAAACTGAAGATTTTTTATTTAGTGTGTCGATCCTCTGGGAGAGGGTACTACCACATAGATTTCATTCATGTCTCTTCTCCATTATGGAATTTCTCATGCTTATGGCATCTGACTTCTGAGCAAAAGCCTTCTTGCATAGTCAATTTATTCATGTCCTGTGTGTATATTCTCTGGTGTCCCACAAGGTTTGGCTACTGAGTGAAAACTTCTGCAAAATAGTTATACCTATACAGTCTTGCGCTATATAAGTACTTTTCGGTGAATGAAGACTGAGCTTTGTTTGAAGGATTTACCTACCTTGTGTGCTGCTTGCAAAGGCTTCCTCGTCTTTATTGATTTCTCATGGTTTCTGCGGGATGGTTTCTGGGAAAAAGGATTTCCCACATTCCTCATGTTTGTCAGGTTTCTCTTTGGTATTGCTTCTCTGGTATTGAGTGAGATTTGCCCTCTGCATGTGTGATTTTCCTCCATATTAGTTATAATTATAGATATCCACTCTGTATTGCTTTCCTAATATTTATTGAGCTCCCATCTCATGATGAATGCTCTTCCATGTCCATTATGTTCAAACAATTTCTTACCCTTTTGGATCCTCACCTGACTCTACAGATGTGACTTTGAACTGAGTCACTTTACACAAAGATTACATTCAATCCATATTTACACAAATTTTAATGTGTAATGGCCAACAAATTTTATGTATCTATTGTATTTATAAGAATTTGTGCTGGGCAGTGGTGATGCACACCTTTAATCCCAGCACTTGGGAGGCAGAGGCAGATGAATCTCTGAGTTTGAGGCCAGCCTGGTCTACAGAGTGAGTACCAGGACAGCCAGAGCTGTTACACAGAGAAACCCTGTCTCCAAAAAAAAACCCCAAACCACCTCCTCCCACAAAAAAGAGGCCAGCCTGGTCTATAGAGTGAGTTCCAGGACAGCCTGGATTACCCAAAGAATCCCTGTGTTGAAAAAACAAGCAAACACACACACATGCACCCCACACAAAACAAAAAACAGACAGACAAAAGAATTTGTTTTTACACAGCATTTCCCTTCCTAGACTATTGAAACACCTCCCAAACAGGTCACATTCTAGGAGCCTGAGTCTTGAAGGGGATCATCATTGTCATCTATGCTCAGTAGAAAGAGTTCTTCTATGTTCAGTATCTTTTTGCTCGGGGTTAATGTTTCCTGTGGATTGATGCAGTTCTTCTCTTGAGAGTCTCCACATCCCAACTTCCTCTCAACATCCCACATCCTCTATTCTAGACAGCTGCCTACATCCTTTATTCTAGACAGCTGCTCTTCATCATCATTTCTCTTTCTACTGAATAAAACCTCAAGATTATAACAGAGATTGGGGAGAGAAATCAGTCAGGCAAGCACTGCCTTGCAAGCATAAGGACACGAGTTCAGATTCCTAGAACCCATGTAAAAAGGGTACATTGGTGTGCCAGCAATTCTAGCACTGCAAGATATCCACGTGTGTGTGTGTGGTGTGTGTGTGTGTGTGTGTGTGTGTGTGTGTGTGTGTATACAAAATCACCAAAATCACATCTGGTTAGGAAGTTTCCATTCATCTTAAGAAGACAAAGTTATTGTAGTTTTCCTTGTACAGCTTTCTCTGTGTAGGGTTCAATCCCTGTGACTCTGTTAGGGTGAAATTCACAATGAGTACCTGAAGGTCATTCCTGCTGGAAGTTATTGTGTGGTATTTTGTTTGTCTTCTGACAAATAAAGCTTGCTAGGAGTCAGAGGGTGGAGCTAGCCATTAGTTAACCATAGAGGGCTGTAGGTCTGTAACGATAGTAGACAGGAAGTGATAAGGCAGGGCAGAGATAGGCTCTCATTTGTCCCCTTTGGACCGAGAAACTGAAGAGGCAGGAAACAACTGAAGGCTGCCCCTCCGCTTTTCTGATCCTTCAGATTTTCACTCCAGTATCTGACTCCTAGTTTTCATGGATAAGAATAATTAGATTTACACTTCATCTGGCACCCCACATTGGGCACCAGGTAAAGAGAGGGGTCTTAGGGTCGTGTTACCTCTTATTAATATCAAAATCCACACAATGATTACAAGACAGAATGTGGACTCCAGCACTTGACACCAGCTGCTCTGCTGCTCCTGCTGGGCAACCAGCTCTCCAACAGTGCTCTGCAACCTTGCTCCCAAAGGTAACAGGAAAACTCCAAACCATGGCTTGCTGCAGGCTCAACCACCATCCAAGAGAGCACAAGTCCCCTTGCTTCCGGTTAAGTATCCCCAGAGAAGACCACGCCTATTGGACCAAGCTACCCCAATGCAATTGGCTGTCGGACTGAAGTCCCACAACAGGAACTTGTTTATTTCGTGTTCTTTTTAAGCCAAAATAATCTTGGAAAGCAATATCTGATGTGGGACTCCCCTCTGTATGCTGTGGATACCATTGGTTAATGAATAAAGCTGCTTTGGGCCTATTGCAATGCAGAGTAGAGCTAGGCAGAAAAACTAAACTGAATCCTGGGAGAAAGAAAGTGGAGTCAGGGAGAAGCCATGTACCCACGGCAGGAGACAGATGCTGAATGCCAGATGGAACCTTATAGGTAAGATACAACCATGTGGAGATATACAGGTTAATAGAAATGGGTTAAGAGGTAAGAGTTATCTAGGAATACACTAGAGTCATTGGCCAGGCACTGTTGCAATTAAAATATGTTCAATGTCATTATTTTGGGTCTGGGTGACTGGAAAACGGATGAGTAGCTTCCACCTACAAATATCTTTTGTGACTCGGGTACAAACTGCCAAAGCAATTTTTGATGTCTGGGGCCTTTTCTTTGTGTTACATGTCTTTTAATCACCTTTCCTCCTTCATTTCTTACTGTGCCCTTCTGGAGACTTGCATATGCACATATATGGTTTGTTTAATAATGTCCCATGATCCCATAGGCCTTCTTCATTCTGGTTTCTGTTTGCACACACCCTGCCTTTGAGTACACTGCTTCTCTATTGTGTATATTTGATCTGCTGTTGAAGCTCCTACAGTCTTCATTTTGATCAATGCATTCTTTAGCTCCGCATCACTTTTATGTCTTGTTGATATTCGAGGATGTTTTATACGATATTTTCTAAAAATTATTGATTTAACTATTATTTTTTACCTTGTACCTTTCCATGCTTCTTTGAAATAAGTACTTTTAGTTCTTTTATAGATAATTTCATTCTCTCTCTCTCTCTCTCTCTCTTTTTCTCTGTCATTCCCATTTTCTTTTGCTTTTCCTAATAATTTTTCCCAGTATTGTACCTATTAAAAAATCTTCGAGGGAGAAAAACAAAAAGAGAAGAAAAAAAATCATCTTCAAGGACCCAGCTTGGGTTTAATTTCCTCCTCTCTGTTCTTTTCTGTGATTTACTTTATTAATTTCTTCTGCTGTCTTTTTGCCCTTCTTCTCCTTGAGATTTAATGTCTTCTATTTCTTATTTAACACAGTGAAAGCATAACTATTATGCTATGAGACTTTTTTTTCCCTGAGATAAGAACCTAATTTAATGCCGGGCAGTGGTGGCGCACCCCTTTAATACCAGCACTTGTGAGGCAGAGACAGGCAGACCTCTGTGAGTTCAAGGCCAGCCTGGTTTACAAGAGATAATTTAATTCAATAATTCACAATAATTCCCAAGGTGTATCTAGTGACTTTTGATATGTTTTATTCTCATTTTATATACTTTTTGGCAGTTTGTGTGCTACTTTTTCAACCCATGGTTACTTATAATTAAGCTCATTAATTTTGACATTTGAAGATTTTTTTCAAATATCTCTATATATTGATAAATTAGTTTCATACCTTTCAGGTGCTAGAACATCTATAGTTTCTCTAAGATATATCTTTAGGAATATCCGTGTACTAGGGAAAAGAATGTTTCTTTCTAATATATTTTATTAATTCTTCAAGACTTTCATACAATGGATTTTGAGCATATTCAGCCCTCTCCTGACTGCTCCCAAATCCACCTCCACCTCCCCAACCATCCAACTTTATACATTTTTATTAATTCTTCAAGACTTCCATACAGTGTATTTTGGGCATATCCAACCCTCTCTCCTGACTGCTTCCAGATCCATCTCCCTACCCATCCATCGCTATGTTTTACTTTAATTTTCAGCTCATTGTATCATGTGTGTGCTATTCAAACACTCTCAGGTGTGAGGCCAGCTCTGGATCCTTATTCACCCCCCCACACACACACACACAATTATTGCCAATTTTATGTTGTCAAAATACCTGAGACCAAGTATTTTATTTGCTTTCATTTTTATTGTCTATTTATTTATTTATTTACAAGTAAGTGTGTGTGTGTGTGTGTGTGAGAGAGAGAGAGAGAAAGAGAGAGAGAGAGGTGGGGGGACATGCAGATGTAAGAAGAGGTCTTTGGATTCCCTGATTTAGAGTAATTTTGAGCTTCAGGACATGAGTTCTGGAGACCAAGAGCTTTACAAGGAAAAGAGATTTTTCATGCCTCTTGACTGTAGTGGCTGAAAAGACCAAATGACATCAGATAGTCATGTAGGAAGCACCTATTTAACCTGCCTATGTTACCACATAGTGGAAGGGCATGGAAGGACCAGGAAGGAGAAGCAAGAGAGGGAAAACAAGAGAATGAGCTAAAAGGACCAAACTCACTTACAGCAGCCTGTACTTAGCAGTAATGAGAGTCGGGACTCCAATGAAACGGCATTTAATCCCTTTTGAGAGTGGAACTTCTAAAGCCAAATCACTTCCACTAGGACCACATCTTATTGGCTCTACTCCATCTTAACACCATCACAGTGAGGACCACTGCTCTATCACTTGAAACCGCAGTGACCTACACACACAGATGTCTATTTGGATACGGAAATGAACAAATTTAGTTCTTTGAGACTCTTATCTAGCAGACAATCTTTTCAACCATGGAAACCTCAATAACATTCCTTTTGTGGTAATATTATATTTTGTATGACCAAAGAGTTGCTTCTCAAACTGTAGCCCCAGAATGATGAAACTTACTGGTGTTACACAGGGTACAAAACAACCTAGCCTCATAGAGCTTCAACATGGATCTACAAAATTACTGTCTACTCCCTACTGTTAACCTTGGGTACTAAGGAGATGGCTCCATTGGTAAGGTGTTTGCCATGCAATCAAAGGGACTTGAGTTCAGATCTCCAGCACCCACATGAAAAGCTGGGCATGGTTGTGCATGTCTGTAGCCCCAATGCTAGGAGCGTGGTATCATGAAACAGCTGTATCCCTAGAGTTTCCTTGGCCAGCCAGTAGAGCCAAGTCAATGAGCTCCAGATTCAGTGAAAGACCTTATCATAAAAAATAATAATACTAAAAATAAAAAGGGTGTAATATGACTGGGAGATGACACCCACTGGTGACAAAGGCTTCTACACATCTACTCATAAGCACACATGCACATTTTCTAAAAATGTTCTTATATATGTAAGATACAAACACAAGACATTGCTGTCAAGCTTTCTTACATATAAAGTGACAAAAACCAGCCTGTTAAACTGAAGCTTACCCCAAGTATACACATAGATCCACATACACAGCACTTTCTGCTGCCCTGAGTGGCTTTATCTAACACTGAATGTGCCCATTGAGTCATAGTTTAAAGCAGGCTTCTCTATGATTCTATATGCGCCTCCCAGTCTAAGCACATTGGATCTGGAAAAACAGGCACTGTCAGGTTCAATTTAGTCAAGACTGACTCTCTAACAACACTTCAAAGATTTTATTCACATAATTCATACAGGAGGGTTAGAATATGCACTCAGCTAAAAAGATCGCCTTTCTGATGAGCATGTACAATCTTGTTGCTAATAAACTCCTTTGTGTTATTTCCTACACAAATAGAGATTCTTATGGGAAATATGCTTATGTAATTTTTCAAAATGTATACTAAGGTTTATATCTGTTTTAAATGAACAATGAAATAGTAGTTTAAAATGAAATCTTAGAATAAATGAGTATCTTTGGAGGCTAAATAATAATTTGATTTATTTCCATTGACTGCATGATTGCATGAGTAAATCCAGTAACTGGTGGTTAGACTGCCCCCAGAGCAATTCTGTTGGCACTGATGTGACTGGCTGTCTGGATAGCTGAGTCTGTCTGTCTGTCTGTCTCTCTGTGTCTCCTACCAACTCACTGTTATGTAATATACTGACATTTTGATACTTGAACATTTTGATGTTGGCTATCTGGCATTATGAGGATACGGAGGCTGCAACCTCGGCATGAGGTTCACAAGATTTTCTGAGCCTCATACTTAAATGCATTTATTAAAACTGAATAAGTTTTTGTATATTATTGATAACGATCGCAAACCTACAAATATCATACCATGTGCACTGATTGTCTTCTTGTTGATTTGACACAAACTAAGACCAACTGGAAAGAGGGAAACTCATTGAGAAAATGTTTCTATCATATTAGCTTATAGACAAGTCTGTGGGAGCATTTTCTCCATTAATGACTGATTTTGGAGTATCCAGCTCACTGTGGGTGGTGCCAGGCCTGGGAAGAGGGTACTGAGTTGTTTAAGAATGCAGGCTGAGCAGGCCATGGGGAACAAACCAATCATCAGAGTTCTATGGTCTCTGCTTTAGTTCCCACCTCCAAGTTGTTCCTGCCTTGAGTTCTCGTCCTGGTTTCCCTCTGTGATGGACCACGAACTAGAAGATAAATAAAGCCTTTCCTCTCCAAGTTGCTTTCAGTCATGGTGTTTTTTTATCATAGCAACAGAAACCTAACTAATACTGCATGGTTAGCCTTTAAAATTAAAATATACTTTGAAGAACTCTCCTCTTGTCTTATTTTTCTTCTGTATTGCTAACACACAGAGGTTGCCCCATGGATAGAACTATTGCTTAAGGACTTTTCAGACAGAGCAATGTGGTTTAAAAGGACCATTCCTCTAAAACCTTAGGTCTTAGTAAATCGAGTTTCACTATATCAGAACATCTGAGGCTTAGTAACTTATAGAGAAAAGAGATTTATTTAGCTAATAGCTTTGGAAAATGAAAGCTCAAGATGGGCTCCATCCTGTCAGCCTCTAGCTGAGGAATTTTTGGTTGGGTTATTACAGAGAGATGATGTCATTGGATGCACACCCATGTAAGAGTGGTTAGCTGCTCATGTCAAATAGGTCACAGAGTAGAAAATGAAGAAGGAGAGCAAGCCAAGGAAGCCAGACTGACTTCCCTAGGACACACTCTCAGTACAACCAATTCAGTACCAACAGAGAAAGCACATTCCCAAGGAAGCGCACCAAGACCAAGCCGTCTTAATGGCCTTCCCTCCCAGTGCACTCCGTTCTTAACCAAACCTCCAGCACACTGACCGTGGGGGGACAACCAATAAAACATTCTTCATTTGAGCCGCAAGATGACATTAGATTATTCACATGTGTCACCTGAGAATTGCAAATGTTTATTTGTTTTATTTTTGGATTTTTAGAAACAGAGTCTCATGTAGCCCAGGCTGACCTTGAACGCACTACATTGTCGATGATGACCTGAACTCCTGATCCCCCTGCTTCTACTTCCCCAGTACTGAAATTACAGATCTATTCGACCACACCTGGCTAGGGTTTATTATTATTATTGTTGTTGTTGTTGTTTTATTTGGATGCATGTACACATGTGTATACAGGCACACGCATGTACAGGCAGAGGAGAGAGGCTAATAAATCACACTCTACCTTCCTTTTCCAAACAGTAGCTTTCACTTAGCCTGATGCTTCCTGCTTTGGCTACAGTGGCTGACCAGCAAACCCCATCGATGGAATCCTCTTCTCTCTGCCTCCCCAGTGCTGGGATTGCAGGTATGTGCTGGAATGCATGGCTGCTTTAGAGGGGTGTTGAGGATTGAACCCAGATCCTCATGTTTGTTCAGCAAGCACTTTCTTGAGTGAGGCATCTCCCAGGCCCTTGAATTTTGCTTAGTTTAGTTTATTTCATTTTTATCTTTTAAGTGAAAGATAAAAAAAATTAGGCTGAAGAGGTGTCTCAATGGTAAAGAGCACTGGGTGTTCTTCCAGAGGACCCAGGTCCAATTAACAGCACTTTCTTCAGGCCTCTGGTGGCACCAGACATGCACATGATGCAAAGGTGTATGTGTGTACAAAATACCCATACACTTTCATCATAATTTTTATTATTATTATCATATCAATGTGGTTATAAATGATGTTTTAATGAATGTATACATTGATTATTGTTTAAAACATATTAAGCATATTTATCTTCCTAATTTTCCTATTTGCCCTTCTCTTAGAGTTGGAAGACTTCAGACTCCTTTTAGCACTTGACATGCTGTACACAGTATTTTTATGGCGAGTTGCCCTACTGCAACATCACATTGGAGCATCTTATTCCCATCCAATTGCAATTTAGAAAGCATCGATTGATTTTCCCACGGCTCCCTGTCAATTTACTCTCTCAGTCTCTACTTTCATCTCTTCTCTCTTAAGCCTTTGGTACCTATGGTTCTATTCTCAACTTCTCTATCATTTATTTCATATTCTCCACATGAGTGAGATCTTGTGATATTTGTTTAGAATTAAGACAGTTCTGAGACCTTAAATTGCACTAAATTTTAGACTAATGAGATACAAGCTGATGAAAGAGAAAAAAAAAACCTTTGCAGTTTAGCTTGTTCTTGGTATTTCTTAATCTTTCGAAAAATTAAGTACCATTATTCCTCTGTCACTGGAATAATAAGCTCTATATAATATACTTGAAAAGCATTTTCTCAAAGTCATACATTTAGTTAAGCTACCAGCATGTCAGACTAACATGATTTTTATTGATATGCAATGGTATCTTTATTTCATGACCCCAGAATTGGATTTATGAAAATACCAGAGTGAAAACTTAGGTAGAGGTTATCTGCCTTCCATGTTAGGGCAGGATTCTATACAAGCTTAGCCTAACTGTGTTCTCTCTCTCTCTCTCTCTCTCTCTCTCTCTCTCTCTCTCTCCCTCCCTCCCTCCTTCCCTCCCTCCCTTTCTTTTTTTCTCTCCCTCCCTCCCTCTCTCCCTCCCTCCCTCCCTCTCTCTCCCCACCCTCCTCCATTTTAGATAAAACACAAGAACATGCATCTTGTGGAACTCTGTCCTCTGACAATTGGCACAGTCACTACCATTTCTAAACTGGAGCAACTGCGATCGTCTACAAGCAATGCTCGCAAGATGAGGTCTGTCAACATTTCTTGAGGAAGGAGTCCCTGCTTGGTCCCTCCCTGGATGGTCCCTGTGGTCACAGCATCTTTCTTGTCCTTCCCTCCTGTGCCCCCTGATCCTTGGGTGCTTGTAATCCTACACAGTGGTACATGGTCTTGGCGGTGCATGCCAGGATGCCTGGGAGCTGGACTTGGAGGTGAAAGGTTAAGTAAGTGGACCCCCCCATCTACGTATATTTCTGAAGGTCACCTTCCAAGCTTAATGTGATGCTGTTCTAGGATTATCCACAGTCCTCTGAGCAACACCTACCTGTGGGGGTAAAAAGCTCAATAGACCCACTGGTTCATCAAGGGTGGGAATTATTTCTTTGGTTCATTTTCTGTGTCTTGTCTGGGGTAAACAGACTTTTGTTCACAACTTTTCCCCCACGAAAAGTTACATAATAGCACATTTCTAAGTTCAAGCTTCTGTAGAGAAGGCCCAGTAGCTGCACATAGGGCAGTTTGATTTGATCATGGAGACCAGGGATAAGCTGCCTGAGAGCTGGTACTTCAGCTCTTCTGTGTAGCTGAAAAAGGTCTCCAGAAAGTCTCCCAACTGAGTCAGCTAACTCGGACTTGTTACAATGTAGCAGGTAGACCAGTCTCATTATTAAAATAGAGTCTGCCTTTTTATTTGGGATACAAAATTTCCAGGGAGACTGCTTAATGTGCTTTAAGAGTAGCAGTTCCTGCCAATCTAAATAGAAAGGGAACACAGGCAAAACCTAAAAAGATACAGTGAGTATCCACCACCCAGAGATGCTCGGGGGCACATCAACCACCTGCACAGTATTTTGAAGCATGGATCCTGAGAGTCAAAGCCAAGTAGTTAAAGATATCAAAGCTTTACAGAACAAGGAGTCTAGAATCCTTCTCCTACCTCCCATCACTGGAGGATCATTTACTTTTCACTGTTTGATCTGAAAGAATGTTTCAAAGGAAGCTACAGAGAAGGCCTGGAGGATGCTAGACAGGAAACTTTTCCATACTGGAGTTTTGAGACTGCTCTTGCCACCTGGAATTCATAGCAGTACCCAAGGAGCTGTTGCTAAGAGGAAACTGGAACTTCGTTGCGTTTTCATAGAACACGTGAATAATTCTGCTCTAATTAGTTATACAGGCATATGATGTAAATAGTAAGAAAGGGGAAGGGTCCTGTTCAGTATCTTAAACTTCCCACTTCTTGCCTGTCATTTCTGTGCTTCATTCCTTTAAGAGTCTTTACTCTCACAGTCTGGAATTGAATCTGCCTCTTTGAATCGACCTTCCAAGGGGATTTCATATCATTTTGATGCTGCCCTTTAGACAGCCTAGAACTTGAGAAAAGCATGGACAAAGAAGTTGAGAGGGTCTCTGTGAACAGACAAGCATATTGAAGCTAGAACTCATATTCCTGTATTGGGACTGAAGCGCCCTCTTCTTTGTTTAAGTGTATGACATCCTTCTCCCTGCAGAGCCTCAGTGACATATTTTTCAGTGAAAGGCAACCTACTCTCACATGAACTTTGTAATTATTACAGTAGTGTCGGGCCCACAGAAGTGGGTCCATTCCACCTTGACGGAAGGTCAGAGATCTTAAGCCTACTCTTGCTCTTTCAAAGTTATTGAAAAGAGGTCTGACTTAAGGAGTGGCTACAAACAAGGTATCCTGACCTAGGGTGTGGTTACCAAGGGTGTGTTTTGGATATTAAGAGGGCCCATAGAGGTGGATCTGCTCCACCTTGACCAAAGGTCAGAGAATTCAAGCCAGCTCCTTCAAGAATAAGACAGGATGTTTGACCCAGTGAGTGGCTCCTATAGGATACTTGGTCTGAGGTGTAGTTGCTGGATGTCCTGCCTGAACAACAGAATGTTTAACTCAAGATATAGTTGATGATCTTCCAAGTATTGAAGTGTAGACGGCTTCAGGACCGGGTACAGTAGAAACTTCTGTTTATAAATGGAGCTCAAATGTTTGGCAAGAATTTCCACATAAAACCTGAGAAAGCTTTTAAAAAATGATTCTAGACAGACAAGAACAGAGCCAAGCACAGCGTGTTGGTAGTCGTCTTTACTCCAGTAGGCTCTGTTTGCTGGCAGCCAGCAGAGATGCAACTCCTTTAAGAGAGGCTTCCTGACTCAGCTTAAGCTGAAAAAAAAACCTCACAGTTCTTTTAAGAGGCCCTGCCACAAAACACTTAAATGGTGTTTATGAGTAGCCAGCATATGTGTTGACATAGACCCAGAGACTCCACAGAGATATGGCAATAAATCTGACTCCCGCCAGTACCTCTGCCATTAAGCAAGACTCTGAAAAAAGCTAAGGAATGGGGTGGAGCCAGCTGCCAAAGCCATAGCTTTAATTTTTGTCATGCTGTTTAGTAAACTAAAGACTCAGGTGCTCAGAAAAAGAAAGATACACAATAAAGACAGATTGAGAAGGAAAAAAACCTAAACAGTTTACAGTGTATTTAAAAATATATGTGGGCTTGGGAGAGAAAAGAAAAATGATAAAGTCCTTTTATAAAAAAAAAAGAAAGAAATAGAAAAATTGGGTACACTGGCACATGCCTCTAATCCCAGCACTTGGGAGGCAGAGGCAGGCGGATCTCTGTGAGTTCAAGGGCAGCCTGGTCTACAACATAAGTTCTAGGATGATCAAAGCTGCACAGAGAAACCCTATCACAAAAAACAAAAAAATAAAATAAAATAGAATTTAAAAAGTCATGTAAAGATGGAAAATACACAGAAAATCTGGATACTGTATGTTATTGTGGTGTCCTTGAATTTTTTGACTGCTGAGGAAGGAACAACAGCTACTAAAAGATATTTGATTATAAATTCTGCTGTATTACTCCAACCTATGTATTTTGAAAATGCCTTGACTTCAAAATTTAAGCCAAAATATATGTTACTTTGAAGAAGAGGTTTTGCTTTTGTTTCCATGGGAAAGAAAAAGGTTGTGGATTTATTCTAGGTTAAGAAAAAATAAGGTTTGATTGAGCAAAATCTGTAATGTGAACAGATGGTACAGATGATCTAGCATTTCAGAGCACCTCTGTTGCAGTTTCCTCTGAGTTCCACATCCAGAACAGCCTCAAGACTGCTGACTGAGATGTTCCAGCCTCACAGAATACTCCATTTAGGACTTGACCATAATCCTAAATTTTTTTTGGGTGCCCACACAATTATCAGTGCCCCCAATAAGCAGGAAGTATCCGAAAAAACTATGCCCACATTCCCAAAAAACTGGATAATGGATGTTTGTCTTTGCTTAGCATGTTGGTTACGAGTTGTTGCAGATAATGGTCAGGAAAAAAAAAAACTAAACAAAGGAGATTAGATGCAGAGTTCATGCTTTGAAAAGAAAAGATAATGGAAGTGCTGTGGGATAATGCTATTGTACCCTGTAAATATTTGTCACTCATATTGGTTTAATAAAATGCTGATTGGCAAATAGCCAAGCAGGAAGTATAGGCAACCAGACTGAGAATTCCGGGAAGAGGAAAGGCTCAGTCTGCAGTTGCCACCTGGATGCAGAGGAAGCAAGATGAAAATGCTACACTGAGAAAAGGCACCAGGCCATTTGCCTAAACATAGATAAGAATTATGAGTTAATTTAAGTTATAAGAGCTAGTTAATAATAAGCCTGAGCTAATAGGTCAAACAGTTTATAATTAACATAAACCTCTGTGTGTTTCTTTGGGACTGAACAGCTGTAGGACAAGGCAGGACAGAAACTTCTGTTTACATTGAAACAAGTAATTGCTCTATTTATTCTTTGTGTCATGTTAAAGCAGTCTTTTGCCTTCTTCCCTCCTCCCCCTTTTGGAATTGCAGTGTATAAGCATATAGAATACAAAAGCAGGTGTACTCAGTCTCCACTGGATTGGCCTCCAAGTTCTATCTTATGTCTCTGTATTTCTTTCATATCTCTGCTCTTCCTACCTAATTTTTCTAAGCCGCATGCTCCTGCTGTAGGGAATTCTTCAGCCAGTAGTGTTTAAGTTGCCCACTCACTTGGGCATGGACTTTTATACTATAAATGCTGATGTAAAGCATGTGCTCCCTCTCTCTTCTGGATGCTTAATTCCCCATTCTATCAGGGGACTGTGATCTGTGAGTCTACCCCTAAATAAACAATCTTTTATTATATTCAATTCTGAGCTTGTGTGTGTGTGTGTGTGTGTGTGTGTGTGTGTTTAGCATCTTTCATCATCTGGTGCCCTACATGGTTCCAGATCCCACACCTACTGGGTGCACTGGTCCAAAAGGCCCAAATGGTTCACGGCACAGAAGGTCTCCCACCCCTGCCCGCCTGGCTTCCTTTTACCTACTCCCCTGCTACAGCGGAGCTAAGTGTGCAACGACTTGGAAATTTTTCAAGCTTGCACACATTTCCCCACACCACTGCCATGTTTCCTACTGCTCAGCTACTTGCACAGCTTCTGGATTGTGCTCCCCGCTCGTGAGTTCTGGGCTCCTTGCTTGATGTATTGACCAGAATCAAGTCAGAAGGCTGAAGCTGCACAGGACTGTTCACACCACCACAAGTTGTGCCATGAGTCGCAACTCTGCAACTGCGACACCTGATGGATGATAAAGATTATTACACCTAAAACAACTTACTGAATCTCATAACACAGGTAACTATTTGATTAATTAATACATCAAAAAACTTGAAAGTTGTATAATTGCAGACATTAGCATGTAAAATTTTAATAACCTTTTGCTGATACTATGGATTATATTCTGCAAGACTTATATGGTTTTTTTGGTGCCTCCATTTATTGGATATTGGGACTCAATTTTTTTCTTCATTCTTAAGAAAATGGTTTGATAACAGAGCCAAGAATGAGGCACTTTTAGAAATGATACAATCATTACAGACTAATAATGTACATCTAACTGAAAGGATTAATACCATCAAAAATCAAAAGTTACCTAAAAAATTAATACTATTGAAAAGGATAACATTAATTTGACAGACAAAATTCAATCCATGTCAAAGCGTACTAAGAAATTATCTGAAAGAATTGATATGGTTGAATCTGACAATCAAAATCTACTAAAAAGTTATGATAGGTTAGCAGATAGAGTATCTCTCCAGGAAGGCAATCTGCATGCTATCCAAATAATGTCTAAGGATGAAGTGTTATTTTTAAAGAAAAAAGTTCAGACCTTGGAATCACATGTACAGAATGAGGACCAGAGGCTAGGTGCCTTATTGAAATCACTAGA
>JAQHUG010000256.1:2215556-2243786 GCA_028555095.1 Dicrostonyx torquatus | reverse complement strand
ACTTTTCTTCATACATATTTTTGTCTCTTTTGTACCTTTCATTGAATATACATCCATATAAATAATTTTTAAGTTTTCTACAATGAACAATAAATTTTCCTGCAGTAATCTTTGAAGTTTCCAGGAAGAAGATGGGGCCCCACAACAATGACTCCACTTGATTGATATGATGTGCTGATGCTGGCAGCGCTACTATAAGTCCTGTTTGGGGTATCAGCTGCTCAAGATGCTTCCAACTTGGTTAACCGAAGTGGTGCACCTTTTTTACAATGTTCTGGCCAGAGCTCCAAATAGGAACCTCAGAAAAACCCTACCAGATACTCAGAGACTATTTACAATTATACCAAACAGTAATCTTGAAACTTAACCAGATTCTATAGAAAGAACATTGCCCCAATGACAGCTGGTAATTCTAGGATGATGTCCCCTCTCCCAACAAAGTTTATCCTCAGGGATAGGGACATCAATTAGGGGTTGATTATAATTGGTATAGGGTTAGGGGTTGGGAAAAAATTATGGAGGCTCAGGGATATCTTTGAAAAAAAAAGGAAAATTGGATAGGATATAGATCAGATTATTACTCACACTACTAATAATAGTGAGTAATAGACTGAATACTTGTGAGCTATTATTCATAGGCAATTTACATTGGTATAGATTCTTGTATATTGATATAAACTTATATTATATTGAATATGTTCCTATTTTTGTCTATAATATTTGTATACCTAGGCTATATTTATTTTGTCATATTGTATGCATGCATACTTCTACCCCTGCTTAAGACATTTTGCATATTGATACAATTTTAGGTTATATTTATCATATTGCAATATACATTTCTAACTCTGATCAAGATACTTATACATTGTTTACACTTTGAGGTCATTGTCCTCACTTGTTGCACAGTTGTTTAAAGATTTTGTTTGTTTGTTTGTTTTTTGTTTTTCAAGACAGGATTTTCCTGTAGTTTTCTAGCCTGTCCTGGAACTAGCTTTTGTAGAACAGGCTGGTCTCAAACATAGAGATCCGCCTATCTCTGCTTTCCCAAGTGCTGGGATTAAAGGCATGTGCCACCACCACCCAGCAATTGTTGAATATTCTAATATGAAGTCTTAGTATTTAAGTTATATGGGTATTAAGAATTATAGGTCAATAGTCATCCATGTTTGTCATACTTATAGTTAGACTAATCAGGTTCTTTATATACATCGAAATTGTACTCTGTATAGATAGGTAATCTCCAACCACTTCAAAGAACCGTAGAATATAGCATTTAAACAACTTAGGGTTCTGTTGAAGTGAGACACAATTGCTCCTGGAAGCACCATACTATTCCCAAGAGAATGTTGAGCACCAAAGACACTCTTCTTGTTCTCTTCTTGGCAAAACTGGCCTTTGGGCAAGGAGCTGCATTGACCACTGACAAAATGCCTGATGTCCAGACAGGACAAGCAGGATACAAGAAAAAAGACTGTTGAATCCTGCCAAGACTGGGGAAGGTGGTTTTGAAACATTTCCTGCCTCTGAAAATGGTCTGTCAGTTACTTTAGGCCTTAGCCAGTGTTGGTTGCTCCAACATTGCAAATGAGACTTTGGGTGATTGCCAAGGTAGCCTGTTGTCTCTGTCATTTGTTGCACATTTTGAAAGTTGCTTGATTGCACTTCCTGCTTACTCAAGTAATATTATTTCCCTTCTCTGGTCTTCAATGGGGTTGAAGACTAGATAGTTATAGTTACTTTTCTTTCATGGCTTGGCCAAGTTATTTATAATACAAGACTTAGACTCTTTGGGATAGGATAGTTATTGAAATGTTTATCACATGTTTCTTGCTTGATATTGTTTATGCTGGTTGTAATTCTAATTTTTATACTGATATTTGTTTCTATTGTATATAATTTTGTATTAGGCTTAGAACTCTCGTATTTAAACAAAAGGGGGAGGTGCTGTAGGAACTCCTTCAGCCAGTAGCCTTTAAGTTACCCACCCACTTGGGCGTGGCCTCTTATACTATAAATGGCCTTTGATACTATAGATGTAAAGCACATGCTCTCCCTCTCTTCCTGCTGCTGAATTCCCCTTGCGAGCAGAGGACTGTGATATGTGAGTCTACCCCTAAATAAATAAACCTTTATTATACTCAATTCTGAGCTAGTGTGGGATTTCTTTTTAGTGTCCTTTTTCATGCTTTTACCCAGAAATGTGTTGAGGCTGGATTCCAACAGATGTCACCTCAATGTGGGACCCCAACAGATGCCCCTTAATGTGGGGTCATGACAGATGCTCTGCAATGTAGAATCACTACACAGTAGTTCAAAAATTAAATAACAGAAGGCTGGGAAAAAATACGAAGCCAGTGCTGATATGTTGAGCTAAATCTGTTATCTTCCCTTTAATACAGTTTTATTTTCCATGCCATTTTACCATGGTCATCAGATTGGCATGAGGGGGTGACTAGAAATGAAAACCAAAGACAGCTAGTAACACAACGGAGTTGAGTAAGTATCTATCCATGTTTCCCCAGGACTGAGAAGCTTTCTAGGAAATGGACTTCGGGTGCTAAAATTGAAGAAAAGACACACACACACACACACACACACACACACACACACGCAGGCACACACGCACTAAATGGTGAATCTAGGTATGTGGTTACTTAAACACTCGGTTCAGTCATCTTAGTGGTTGGCCTCTTGATCCAAAGACTTAGTGAGAGCATGCAGTACCTGTCTGCATACATGCATACATTTGGGGCACACATTAGAATAGAAGATCAGGAGGGAAAAGGTTTGGCTCACAGGATAAGTATCTCTTATCTATTCAGGTTCTGAATGGAGTTAAGAAAGGAAGAAAGCAATGGGACAAAGAAGCCATTGTGAAGCTGCGTGTATCCATAAAAGCAAAGGAGATGTGTAGACCCAGCCCAAACCAACGCACAGCGTTCACCTACATCGTTTTGGTTGACACATCTTATCCCAAGCCTACTCAATGTTTCCCTACCTCCTCCATCCCAGAATCCCTTTCCCTTTCTCCCATAGATACAGGAAAGAAGTGTTATCTATGATCTTCTGCAACCCAGAAAAGCATTCCTGACAATTTCCTCCTCTAATCTTCCAGAACCACTCTTTTATTTTGTTCTTTAGGTCCACTACTTGTATTTTTACTTGATTCTCAATGCTTTATCAACTCAATGGGTCATCAAACCCTGGTGTAGGAGTTCCTTCTGTTTGTGTGTTGCTTTCATTAGATATTGAATAAAAAAAAAACTGCCTTGGCCTAATTGATAGGACAGAACTTGGGTAGGCAGAGTAGACAGAATTGAATGCTGGGAAAAAGGACAGAGTGGCAGACACTGTGGATCTCCTGCCTGATATGGACGTGGGTTAGAATCTTGCTGGAAAGCCACAGTCACGTGGCGATACACAGATTAATAGAAATGGATTAATTTAAGATGTAATAATTAGCCAATAAGAAGTTAGAGCTAATGGGTTAGTGTTTAAATGAATATAGTTTCTGTGTGATTATTTCGGGTGTAAGAGAGCCAGACAGCAGGGATGACAAGCAGCCTACTCCTCCTGTTACAAGACCTGAAGGAGGATTACTATTTATTATTCTTTAAATTTCTTCTAATATATTTTATAGTGTCTAACTCAGCATAGACTTGCTGATTGGCAAGTGAGTACTACCCACAGTAAGGTAGATCACATTGAAAAAGAACACAAAGAAAAAAGTTAAATTAATTCTAGTCATGTCTATATATAACCCAATATATTCAAAATATTATTTCAATGAGCTATCTATGTGAAAAATTAGCAATAATTTTGTATTACTTTAATTCTAAGTTTTTAAAATCCAATGTGATTTGAAAAAGCTTCAACTCAGGAATAACGATTAAGAAGAAAGTTTTAGAAAGATAGTATGAGAAAGAAATGAGTTTGTTTGTTTTTGGTTTTGTTTTGTTTTGTTGTTTGTTTTTGAGATAGGGTTTCTCTGTGTAGCCCTGGCTGTCCTAGAACTCACTATATAGGACTGGGTGGTCATGAACTCTGAAATCCACCTACCTCTGCCTCTGCCTTGTAAGGGCTGGGATTAAAAGCATGGGCCACCAATGCACAGCATGTGTTTTGGAGCACCTAATTTTTTACAAGTTCTTTTTTTTTCCCTATGAAAGTCACACAGTTTGGAGCAAAGATAAGAAATGAGGCAAAGGGGCTTTGGGGATGAATTTCATCCAAACTCTGAGCCTGAGGAATAGATGATAAATAACTAATGGTGTGAATCTTGATGGGATTCAAGAATGTATTTAAATGATCACAGTTGGTATGCAGAGTAAAAACTTGTAAGGATTGTAGAGAAAACACTAAGAGATCACAGAAACCAAGGAGATACGGGCATATTTCAAGAAGCAGCAGAATGACAGACAGGAGATATAATGTGTATGAAGACTAGAGAAAGTCTATTAGATGTGCTTCGAGGGTGACCTCTGAAACAGTGAGAGCCTTGACCGTTGCTGAGGAAGAAAATAGGACTTGCTAAGCTCTTTCTTAAAACTTAGCTCTGGGTCCTTAAAACTCCGCGGTAACTGAAGATATTTGGATTGAGGAAACTGACTTTTCCCAGCAGATACAGAACCAGCAGGAATCCTGGCAGAAGGAAACAGAAACCAGCACAAGGTTGGGTGGAGCTCTGGGCAATTCTTGATTAATGGCCAATGTAAAGAAAACTCAGCAAGAAGCCAAGTGACCGAACACAGGGAAAATTGTAGGAAAAGTACTGCTGGGACTCAAAACTATTGCAAAATCATTGGTCTCAGTTACACACACACACACACACACACACACACACACACACACAAGCAGAGAAAGATTAATTTAAAAACACTTGTCATCTTAAAGGCTTCTTGAATTTTTTTCAACTCTCCACCCCTTCCCATATACAGTATTTCACACCTTGTCTTTAGTTATGGTGGAAGTGACTGGGTCCAATGGGAAGTTGATTTAAAATTTGTATACATTCTTTAAAGGGTAATGAAGAATAACAATGGCCTGAAAGTCCTCTAAATTTTACTGACTAGACCTCTAGTCTAGTATTTGTTCAAGACTTATTTTGTTAACATCTAATCAGTGTACAAAATGGCAAATGTTTTTAGTTTGTGTTAACTGAACCAGCTTGAAGATAGCAAGAACTTGTGAGAATCAACTGGTTCAGCGTTGAAGTGAATCCCTCATTTGTGGGCAGCTTTCCTATGGGTTGTAATTGACAAGAACCATAAGACAGGGTGTGGGATTTATTCATTGACAAAAGTCCCTTGAATTTCCCTGTGATTTCATCAACCCCTAGGAGCTCAGTGTGCACACATGTTTGTGAAATCTAAAAGGTGACAGGCTGGGTTATTCTCAAAAATGAGCACATTGGACTCTCTCATTCCTGGGTGGGAGGGAGGTTTACAGATGTAAAATTTAACTTATTTTCAATGGTTTTCTAAAACTCCTGTTGTGTTTTCTTGTATCTGTCATAGTCTGTATTAGAGTCTATGTATTAGAGGATCACTCTATCCAAAGAGTGGATCCCATTCTTTGTACGTCCACACATCTTTTCCAAGTTGAGAAATAACAAAAGGTATAATGCAAGACTCGAGGTTAATTAATAATTTCACACAGGAAATAATATGTCAGTTTATCTATGACATCAAAACTAATATGTCATTTTATCTATGACATCAAAACTAATGTGCCAAAGTTCCTAGCTGTCGTGCTAGAAATTGTTGTAGATGACCTGTTTATTTTTTATCTCACAAAGAAATAGCTCTGATCATTCCCATGTACACAGTATATTCATACTTCTGAAAATATCAAAATCACATTGACTCAATCACTGGTATTCTAACAGAATTAACAATTTCTAGATAATAGATCACTTTGTCCCAACTCATTTACTGCAACATAATCTCTGACTAAGGATACATGGGGATGTCATAATGAATTTTTTTTTAAAAAAAATCTATGGATGAATGATGTCTTAAATGTTAAAATAGATACTTTCATGCTTAGATATGGAGGTGACAGGCCAGTGAGTCTAAAAGTGTAAAGAATTTGTGGTAATATAGTCCTATTATCCTGACACTTGGGATGGGGGACAAGGTCATTTTGGCTACATAATGAATTCCAGGCAAGTCTGGATTACTTGAGTCCCTGCTTTAAAATTAATAACTGTGGAGCAGGCAAGATAATAGACAATGTCTGCTCAGAGTCACACTAAGGGGCTGTATTCATGGGAGGAGTTCTTCTCGGGCAATGGACAGTATTTCAATGTTCTAGCACTTTGGTTGGTTGTTCCAGCACTTTTGGGTTTTATCTAATGAGATACCTATGTAGGTCTCCTACCTGGATGAATAGGCAAAGATCTTATTACTTTAGTGAGAAATAAGTTCTGCAGTGCAAGTTGGTTGTTTTTTATCCTGGGACTATCTGTGCAAGAAGAACAGGTTACTCAGGGTCAAACTCCTGAAGGTCTGAGTCTTCCTATTAAAGAGTGGATTTCTCTAGAGTCCTGTCGTACGGCTCTGAAATAGATTGCATCCAGGGCTTGTTAGGGTCAACCCTTCAGTCCTGCTTGAAGGCAGCAGTGGCCTTGCCTGGATCCCAATCTACGGAGTCAAAAATCAACCTCATTATGAGGTTAGAATGACTCAGCATGACTCCATCGTGGAATGAGAGCCATAAAAACCTCTATTTTAAATAATCTAAGTGATTTTTTATTATATTATAAGGATCTATTGTCCTTATAAAATCGATGAGGCATCTTGAGGTTTGAGAAATATGGGACTGAATTTGAATGGGCATTTGGGGTCAGCGTCCTCTTGGATCAATTCACTAGATGTCATTAAGGACAGTTTGCATAGAGAATCTGTGATGAAATGTGAGAGGCCTATGCTGGTGCCTTTTATAACTTAGCACATTTACTCTACCGGTTCCTTCATAGTAACTATGTCCTATAGACCTGGAATTCCTCTCTGAGAACCGTGGATGCACTGAAAATGGTAACAGAAGTTGTGTGCATGTACCAGTTCTGGAGCAAAACCCGCACTGTTCAGCATGCTTTCTCTGAAAAGTATGCTTTAAAAAAAGAATGATTAGAAACGCCATTAAACTTATGTAGCGCATCACATGAGCGGTCACGTGACTAACGCTATTAGTATAAGTTGAGTCAAGAGCTCTTCACCACAACATAAAACTGAAAAGGGTAGCACTTCCTACTAAACCATAAAAATATACAATAAGCAATTCTGGGACAATGTTCTGCTTCGCTTCATGTTAAAATCAAAAGTTTCACATTGGAACTTTAATGTTATCAGAGATTCCTAAAGTAAACAAAATAGCATGGAATAAGAAACCTTGATTGTGTAACTTCTGCTTTTGCTGGCTAGGAGATACCAAGTATCGTTTTCTTATAAACCCACCTCCAAACAACCATGACTGCCTGCCTAGTTACAAGTCTGGAGTCTCCCAAGTTTTGATTTCATCAGAGGAAGTGGTACTATTTGACCAACGCTCCTGGTTTATTATCATCATCTACAATAAATTACTTTTATGTTCCCAATTCTTAGTAAAAGGAGACAAAGTCCTGCTTACAAGAACCTTCAGAAATGACCCTGAGATTGGGTTTTGCCAAGGAACGGGGGCATTTTTCCCCCTGCCAAGCCCTGCCTTTCAGACCCACGCCCACCCAAGCTAGCCGGCTGGCGCAGAACCACGTGTGCGCGCGCCCTGGCCCCGGCCATACAGAGGCGCGGGGCCGGACACCGCCTTCCTGGAGCTTTGGCGCGCGGCCGCGACAAGCGCTCCCGGCGGGGGTCGCGAACGCGAAGGAGGGGAGGGACGGCCCCGCCCCTCGCCCCGCCCCCCGCCTCTACTCAGTGGGGCGCCCACGTGCCCAGCCCGCCTTGTGCAGCGAGGTGGCGGGAGCTCCTGTCTGCGCGGACCTGGAAGGTGGCGGCCGCTCCTCTAGCCTTCTCCCGCTAGGGATCCCCAGCGCATTGCAGCCGCTCGCTCGCCGGTCCCCGTCCCCGTCCCCGTCGCGCGACCCGGGCGCTGCCCCAGTAAGTTGCAGAGAGTGCGCCGGGGCCAGAGGGGAAGCGGTGGGGCGCGGGCGTCCAGGCCGCGTCCAGCTGCACGCAGCTGCCCGGAGAGAGGCCGCGCTCCGGAGACTTGGGGAGCTGAGCGTCCGGGGTACTGCAGTCAGGGGCTGCAGCCTCGGACCCTCGTCCTCCGGGCTGCACCCTGGGCTGCCACCCTCCTCTTGTTGGCCTCCGGTGCCGCTGTGCGACTCCGGTGCCACTGGCTGACTCGCACTTGAGGCGTGCATGATCCACGGCGTCCACGCGGGTCGTAGAACTTGGGATAGGGCCTGACACTGGGGTTCCGCTAGTGTCCACAGTCACTTTGGTTCCGGGGGTACCCTCAGTATCTCTCTCCGGGAAGGCAGCCTGCCTCCACACCCTGTACACGGAGTGGTCGGTCCCTCGAAGTCTTCTTTCACTCTCTTGGGAATCTTGGTTTAAATCTGGAACAAGGCTTGGATCGCTAGAAGTCTTTTCCCATTCTGCTCTGGATCTGGTACGACAGGTAAAATGACCCACTTGGGCGCGGGGGAGTTTGTATTGCCGACTTAAAATAAATGGGTGCAGCATTAAGAGTTCTGTGCCTCTTAATCCCGTTTTATGATGCCGACAGCCTTGATTACCTTAAGACCGTCGCTTCAGGTCTTAGGTTCGACTAGTCTATTCCACCTTCTCTTGTCACATACATGCAGTGTGTGGTGTAAGCTAACCCTGTAGTTATTTCAAAGAAATATGCTCAACAAAAGTCGAACGGCCATAGATGTCTCTCCCAGTGGAAGCTGCCTACATGCCAGAAGTAAAAGAGTTAATCAGATTCAAACGTTAAACTCTGTAAAACTGCCTTCAAAAATCTTAGGTCACGACTCCTTTGGGACTAAAGAATTAGATCCATGTGGATCAGTTCTTTGCAAGAATGGAACTATCAGAATCTAGGGCTTGGGCCGTGTAGATAAGTATGTCTGGCGTCTAACATCATTCTTTTAAGACTTCTTTTTCTTTTCTACCTCCATATTAATATTTATCTTCACAGTAAAGCGAAACATTTTATTTGTTGTTGTCTCTGGCTAGGGACTGTGCAGGTGCAGAATACTCTGTTTTTATGTATGCTTTTTATGCTGTTTGATCTTTTTTTTTCTTCTGATCACACCAAAGTAGCATGAAGAAATGATACATCGGCTCAGAAGAACATTTTTTTCCCTTGCCTTATGCTAATAAGTTGCTAGCTGGCGACTTTCCAGGAGTGAATCTTGGGGGCAGCATTACATGCGTTTGCATTTTTCCGGCTTTCTCCTTTGCTCGCCACTGCCACTCTCCTTCCCTCTGTCTCTTGATGAGTGTCGTTTCCCTTAAGGCACTTTAATCTTTTGGGATGTGTCGTGAACTTGAAAATCAATTATACTAGAGCGTTGTGGTACCTGCAGAGATTCAGTCTGCAGAAACCTTACCTTCACTTGGTCAGCAAAGCCCTGATTCCAGTCTCCAGTTTTTATCACTAGGCTTAGAGTTAAGAGCCTGGAAAGAGGAATGACAGCGAGGAAGGCAATATGGTAGCTGTGGGCATTTTGAAAGTCTGAGAATTTGGCATGGCAGTGGTGGTGCAGGCCTTAAATCCCAGCACTTGGGAGGCAGAGGCAGGCGAATCTCTGTGAGTTCGAAGCCAGCCTGATCTACTAGAGCTAGTTCCAGGGCAGGCTCCAAAGCTACAGGGAAACATAGTTTCGAAAAACCAAAAGAAAGAAAGAAAAAGAAGTGATAATTTGTTGATTTTTGTTGTTGCTGTTCTGTATTTCCAAATCTTTGGGCCCCTTGAGCCCTCGTATCTGGAGAGTTTTGAAGCTTGGGTTTCCTAGCTGCCAGCCACTCACCTTTGCAGAGCCATTTGCCTCTTCTCCCTTCTAGGTGACTCGGTGCCCGCCTTTTATGTTCTTCTATCTTTTAGTTCAGGTCAGTGTTATTTCTTCTGCCTCTCTTAATCAGAAACCCTACTCGGAAGTGGCCATTTCTCCTTTTCCCAGATGTTCTTCCCTTAAGGTTTTCTCTGGTAACATGTCTAACAGACTTCGTGTTGCTCTTTTTTGTTACATTTGTTGGTTCCTGGTGTGTGTGTGTGTGTGTGTGTGTGTGTGTGTGTGTGGCAGTGCTGGGGGTGGTGCAGGAGTGGGGGAGTTTAGAGCCATCTCCTGGTTTTATCTCCATGCCTTTCAGGGACAGTTTTCAGGACGGAATCTAGAAAATACCCTCATGCTGCATTGTGCTTCGTTTCCCCCCAGACATAGTATGGACATGATCTTGAAGTCTGGTTTCTTAAGAGATGACTTCTTAGATGCCAAATATTTAGAACAAAAGGAATTTTTTTTTTTTAGTTGAATGTGTTTCTAAGCTTTTGTGTTTCACACAGTGTACCAAAGGAATGCTTCACAGCTGGGTGGTGGTGGGGCATCCCTTTAATCCCAGCACTCACTCAGGAGGCAGAGACAGGCGGATCTCTGTGAGTTCAAGACCAGCCTGTTCTACAAGAGCTAGTTCCAGGACAGGCTCCAAAGCTACAGAGAAACCCTGTCTGAAAAACAGACAAACCTTAGCAAATTTAAATGTTTTAACTTCTTCTGAACCTTTAGGAAAATATTCAGAACTTTATTGGTAAAACCTTGAACAATAATAAAAATCCATGAAATGCTTCCTCGTGGCTTTCTATTTCAAAAATTTGTTCTTCTGCTCCCTCACCTAGTACGATCTAACATGTGTTCAGTGTGTCTTTATTGTAAAATAAATAGGAATGAGAAAACGTGTCGTCTTTCTTCTAATGCTTTCACGCCTTCACTCAGAGTTTATTGGCTTCCTACAGAATATCAGGCATGTATTGAGTGACCCAAAACTAGTTTCTGCCTTAAGTAGTGGTGGGATTCTATAATCATTTTGGCATTTGGGAAACTCTTCCTTGATGGACTTTAAAAAAAATAGTTTATTGTTGTTGAGTATATAAAAATAACCAATCTCAGCACATTGGCTTGAGCGTTGTGCTGCATTGTGACATTTGACGATGGTGCTGCCACTTCGTTATCAAAAACATGTATGCTGGGTGTTTTTGTTTCACGGGTAGCAACAAATTTATGTTGATCTGCTCCTACATCCTTTTACCTGCTTTTCTGGCCCTTGTCTTAGAAGTGGTACCATAGCTGCGGAAATGTGAGTGAGTGTTTGTAAGAACCAAAGCCAGTGAGAATTTGTTTCCAGCAGGCAACAGCTAATCCAGACAATCCCAGCTCCGTCAGTAAGCGTAACTGCTTTGTGCTAAGGTGTGGGGGCAGGCAGCATGCTACCCTTTTCATGTGTTTGTGTACACTTGTAGACAATAGGTGTCAATTTCTGAAGACATCCCCTGCCCTTATGGCAACATTCTGACTGGTAAGTATGGTTAGTATCAACTTAAAAAGCTGTCGGAGTTAGTGTGGCTTTTGTTTAAAAGACTGGATTTTAATGTGTGGGTCGTGAGTCGTCTCCGTTCTTATTGCAGCTTTCAGTTTGGATCTCGGACCTTACAGAGCGCTGTGGGTCTTCACTGTGCGAGGTGGATGTGGATACAATATGTTGTTGGCTTGCGTTTTCTTAACGAAGGGTTTGATTCACCTGAGGCTGGCTCATCACACAGAAGGCTGTTGTGTGTTCTCTTGTGTGCTTTATGCTTATCTGCCTGTAAAGGAGGAAAGATAGAAGTTAGATATGTGCAGCAAGCCTAAGAACGGAAAGCATGCCTGCACATGCTAGGAGGGTAGAAAGGCACTGGGCATGCTCTCCCCCCCCCCCTTCAGAGCTGATCCTGAGCAGAGAACCTGCAACACAGAAGGAAAGAATGCCTCATGACCTTTCCTCCAGGAATCAATTTCATTAAAAAACAAAAACAAAACTTGTTACACAATACGTACTAAGGAATGTTTGTGGCCCTTGTTGGTTCTTGCTGGCTGTTTCTATTGCAGTGGGGAAAATCCTCTTCTTCCCTGAACTCATGCTGACTTTGAGACTCCAATTGCCATCCCATGTCTAATACAGTGCTTCTCAGCACTTCTTGGGGCCTTGGAATTGCCTTTCCAGTGGCCCCCTGCTGGGCACATATAGAGCGTGGTGTCCTGTCACCCAGGGGTGCAGAGCAATACCAGAGTCAAGACACTCAGTTTAGTCTAGTCCTTTGCTGGGTGGAAGGGTGTTCATATTTAAGAGAACTGGGTTTGTTGTTCTTAAAAACAGGCATTTTCTTTCGTGACGTCAGGTAATAAAGTCTTAAAACTCACTTTTTGTGGGCAGAAAAATGGTGTTTGAGCTGCTACCTTGATCGTAATAGGGAGATAAGTGTGAAGATTCCTTGCTTTAGCTGTGATGTCTACTGGTGTTGTCAGCTTGGCAGTGATGATGGTGCTAGTCACAGGTAGAATTAATGACTATTTTATATTGAACCAAAAGGAAAAATTAGAGTGTCTCACCAATTCCAACAGCATTTATTTAATATAAATTTGGAACAGATTTTCTAAATTTCTTTAAAGAACAAAAATAAGAAACAAACTTAAGATACTTGAGCAGTGGTATCTGGGTGTCGTCCACAGCGTATGCTTCCCAGGGCATGTGGCTCCCCTGCCCACCGTTCCTGCTCTCCAGTTTATGAAAGATCCGCATTGCCTGAAAGCAACATCATATGCTTGAAGTTAGCATGTCAACTTTTATCTAGTCTACGTAAAACTTGTGCTATTTAGTAATGATACAGTAAGCCAGATGACCGAGTACAGTTTTCTAAGTCAAGGTTCCCTTAGATTAAAGCTTTGCAACTTCCATCCCAAGAATATCCTATGCGACAGTCTGTGTGGAGTTTTCCATAGAATTCACAGAATGCTTGTAATTTGCACTAGCAGTTGTCCTGATTTAAAAAAAATAAAATAATAAAGTAGACTTCAGAGCTGACCGTGGTGGAGCTCCTTCATTTCCCAGCCCAGCACTGGAAAGACAGAAACAGGCAAAGCCAGTGAAAAACTCAACCTGATAGTTTGTATCAACTTGCGCATGAATTCCCCTGAGAAGAACCTGTTTCTGAAACTCCAGGTAGCCGGGTGCAGCAATGTTGCCTGCTCTGTGGGCACATTTCCACACAAGGAACATTTGTTCAGTGGAAGAAAGAAGAACCCGTGGCCACAGCAACTCCTCTGCACAGCAGTGACTTGTGACTCATCTGATGGAACTTACAGATATTTTCTGATAAGCTTTTATCCACCCATCCCACCTGGTTCCTTTTCCATAGAAAAGAATGCCCCTTCCCAGCCGTCTTGTTTGAGATTTCTGAACATTCGGGGTCTCTACTTTGACTCAGTAGACAGCTAGAGTTTCTACAAATTGGGATAAGAAGCCACTCTTGCCCTGGGAAAGTACCTGAAGAGAGTCTATTGAGTCTGCATGAGGCAGTTTCCGTCATGCGTTCTGTCTCCTTGCCGATTTAAGATGCCTACAGGTTCCAACGGGGTCATGGTCATAGGCAGTTGGGGACTCACTGTGAGATCAACTGGTATAGAGATAAGGTTTCTCTGTCCTCTGTAATTGATGTGATCGTCAAAGCAGACAAGATTATACAGAGCAGCCTGGGGTTTAGGAACAGGCTTTTCCCGGGGGAAATCATACCCAGCTGGATACAGCTATCAGAAAGTTTTCATAGCACAAGGACGACTGGCCTCTTTGTGGCATGTTGCAAGTGTTATGGCTCCCTGGAATCTCTGTCTTCATGGTATTTTCTCCAAATTCTCAGATGCATATATTTCAGCATGACTATGGATCAAGAAGTGGATTTGGTTCAGCTTTAGCAACAGATAGTCTTGTTTGAATGTTTGTGATCACACCCATCAGCGGGTCCACCCAGAATGGGTAAGAATGATACATAATGTTGGAACATCTTTAAAATGACATTGAGACCCATCTTCCTGATTCACTGTACATTTGATGTAGAAATTGTGGAAATCTCTGGACTTTTGTAAACTTGTTGAATCGAAGCCTAACTAAAATGCTAGTAGCCGGGAAAGCATGCATGACTAGACTGAGTGACTAGTTTGTAGCGGTCACTCGTCACATTTGCTTAATAAATAATGTGTTGAACCAGTGGCAGTGAGCCCAGAGGGGGATATTTACAGTCAGTTTCTCTGCTGAAGTCCATCTTTTGCAGAGTTTGTGTGGTTGGGATTTGTAATATTTGGTTAGGGGGGTGGAGGAGAGAAAGAAAAGGCCCTCTGATGTGCGTTTGTGACCCAGAGCTCACGGAGGGGGAACGAGTCGTGTGTACGCTATTCATCAAGAAAAGAGCACGGCGTGCATTTGCATGCCACTGAGGAACAGCAGTGGGTGTTGATACAGTTTGTAGTACTAGCTGTGTAAACACATCCTAGGCTGGTGCCCTGTTAAACTCCTAAAACTGAACATTTCACCTCCAAAAGAATCGTATCCTCAGAGGATTCGTGCATGAGTAAGGCTTATCTGCCTGGAGGTGCGGTTGGTTTTATCACATAATGATTATAGTTGGTTTTGTATCCCGAACTCTCCAGTGGCTTTAAAACTGTCTTGTGAGAAGTATCTGCAGCTTTCCAGTGTTGGTTTCTAGCATCTTTCCTCATGGGCAGTTACTGAGTTCCTGGCACTGACTTCTGTCCCAAGCACAGCACTAGACAAATGTGGGAAGGAAGAAAGCACCCGAGAATGACATTTTAGAATGTTCTTGTAAGCTCAGAAATCAAGGTCTTGAGAGACAGAACGTCAAAAATTGAGACAGTAGATCCGTTGCAGAACTTAAGAATTTAGGGGGAAGAAAGTACCGATTGGTTTCAGGCCATTTTGCTTTTGTGCAAGAAAACTATAAATTGCTAAAATGCACATTTTCTCATGTGGAATTTTGCAAGTGGGAATCAAATTACAATACCCACTTAAAAGTTTTTAGATTTCTAAAATGTTTTTAGAACCTAACATGGTTGCATATTTTAATACAGTGGAATTTCGAGGATGTGAACAGGTTTAGTAAATGGCATACTTTACAAAAAAATGAAATATAGAGGCTTAATCTGGAAAAAAGGGACATTGTAAGTATGAGTTCTAAATCATTAAAGTCAGTGAGTTAAGTCCCACAAATGGTACTTTTGAACAAGTGCTATTTGTAAGTGCTTTTGTGTTAGCTCAAAATAAAAGAAGCTGTGTGGGTTTTTGCCTTTTCAGATTATCCTAGGTAACAGCTGGTTTGCACTTAGTTCAGTGACCCAAATAGAAAAAGAGCAGACTTTGCATAAAATTTCTGTTGATAGTGCATGTTAGCCTCACTGAAATGGATGACATGAACTTTGTGCATAATGAACAGCGTATTTACATTGTTTGGATCTTTTATCTTTCCTGCTAGATCACAAGAGAGATATGAAGAGCAAACAGCCCAGCACTGTCACCTTAAAAGTTATCCTTGTAAAGTATTTAAAATACTCTTCTATTTTTCTTCCTCTAGGTATTTCCCTTGCCTTCGCTACTGCTAAATGTGATCAGTTATTTCACTGGCCTACCGGAAGCTGTCTTAAATTACTCTGTGCAGAGATTTTCAATTTTAAGGCTGGATGTGGTGGTTTGTGCCTATAGACTCTCCGTGTTTGGGAAGTGGAGACAGGAAAGTCAGGAGTTCAAGATCAGCCCCAGCTGCAGGAGACCTTGTCTCAATTCCCCTCTCTCCTAAGTTTAAAATTGCTTAGAGTAGTTAACCCTTTTTTGCCCATCAGTGCATGGCCAGCACCAGCCTTTGATAGTGTTCAGCTTTCATGGTGTGCAGTGGGGAAAGCCACAGAGGGTTGGAGGTGCGTGAATGCAGAGTGAGAAACATTCCCGAAGTGCAGGTTGTGGCGGCATGGTCCTGGGACACCAGCATTGAAGAGGCTGAGGCAGGAAGATTTTCTTTTTAGATCTTTGATCCACTTGGATTTTTTCTTTTTTTTCTTTTTATTGTTACAAGAGAAATTTACAATTACTCCCCTTGTCCCCAGCCCTCCCTCTCCCCCACTACCCCTTCTCCCTCCCCCTGCTTCCTAAAGAGGGTGCAGGATACCCTGCCCTGTGGGAAGCTCAAGGCCCTCCCCCATCCATCCCGGTCTAAGAAGGTGTGCATCCATATACACTAGGTTCCCCAAAAAGAAGAGATAGGTCCCCGTGCCATTATCATTGGTTTCTCAGTCCGTCCCCATTGGCAGTCACATTCAGAGATTCTAGTTTGGTCATATGCTCATTCAGTCCTGGTCCAGCGGGATTTGATGAGCTCCCAATAGATCAGGCACCCTGTCTCAGTTGATGGGCCAGTCCCTTGTGGTGGCAGGAAGATTTTGAACCCAAGGCCTGTCAAGGCTGCTACATAGCAAGCTTTTTGTCTCCCCAAAACAAAAATGATGTCCCTGAAGTGGAGTAGCTCTCCTAGAGGGGAGTGTGGACGCCATCTGTTGTCTTTGTAATAAGAGTTGTACCACTTTTGAATTTATATTCCAAGAATGAGCCTTTATTTCATGACATAGAATCTTAATGCATTATATGTTGGGTCCAGAGATAAACAGAGTTTAATTAACTATGATTCCATTTCTCATTTGTTTGCTTGAATCAGAATTTAGTTTCTTTTCAAGAGCTGGTGGCAAAGTCATTTCATTGAATTAGCTATAAAGGAGGGAAGAAAAGAACGCAAAAAATGCCATTTGTTTCTTTTTCTGGTGTGTATAGAATAATACATTAAGAAGTCTCATCCGCAGTAATTAATTACTGGACTGAGATTCACATGTCCATTTATTTTTTAATTTTGTTTTCATTTTTGAGACAGGGTTTTCCTATATAGTCCTGACTGTCCTAGAACTTGCTCTGTAGACCAGGCTGGCTTCAAACTCACATAGCTCTACCTGCTCTGCCTCCTGAGTGCTGGAATTAAAGGTGTGCACCATCACTGCCTGCTAGATTTGCACACCCTCAAAGATGAAATACTCAGTATTGCACGCTAGTGTTAGTGAATTACAAGATTGCTGGCTTGGAAGCGTTTGATTACACCCGCGTCAAGCAGAGTCGTGCCTGGCTCCTCTGCAGAGGTGTGTGTGTGTGCATACTGTAAGTGTGGGCTGGCTGTGGGATGTCTGCAGATGTGTCTGAGAACAGTCACATTTCTAAGCTGCTGCTGTCAATGTCAAAGTTTTCATATTTAAAGATATCGGACGGTTGAGGATGTCTGCATCTGCAGGGCAAAGTCAACATTTTCTCCTCAATGTTTTAATGCTCACCACTGCAGTCATGGTTTTTCTGCTTCTTTTCTCTGGTGCCTGGGAGGACAGGGGATGTTAGAACTTCAGAAGAGCGTTTAAGCTCCCATTCTGAAGGAGCAAGTAGTCTGTCCTTTCCTGTTCGTTATTCCGTGGGATTTCCCCTCTCTGCTGTGATCCTTCTGAACACGTGCTTGATGCTACTCGTGCATTCCTGCATTAGAGGTCCTGGCATATAGCTGGGGCATTCCTGGCAGTTTATGACCTGTGGAGGGCTGACATCAGGCCCCATGTGGTTCCCTTCTTCCCCCTCCTCCTCCCTCAGAATTAAGTGAGGAGCCTAGCTAACCCCAAGCCTAATGCTCAGTGCGTGTCTGACCTGTCAGGGTTGGATCTTGTGTGGACCCTCTCTTAGGTCCCCATCAATAATACTTCATTATCCTTGGCCGAAGATGGTGTTTTCTGTGATCCTGGAGGTGGCACCCGCTCCAGGGAACCTGCTGGTAGTAAGGATCCCGTACTCGTCACCTACTCCTCCTTCCTCCAGCTGTTTCCTCTCCACTGCTTTTCCTCCATCCTGACTGTAAATGCTACCCCTGGAGTCCCAGACAGCCTTTTTAAGAGTGTAAAAACAAATGAAACTGAACTTGGAGGAGGGTACATTTAGCCCTTTAGACGGTTGTTGTCTCCATCAATTTTATGCCATCATGTTAACTTGCAAGGCACATCTCTAGTTCCTCCGGAGAGGGTTAGTGATGGGGCTTCTGGACTCCCTCTTGACTCTCCCTGTGGGTGGTTGCATCTGTGATTGGAACACATTGTGCTTGAGTAACAGTTACCAGGCGTTGAACTCTTTTTCCCTGCTACTGTATTTGTTATTGTTGCGGTTGTTTACAGACGACCAAAAACACCCTGGTTTGTGTCCTCTGTCTCCTTACAGACATGGTGTGTCTGGTGAACAATTCATAGCGCTTGCAGGTTATATCTTCGGTCATGTTTCTCAAAAACAGCAATCACTTCATAAAGACCTGCTGACCCAAAAACGTCAGACCTGCTTACTGGGGAGGGGGTAGAGAATCTCATCCCAGCTTAGACTCTTGAAAGCTCAGGTTAGCGGGAGAACTCAAACTGGGCACTGAAGCCTGTGTCCTTTCTGAAAACTGTCTTGTGCCGGGCTGTGGCATGCACACCTGTTACTTCCACAAAATAATCTGCTGCCCTTAGAGGAAATGGCCTCATTTAAGAGTCTTTGGCTGGCTGGCTTAAAGGTAAATTTTAAACATTTTAAAAAGTAAATGTGTGTGTGTACATGTGTGTTGGCTTTTAATTTTGTGATACTACAATTTTAGGCAAACAACATAAAATCTTCTATCTGAAGCTTTTTTAAATATCTAATTCAGTACCATTAAGTACATTCATATCAGTGTTCAACAGTTTTCCAGTGCTTTTGAACCCTGAATTTAAAAAAAGAAAGAAAGAAACTGTACCAATTAAACAGCCCCTGGAGTGGGGTACAACCACCATCTTATTTTCTGTCTTGACGAGTGCGTAAGAAGAAATTTCTTGACCTTTTGTGACTGGCTTGTTTTATTTAGCAGAGTGTCCTAAAGGTTCATTCATGTTTTACTGTGTGTCGGAATTTGTTTCCTGTGGTGTGGGGGGTGCGGGGAGGCTTACAAGTGTGTGCATGTTCATGTGGAAGCCAGTTGTTATTCCTTAGGCTGTCTGCTTTGTTTTTGAGAGTCTCTGTCTGGTCTGAAGCTAACTATGTAGGCGAAGTCAGGAAGCCCCGGGAATCTACCTGTCTCTGCCTCACCAAAACCATAATTACATGTGTGTGCTAGCACGCCACTTTTTAATGTGGTCTTGGGATCAGACTCAAATCCTTAAGCTTTCAAGGCATCACGGTATCAACTGAGCTCCCAGAATTTGCTTCCTTTTTATAGCTGAGTATTATTATTTCATGATATTAATACTCCACATTTTATTTTCCCTTTTTATTTTTTATTGTTTTTATTGAGCTATATATTTTTCTGCTCTCCTCTCTTCCTCTCCCCACCCCTTCTGCCCTCTCCTCTCCCATGGTCCCCACGCTCTCAATTTACTCAGGAGATCTTGTCTTCTTCTTCTTCTTCCCTAATTTACCCTTTTATACACCCGTTAACATTAGGGGCTCTTCCATTTGTGAACACTGCTTCCATGAACGTAGACATGTACCTGTTTCCTGGAGACCCTGCATATGCTACATCATGTGGTAATTCTGCTTTTTAATTTTTCTTTTAGTTTGCAGCACTGGTTTCCAGAGGGGTGGGGCCATTTCCCATTCCCGCCAACCGCATGCCATCTCCTGTCCTCATCCTAATCTCCGGAAGGCATTTTCTTGTTACAAATTTGCTCTGATGGCACAAAAACAAAGCAAGCCTTTCACTTTTGTTCATACACGCAGATTTAATTTCTTACTGGCTATTTTTCCAAGGTCTAAAAGATATCTCAGGATATCTTGTGAACACCATGGGATGGGGGACTCCTAGGATTGCTTCATACGGTCGCTTAGCAGCAACAACACCTCCACACATCTGTGACCTTAGAGTCTACTTCTAATTTAGCCAGAACGGAACATAGATGTGTGGAACTAAGGTGAACCAGAGACCGATCAACCTAGAACATACATTGCACCCTGGGAGCAGTGACTGATAAACAGTTGTAAAGAACTCAGTGCTTCTAAGCATTGATGATACAAGACTGTAAGCCTAGCAACTGGAAAGGTTGGGCAGGAGGATTACAAGTTCAAGATCTGCCTGGGCAATTTAGTAAAATTTTGTCTCAAGGTAAAATGTGTGAACTGGGATATAACTCAATGAGTGGTCCGCCATGCACAAGGACCTAGGTTGATCCCCAGCACTTCATAAAACCAGGGCAAGAGGCTGAAGCAGGAGGGTTCCACATTCCGGACCTAGTAAGACTTGAAAGAAAACAACAAGCAAAAAACCAAGAATTTGTTCAGATGGTAGCCCAGTGCCAGTTGCTACATGAACCAGACCAAGCGAGTAAATGAGAGAGTGCCGCGCCAGCACAACTGTAGTTCTTCTGAGCGAGGGACGTCAGGATTAACTCACAACACACTTCATGTTTTCTGCAGACAAGCCTTTACTCCTCTTTCTCCACAGTATATATAGCCCTCAGCAGGGGAGGCCAAGCTAGGAAAAGCAGGAAGCCCTCACTGCAATTTACATGGCTTAGGGGTAAACAGCCTCAGAAAACATTGCTGAAAACTCCAGATTGTTCCTGTTTTTGTTCCTGTTTTCAACCACCCTCAAGAGTGCAACACAGATCAAGTGGGGGTGTGAAGGCCTGTCCTCAAGAGACCCAACAAGAGAGCATTTTCTTCTAGTCTCTGGAGAAACGGTTTCCTATCTTATGGGTGGGCACACTGGCAGAACGGCGAGTAAGGGCAATGCCTACTCTTTTGGATTAAATACACCACAGGGATAGAGGGGAAAGGGGAGTGAAGGGAAATTACAGGTAAACAGTTGACCCAAATAGGTTATTGCATCAGTTGAACCTTAAACTTAAAAAAGGTTTACCAAATCAATATTTACTTGATCTAAGTGTTATGCTGTGGTAATGACCCTTGGCCTTTTCCGGAGTCGTCAGTAATGAGAGCATGGCTGTTGGTTTTTTAAATTCTCTAGTCCCTGTGGTCTTACTGGATGCAGGGATGGAGATGATGAGTGGGTGCGAGGTCTGGTGCAGTGCGTACTTTAGAGTAGGACCCTTGACCGTGCGACCTGACTATCAAGTTTGAATGTAGGTGGAGACCCAGGGGCTGAGCATTGCTTTATTCAGCCACAGAACTGCCCTTAGATTCCAGCAGCTGCCATAGCCAATGCCCTACAGACTCTCCTGTGATCACACCACATCCCTGCCTGTTGTCACCCACTCCTGCATTCTTTCATTGATCTGTAAGTAAGGACATGGCCTCCAGACTTAGACACCTGGCCTATCTCAATCACTGTATTGGAATACTTCATAAGGACCTAAAAAGATGGGGCTAGAGGAAGGTGTCCATTCAGGAAAATTTTGAGTTCTTGCTACATGCCAATACCCAAAGTCCCTACCTTCGTGTAGATAACATTCTGAGGGTCTTTATACTGTGCCTGTCAGGCTCTGCCACATTGCCTTGTCCTCCAGGGTTGCTCACAACTGAGGTAGCAAGAGAATGAAGAAAAGATAGACAAAAATCGGCAAAGAACCTCATATTAAATCATGGAAGGATCTTACAGCCAGAAGAAATAGGATTTTAATGTACGGCAGCATTCTCGACATGATGCTTTTCTAGATATTTTCTTTACCTTTAAAGGTTGATTTTCCACCTTGCTTGCCAATAATTATTGCATTTCCTTTCTTTTGTCAGTCGTGGCTTTGAGCATTTTGACATTGAAAGGTTAAAATCTCATGCAGATGAAGTTTTAAAATTCCAATGCTTTTTTAGATAGAGTGTCTCGATGATCTTCAAATGTCCTTTTATCAGCTGAACACTAGGTGGGCTGCCAAGAGTCTGGGCCCAGGAAGAAGTCTGCATTTGCTGGTTCCTTCTAGGCCGTTTGGGACAGAGCAAACAGCAGAGGCTTACCATCCGTAAGCACTCAAGTCCAAATGTCTGGTTTTGAGTGCTTGAGTTTCCTCATCTGCAGATGAGTTGAGGTGCTGAGAACTCAGTAACACCCACACAGGTTAGGAATAGGAAGAGCAATGAAAAACCTCCACCTTTTTCAGTCTTACGTGTCAGAGCCTGGTATAGGACAGTCTTGCTTAAAAGTGGAATCCTCTTTGAATAACCTTTTTCTCCCCATATAAGAATCTCAGAAATGGATTCCTTTTTTTCTTCTTTTCTTTCTCTCCCCTGCCTCATCCCCAAGTATAAAAGAAAAAAGTATAAAGAAAACACTGTACGGGGTGCCGCTGTGGACTTGGAGTTTCTCTGTCGCTGCTATACTGAGCTGGATGAGGTAACCATTAGCTAACATTGGCCTCTCACCAAGCTATGGCGACAGGGTTCTTCCTGAAGGCATGCTCTGGGTAGTATTTCGTCTCGGTTTAGAAGGCGCACGTCATAACAGGACTATTTATCTGCAGAGAACTGCCTGTGCCATCCTTTCTGGGCTGTGGGAATTAGCACTTTGGTCATCTTGAGCTCTCCCTGTTTCCTCAAGCTAGTGCCCATCCTGGGAAACTGAGCTCTGATAGAAGTGCAGACTGCAAGTTTGCCTCTTGAGATGGTGCAGGGTACCCCAAGACTTTACCCACTGCAGCAAAATACCAGGGTTGCAAGAAAGGGGGACGGGAGAGGTTGTATTCACTGTCGGTTCCCCTGTATTGTTTCTAAAATGCTAATGCACATTAGAGTCTATTGTGGGCAGTCAGAAAGAGTTGAGTCTGTGTCCTAACTTGGTATGTCCCAGTATCTGGTCTGCTTAAGGTGCCATAACAAATAACCGTAGATTGGGGACTCAAACCATAGCATTCATTTTTAATTCTGGAGATTGAGAGGTCTGGGTGTCAGGATGATGAAGCTCTGGTGGGGGCTCTTGGCTTACAGATGCTTCCTTCTCTCTCTGCTTACACAGTGGAGGGACAGTGTCAGCTCCAGGACTTACTAAAGACACACTTGCATTATGGGGGATGGGAGCAATTTGTTCACATGCCCTCATCTAGCCCTCATTACTCCCCAAACACTGTCATGCTGCGTTATAAAATTCAGGTGAATTTCGAGATGCAGTCCATCCATACCACTTAGGTGGAACTTAGTCTCTCTGGGCTTTGGCTTTGTCACCAATAGAGATGATAGCAGCAGCTACAGTGTAGAGTAGTTGTCGTATTGCCCTTAGGGTCCCCAAGGTAAGTGCTTCTTGATGAAGCTTGTTTGCATGGTCACACTAATGTATTGGTCTGTATTTATAAACCTGTCTTCTGCTATGAATTTATTAGAACTCTCTTGGGTTTTAAAGCGATGGTTAAGTTCTTTGTAGCCTTATCAAAGTCTCTCTTCTGTGTTCCTGCTCTGTCCATCAAGGTCAGCCTTCACCCAGGGTGTGTGCTTGCTGACACCGACCCTGCCATGACCTTTGCCTCATATCCTCCAGACTATTTCTTTCCTAGTTTTGTTGCTCTATCTTGTCCCATTCATCATATAAAGATGGCGTGTGTCTTAAAAACGGTGGAGAAAAGAGTTTCTTTAGTTCTTCTGAACCAGGACAGGTGGTTTCTCATGCCAAACACTCATCTTATGCAGAAGGCTCAGCTTGCTTATTCTCTGCTATCTCTTCCCCATAAACCCTTCCAGATCGACAGACAGGAACCCCTGGTTCTTCTGTAAGCCCTGTTCATTTCCTGCCAGGAGGACATGTGATGAATCGAAATGTCTGTCCTCCCAACAATGAATGCAGGGACAATATATATATGAACTTGTGATTATCACTATGACATTAACATATTAAAGCTATAATATATTTAATTTTATGATACTTAGGTACTGCTGGCTACCTCCTCGGGACACCAGGAAAGCCTCATGGAGAAATTAGGGTTTGAGAAATATAAGGCAAGGAATAAAAGGGGAGTATGTATATAAGTAGAGATGAGTGTTGAGTCACCTAATCCTCAAAGAGGTTAAGCTGACATACAGAATGGAGCAGAGACTGAATGCCAGGATGGGATGAGTTTATCTGTGGGTGCTCACCGAGGTGTTTGAATTGCATCAGTGAACAACTGGGGGTTCTGGGAGCTGGGGGTCCTGGGGTAAACTCTAAATTGAAGGGCCGCAGCTCCAGAGTTACCCGTGAGCAGCAATAATGATATTTTCCTATATGTAAATCTTTAAGAAAAAGGATATATATTTTTGCCAGGCGGTGGTGGCATACGCTTTTAATCCCAGCACTTGGGAGGCAGAGACAGGCGGATCTTTGTGAGTTCGAGACCAGCCTGGTCTACAAGAGCTAGTTCCAGCGCAGGCTCCAAAGCTACAGAGAAACCATTTTTCCAAGGAACAGCTGGTTTGCTATGCTATTGTTGATCTGTGAACAACTACTGTATAAAATTTTTAAAGTATCTGAAAAAGCCAGGCCTTTCTGCTATCTGTTCTATCCTGTGTTGCTGCAGCACTGAAATATTCGAGGTTGAAATGACCTTTTGTAAACCTATCCTGGACTGAGCATTTTTTTTTAGGTTTGATTTTGAAAGAAAACACATAGTACCATAATGATATTTGCTCTTTCGGATTTTTTGATAGTATTGATTAGGCTAACATATGCAAAGTAACTATAATTCTTTTACTAATTTTATTCTTTTTTCCTTGAGCCTTTTAGAATACTTGCCATTTAGAAAGAAATACACTTAAAATATGAAATTGTATATTTTGGTAGAAGGAGGACAAAGAAATATTTATATTTCGGAAGAAAATGGAGGGAAATACTTGTAGGGGTTAGGCAATGCTAAGTGTACTTTGTGTTTTTCCCACGTAAGAAAAACAAAGGCCCTTGTGAATGACCTGTATTCGTTCTTTGTGACTGATGGTAGGGGAACAGAGTGTGTGCTGTAGGAAATTTGCGTCAGGTTAGTTTGGCAGGACGTTGATAGCTCCTTTAGGCAGAGTTCCTATGTTGGTCATTTAATTGATGGCCCTAAGTAAAGAGTTCATTGGTAGAATCTGCTCTTCCAGCCCCATCAGGCCCTGTCTCCACCATGAGTGCCTCAGAAACTCTTCCCTAGTCAGAGCCACAGTGACGACAGCCATACAGAGACTTGGCTCAAGGTGAGCCAGTAGCCCCAGAGAGGGGTTCTGCAAGGGAAGGAGCCATAGCTCAGGGCTCTAGCCTCCTTTCAGCTCTCTGACAGTGACTCTCTCATTAGCATGGGGTGCTTGGATCTACTTGGCTCAGGAGGGAAACTCAAGAGAAGCCTTGAAGAAAACCCAGCTCTTGTGTCCATGCCCAGAATGATGTGTTACTGGCACACAACTTCCTTCGTACAAGGAAGAAATCAAACCCAAATGTGGAGGCTGGCTGCCTTCGCTTTCCTGTTTAAGTGTTCTGTTCAGCACCTCTCTTAGCAAAGCGCTGCCCTAAGGTCGGGCTTAAGGAATTGTGCTTGGAATGGTTTTTAAATTGAGACCACAGGGGCCAGTGAAACAGCTGGGCAGGCAAAGGCGCTTGCTGCAAACTCACAACCCACTTGGTTGAAGGAGAGAACCAAATCCCTCCAGTTCTCCTCTGCCTCAGCACATGTGCTGTGCTGTGTGCAAATACAGTCAATCAATCAATTTATTATATTTGAATTGAGATTGCAAAGACTTACAAACCAGTAGGAATGCCTTACAGATGACAGTGGCTACAGAAACTCAGCTTCAGACAGGAAAGGGAATTAATTGTCTGAGCTATACCCAGGGCCTTAAGGGTTAAACACGTTCATCTGCAGAAGAGAGCAACAAAGGTGGTTTGGAGTTTGCAAGTTCCATGTGTCCTTGGCCATACTACCCAGGTAAGTGACAGAGAAGAGAGATTGGGCGGAACGGTCATGACATTTTATCATGTTACCTTGTGTGATGTAAAAGAGAGTTCTGTTTGTCCCAGGTGTCTACTTCCCAGTTTTAACCCAGGAATCTCCTTGAACAGCTGAAGTGAACAGCAGAGTCTCTGTGTGTTGTAATTAGGGGGAGAGGTGCATGTTGTGTTCCCCAGCCGCCAGCCACTGGCCCACTCAGTGGCCGCCTGCACCCGAAATAACCACGTGAGGACGGTATTCATTTAAACTCTGCCTGGCGTATTATCACTAGCCTTTTCCCGGCTAGCCCTCACCTCATAAATCAACCCATCATAAAAGTCTGTAAGTCACCACGTGGTGACGTACCGGAAAGGTCTAACCTGCATCCATCTGCGACGGTGGCTCGTGGCGTCTGTCTCACTTCCTTTCTTCTCCTCCCAGAACTTCCGTTCTGTCTACTCCGCCCACCTAAGGGCTGACTTAACTATAAGCCAGGCAGCTCTTTATTTAACCAATCAAAGCACAGAAATACAGGTGGACCCTCCCACATCTGTGCCTCTGAGGGCACTGTGGCCATTGGACTAGTTCTAGCTAATGTCATGGAAGGTACAGACGTCTTTGCAACTTCTAGGAGGGGTTCTTCTTCTCACCCTTTTCCTTGTCCAAATGATGGGAATACAGATAGGGCTGCAGACTGAAGAGCTCCCTGGACCATGAGGTTAATTTCAGGCTGTGTAGTGACTTCAGGGAACACACTGTAAGGGGCTGGTGTCTCTGCTCTGTAGACCTCAGGCAGATGACCTCTAGACCTGTATGACAGTGAAATGAGCCCCTGGCTCAGACCACTGCTTTCCGGGTTTTTCTGTCACTGATGTTGGAACATACTCCTAACACAGGGACTTTGTGGTAGAACTGAAGACAGACAGAAAAGGTTTAAGTTTTCAATACAGGAGAATCCTATAGGTCTTGGCTCAGGGTGAGCCAGTAGCCCCAGAGCTTCCAAACGTTTGGGAGTTGTCTGACTAATAATTTCCTTGGAAATTTCCTTCCCAGCTTAAGGAACTGTGTAAGTTTTAAGGTGTTTATCCCGAGTTGAGATGCATGGGCATTCTGTAGCTCCAGCTGGAACTTTGTGTGTCAGAACAATGTGACGTTTTGTTCATTTGTTTATTGTCTGTGTCCGTGCTTACATCTCATTTTGGGTCAGCACCTGGCTTTGTCCACCCTTCTTTCCTCAGTCCCCAGGACAGTGGCAGGTGCATAATAGAAGGATATAGTTTAGAAGTAGCTTTAGTCAAATGACCGATACACATCGTGTATAGTACTGACTGGTATATGTGTGTTCAGAATTTTTAAATTTTTATTTTTAACATCCATGACTTCAGAAGGTAAATTGAAGCCTGCCATTATGAACACACATTTGCCAGTTTGTCTCTAGTTTTTTGTTTTCTCTTCATGGGCTGGTTTTTCAAGACGAGGTTTCTCTGTAACTTTGGAGCCTGTCCTGAAGCTCACTTTGTAGACCAGGCTGGCCTCGAACTCACACAGATCCGCCTGCCTCTGCCTCCCGAGTGCTGGGACTAAAGGCGTGCACCACCACTTCTAGGCTTTCAAGCTGTTTTACAAGTACATCTTGTTAGATGTGACTTCCCAATGTGAGGTTATGTGTTAGAAGCTTGGTTCTCAATGCAGCAAAGCGAAACTGAGAGGTTATAGGACATGAGAGGTGGTGCAGGGCTGGAGTTGGTTAAGCCTTTGGAGTCATGACCATTGGAAAGGACTAAGGCCGTCTTTGTCAGTCTTAAATGAGTTCTCATAAGAGGGTTGATATTAAATGTGTGAATGTGGCCTCTCCCTGCATCATAGCTTATTTTGCCATGTGATCTCTCCCTTTACTCATGGTCTCCACTTGTTGCTGTCCAGATGAAGCTAAAATGATTCTCCTGAGTTGAGTAAATCCATTCACTGGAAAAGTACTCACCCTCAAGTATTTTTGTTATAGTCACAAAATAGGTATATCTATATGTTTTTAAGAATAATTTCTCCATAGTAAGTTGAGTTTATTCTATTTTGTAAGGAGTCTAGTTAGGCTTTTAGCCTTAGAATTTACTATATCATACAAACTACCATTGTAACATGAGCTGGCTCGTTGGGGTTTATGTCCCGCCCAGTACCCCACAGCTGGCAAGCCCCAAAGAAAGTCACACAGAGAGTCTACATTAGGTTATACACTGATTGGCCCATTAGCTCAGTCTTCTTACCAGCTCCCATAACTTATATTAACCCATTGTTCCCATCCATGC
>JAQHUG010000256.1:2179281-2208171 GCA_028555095.1 Dicrostonyx torquatus | reverse complement strand
TGTGTTGGGTTGTGCTGTTCTGTGTTGGGTTGTGCTGTGCTGTGTTGGGTTGTGCTGTGCTGTGTTGGGTTGTGCTGTGCTGTGTTGGGTTGTGCTGTGCTGGGCTGTGCTGTGTTGTGCTGGGCTGTGCTGTGTTGTGCTGGGCTGTGCTGTGCTGTGCTGTGCTGGACTGGGTTGTGCTGGGCTGGGCTGTGCTGGACTGGGCTGTGCTGGGCTGTGTGGAATCCCATTTTTCTTTGCTGACACACTGTAGTGGTCGCAGTAAGAGTCTTTAAGCTCATGTCTCTGGTCCAGCTCTCTCTGCTCTTTCCCTGTCTATTCCTTCAGCTGACCACTCATTCTATCAAGCATGATTATACAGATCATTGCAATAAATTTGTTCAGCCAAATACGTTTCCTTTTAGAAACGACAGCATGTGAATATGCACATTCTGTTTTACTCCGAACAAGCAACATTATCTTCTTCAGGGAGGAGGGAAACAGAGGACACATAGTAAATACAACAGTACATTTACCAAGGTACATTTGAGAGGGATTTCAGCACTCACTCCTCTCTTGGAGGGGATCTGAATCAGACTCCAATCCTCAAAACCTTGCTTCCTCCCTCTTCTCTTGGAACAGGTAGATAGGTAATCTAAAGACACTCACTCTTTTGACTGTTGGCTTTTCTTTCGAGTGAGTGGAGTAGCCAGGGGCTGGCAGAGAAGGCAGAGATTTTAGTGACTTTAGTGACTCAGAGGTCCTGGGATAAGGACAGAAGCAGAGGGCCAGGGGACAAGCCAGCAGTAGCCGGGAACACACAGGTCAATATCTCTTTTCACGTGTGTGGGCGAGAAAGCAAATGTTCCAAGGATAGTTGGCCAGCAGATCAGAACACGGCATTCACGTGGAGAGCTGCAGAATTCACAGCTGGGAGGGTAAGCTAGAGACAGAGCCCAGAGGGAGGCAGATGAGAGTCCAGTGTGAATAAGCATTCAGATTAAAATCTCACTAGTTGTAGATCATAATTCTTGTATCTGTGTTCTAATGTTCACATAGTAATAAGAACTGCTGCTGTTTAAAATTAAATCAAAGTGGACTGTTAGAGGAACTCTTGGTAAGGGTTTTATATATTGATAATTATTTTAAGGATTTTTCTTTTATTATTTATTATAGAAATGATATTATTATTTTGCAAAATTTAGGTTTTTTTCCCAAGAAAGTGATTGCTCCAAATAAGTAAGAGTCTATTTGAACTTCCAATTTTCTTTCAGAAGGAACAGATGTTATGACTTCATGAAAGTACCAAAATGAGTTTTGAAGATTGTGGATCTTGCTTCATTGTCAGAAGAAGAATGAGCTAAATGGGTTCTCTCATTTATAGGTTTTGCTTTAGGGACTATCCTGTTTTATTTACTACTTACTTAGTTTTTGAGACATAGTCTAGGGCTGGCTTTGAACTCTTGATCTTCTTATGTCAGCCTTCAGAGTGCTGGGGCTGTAGAATGCATTGCCACGTGTAGCCTTTTTTTTTTCCTTTCCTTTTTCCCCTCTTGAAGATTCACTGCTTCCAGCTCCAGCTGAATCTGAACAGTGTGCCCCCTGCTGTGTGTTCTGGCAGTGCAGGACTGTCTCTCTCTCCTGTCTCTGTGTTCCCTAGAATGGTTTTAAAGGCATTCCACTGAGGCTAGAAAAGTTTCAATTTTTGGAATTTCTAAGGCTTGACCTTTTAGAGAACTTGTCATTTTGTTGATCAGTTGATCGTCTGAATTCAGTCTTTACAGAAATATGAAAATAAAAACTTGTACGAGGAATTGTTGACAGTTGTGGCAGATTAATAATGTGTCAAGACGGCCAGGGTTGCATTTTAACAACTTCGTTGTTTCTAGTTGGGCTCGTTTTTTTTTTTTTTTTAAACATTATCCTTCGTTTGCATATTCTAAATATAACTTGTGGTTCTGCACCATGGGGATGAGTTGGCATGCCTTTCCTTGCTCCCTCTGAGCACACAATAGGAGTGTTTTATTCTCAATTAGCCGACGCCAAGTGAACTTACAAAGTTCCCTTAATCAATAGCAGTGTTTCAAGAATCTTCCCAAGATGCCAGCAATAGCAGTCTCTGCTCATACATTGTTCGCAGAATTTAAGAAGTGCCAAATCCGAGCATTCTTCTCAAAATTGAAAATGTAGTGTCACAAGTGACCTCCCCCCCACACAAGAAATAACTTTATAGCAAAACCATGAGACTAGGTATCCAGCTACATTTTTTTTTTTGAGCTAAAAAAATGGGTGTGAATTCTTGTAAAATTCCTTTCCCACCACAGTTTGATGGAAGGAATTTTTGCCTAGCAGTGAGAAAAAAGTGGTCGGATTCTAACAGCCAGCTAAATCAAGTAGCTTCGGGGCCGTTCAGGGCGGTGGACTGAAAGGGTGTTCTGCCTCTGGAAAGACAGTGGCTAGAGAGTGTCCTGAAGCATTTATCAGTTCTTTGCCTTCAGACAAAAGACCTCCGCTTCTCCCACCCCCCATCCTAATCCAGGCTCATACTTCCAGCATCTGGAATCCAAAATTTGGTGACCAACCCAGAAATAAGTAAAGCAGTCTGTTTCCTGAGCACTGGCTGCCTCAAAGGGTGCTAAGCACATAGATTCTTTCAGATCATCTGGATTTTCTTGGCGCCCTGGAATCGGCGTTAAAGGTAGAATTAAGGGAATAGAAATTGTTTTTAAAACAGTCACAGTCATTTTTTTAGAGTTTCTTTCAGAAGCAATACTAGATGATTTGTTTTGCTTTATTTTACTGTTTTGATTTATGTTGGTTCTGTTTAGTTTATACAGCATGGACACTTTGCTGAAGCCCCCACTGGCCACTTGGTCCTTCATCACTGTGGCATTGTTTCCCACCCCTAAGCCATGTGCAGCTGGAGCAGAAACAGATAGATAGATAGACAGATAGATTGGCAGAGAGATAGGCAGATAGAGAGATAGGCAGATAGATGGGCAGATAGATAGATAGATAGATAGATAGATAGATAGATAGATAGATAGATAGATAGATAGGCAGGCAGGCAGGCAGATAGAGAGGTAGGCAGATAGATAGATAGGAAGATGTCCCCCTAACTCTAAAGAACATGACTGGGACACTCAAACCAGTAGTGTTTAGGCTACAATCCCCCAGAGTAAAGGTGACTGAATGTGTTCCCCCACCAGGGAGACATAGCCAGAGGGGGACCAGGCCTTCTTTTTTTCCTCCAGCCCTGCGGAGCTTGCAGTTTGGGCTTTGTTTCCTCTGCTCTGTTAACTCCCCATGCATGTAAACTGTGCTGAGCTATGTCTGGTCAGTAAAGCCAGAAGCTCCCCATGATGGTCTGGTGGTGTTGTGAGGGTCCCCATGACAGTCCGGTGGTGTTGCGAGGGCCACCGTGACGGTCTGGTGGTGTTGGCGAGCCCCCATGACGGTCTGGTGGCAGTGCAAGGGCCACTCTACCAGCCCCTGCTCTGCTGTCATTCAACTCTAAAGTTTGTTCACCTTTTGCCCTTTGAGCTTCACTTCCTGCCGATTCCTTTTCCTCTCAACATCAGGCTTCCAGTTGTAATATTTTTCCAGTAAAGTATTCAGAGAACCCCCATTAGGCCTACCCTTTACCCACCAACAGTTCGTGTTTGGCAAGTGATTCTGGAGCCATGGTTCTCAACCTTCCTATGCTGTGGCCCTTTAATACTGTTCCTCGTGGCGCTACTTTATAGCTGTAATTTTGCTGCTGTTTTGAATCGTAATGTAAGTATCTGATATGCAGAACATGTGATATGCGACCCCTGTAAAAGGGTCGTTTGACTCCCCAAGGGGTTGAGACCCACAGGTTGAGAACCTTTGCTGCAGCGTCTCCAAGGGGTTTATGTTATTTCTGTCGTAGGTGGACTGTGATGTTGGCTAACTACTACAATACCTTAGTTTGTTCATCTCTACAATGAAATTAATAATAGACCTGATCTTACAGGAACACTGAAAAGGCTTTGGGATGGGACGATAAAATAAAAGGTGTCAGGGCATACCAGGAACATAAAAACACCAGAGACTCACACTGTTGAAATCAGGAGCACTTGCGAATTAGTGGCGGGTGTGAGATAATTTTGGGAAGGGCATCTCCTGATGCTTGCAGTGGTCTCTATGGAGTGACTGGCACCAGCAGCTCGGGGAAAGGAACAGGTGGTGCCCTGTGACATTCGCGGTGATTTATTGGCCAGCCATTGCTGAAGGGAACAGGCGCCTGCTTGGTGCTGGTGCTGCGACCAAGCCAGGACAGAGTGCTGACTGGGCAGCTGCTCTGGTTACCACAGAGCCCAAGGCTTTGCTTTCCTTATTCCACTTTTTGCTGCATATTCTCTCTTCCCTTCCCCTGGGAACAAAGTTACGTGCTAAACAACAACAGCAAAGAAACAAACAAACAAAAAACATGTTCCATCTAGTCCAGTGAAACCGCTTGAGCTGTACTGCGGCTGTGTTTTCAACTGTTCCCGAGGTGAGTGCACCCACGTGTTCCAAAATCCTACGCCAGCTATTCAGAGAAATGCTTGCCCGTGGGAAAATTTGAAATAGTACATTTCTGCCTCCATGTTGTAGCCATGCTGATTCAGTGCTTTAAGAGAAAGAACACATGCCCTTACTACTGCGCTTGTACATTTGCAATGATCTCAATCGTACCGTCGATTCTCACTTGTCTCGACTTTGCCATTCGCCTTCCTGAGAGGAAGAAGTTGTTCGGTTATGGAGAAAAGATAGGGTAAGATGTTAGGGGAAATAAATGCTTGTTTTTGTTGTTGGCATCCAGGTGCAACAGTTACCATTTCTGAGCAAATAATACTTTGCTTTGAGAAATTTAAGTCTCAAAGATAAGTAAGAAGAATTACCATCAGTCAGCCATGTCATATTGTTTTCCCCTTTGGCTGACTTATTTAACTTATAGTATAATTTAAAACTTTGTATTGGAACTTTAAAATCGTGGGAACATAGTTGATGTTGACTATGGAGATTGCGAAATCAAAATATCTAATCTGAAGGAAAAAGGATCCTTGTACTGCACATCGTAACTGCATTTCTCTCCCTCAGGCCAGACATGCGAAGTGCATATTCCGCAGCATGAAACTGGCAGAGGAATAAGAAAAAAAAAAAAAAAAAAAAAAAACCTGGGTCCTAACTGGAACAAAATAGTTAGTCACGAACTCTCGGGACCACTGCCCCACTGGCTTGTCTCCTTTGGTTCCCCCTGTAGTAATGTCATGAGGACAAGTGATTGACACTCAGGGACTGTTTGACATGTCTGCCTTGACATGGGCCGGAGCAAAAGGATTCGTTTTTGTGACGATTGCATCAAATATGGAAATGAAGCCACAATCCAGGATGGACGTTTTTTCTATAACTAGCAGGGGACATCTATCCCCTGGTGTTAGATCATCAGGTATGAGAGTTTACTAAGTAGACCCAGAATTCTCTGCAGTCAAATTAATGACCTGGATTGAAGAAGTTACATTTCCTGGTTGCTGAAGTGTTGGTACTGAGAAGTTGTCATCCTTCAGGCTGGGAATGGACTGGGGGGACTCACGTGTATCATTAGCCTCAATAAAATCGTATAGAGACATGCTCATAGTGCTAGTCCCCGCAGGCTCGCTTTGTCTAACTGGCTTCAATCTCAGATCATGTGGCTTTCTCTTCCTCAAACAAAGTCACTGTTTTAGCGATTAACAAAATAATCATTTATTCAAAAAAAGCTATTTATCTATTTCTGCTATCATCAGAGCCCTGAGTCTACAGCGATGTTAGAGCCCAAATATCTCAAGGCCAAGGCCGTAGGGTGAGTGTCGCGTGCAACACTCTCATAAGTTTATGTTATTGTTGGTGAATATGATGAAGTTGAAGGGACCAGCACCCTACAGCAGCAGATCCCAGTGCCGGTGTCCAGCCCATGAAGTACAGGCAGACAGGACTGAATATCTACAGTTGCATAGACATATACACAGCAGCCTCTATCCCTCTTCCTCTGTTGCCTTCAGTCTGCTGAATTACATGTCTCTGTAGGCAAAGTCAAATATACTTTTAAAATTGCAGTATTTCTGTTGCACATAAGTTATACCTATTGCTCGGCTGAAATACATAGAAGTAAAAAATTAACATCAAAATATGGTTAGGCCAGTATTTTGGTTCAGACCTTTTGTGCTGCAGTACATGTGTGTGTGTACATTACTGAAATCCATACTTCGTTTTATATAATGGTTTTTTTTCCAGGGTTATGTTGTTTGGGTCAATGGGGCTCTTTCTCTTCATTATTCGTCCCTGCTTAAGAGGAAAATGGCGTGGTTCTGACACATTCATTAAAGCTTTCAAGTATATAACCACCATCCTTTACCGACTTTTAGGCCATAGCTAGACTGTAAGCCCCTTAAATGAGAGACCACACGCATGGCCATTCTACATAGATTCCTAGTGCAACCTTGGCATTTGAAAAGGCTCTGAAATCTTGAATTGGATGAATGATTAAAGAAGAAAATGGTTTTAAGGGCAGGATCTAAACCTTGTCCTCTAGTGAGGGATAAATTAGCCATCTATGAAGAAACACATTGCTTTCAGTGTGTCTACAGAAATTACAATAATTGGACCAAATAGTGAATCTTTCAAATCGCCTTCCCTTCCACCCCAAAAGTAACTCGTTGGAGTCCCTTTAATTTTTTCATGTGTGACACTCGGGAAATAAGCAACTTTCTCATCTTTAACCCTTCTGGCTGCTCTGAACCAACTATCTACTAAGTAAAGGGGGAGGCGGCTGTCTGTCTTTGCTCGGTGGGCGGGGAGATGACCGCAGACCCCTCCTTATAACCCCTCATCTCTTTCCTCCCCTAGATTGCTCTCCTCACCATGATTCCCTGCAGAGCAGCGCTGACTTTTGCACGATGTCTGATCCGGAGAAAAATCGTCACACTGGACAGTCTAGAAGATTCCAAGCTCTGCCGCTGCTTAACCACCATGGACCTCATCGCCCTGGGGGTTGGAAGCACTCTTGGCGCTGGGGTTTATGTCTTGGCTGGGGAAGTCGCCAAAGCAGATTCTGGCCCCAGTATTGTGGTATCCTTCCTCATCGCCGCCCTGGCTTCGGTGATGGCAGGCCTTTGCTATGCTGAATTTGGGGCCCGAGTCCCCAAGACTGGATCTGCTTATCTATACACATACGTAACGGTTGGAGAACTGTGGGCCTTCATCACTGGCTGGAATCTCATTCTGTCATATGTCATAGGTAAATTCCAAAAACAAATATCAGTTGTGTACAGGGTAAAAATAGCTGTCCAGAGACTGTCAGCACTAGGGGCAAGCCTGCACGTCTCAGCTTGTTCCCCCGGCTCATTTTTGTCATCTCTAAAATACATCCCTCTCTACCAAAGTCTTTCCCCTTGAATTCACGATTCTTAATGGGTTTAAAAATTGTTTGAAGTTTAAAAAAATTTTTTTTTCATGAGTTTGTGTGGTGTGTCTGTGTTCACATGTACGCTGGTGCATGCGATTCTGTCTTCGAGGGCACAGGGAGGTTGGAGAACGCATCAGCATCTTCCTCAATTGCTCTTCGTTTTGTTCTCTGAGGCAGATCTCTCAGTTGAGCCCGGTGGTTACATTCCAGCTTGACTTGGCCAGCTCGCTCTGGGGCCCTGCCTCAGCCTTCCAAGGCCGGATGTACAGGCTGTTCTCCCCAGTGATAACCACTTAAGGGTCTGAATTGACATCTTGCTTGTGCAGCAAGTGATTTGACTGCTCGGCCATCTCCCTAGCTTCTAGAAAGTTCTTTATTACAAATAAAGTTGCCTTATGTGAACATTTACACACCTGTATGAGGTCTACCTGGGATAGCAAGACCCTGCCTCAAAAAAGAAAAAAAAAAAAAAGAATCCTGGTCATCTTTTTATATGTGTAATAGTAATTTGGTTTTCTAATGTGATTAAAGTTTCAGTGTGAACTAAGCCAGGTTTATCCAGGATCAAGTAAGCAGATAAGTTTCGTTAATTTCCTACCTGTAACCTTTTGTTTCTCTGAACATTCTGCTTTTGGGAAGGTACGTCCAGTGTTGCAAGAGCATGGAGTGGTACCTTCGATGAACTTCTAAACAAACAAATTGGTCAGTTTTTCAAGACATATTTCAAAATGAATTATACTGGCCTGGCGGAGTATCCAGACTTTTTTGCTGTGTGCCTTATATTACTTCTGGCAGGTAAGAAAACCACTCCTATACTGTTCCTTGTAGTGCACCGCACCAGTGGGCCCCGGAAAGTAGGCTACACAGATCTGAAGCCTGGATTCTCGGAATTAGGCCAGCGTAGCCTATCAAGGCCCGTAGATCAGTGTTGGTTCACTGCGGGTTCATCTCCCCCGTGTTTCACAATAGGATTGAATGTTCGTGAAAGGGGGACCCCTGGCTTTGGAGGAGAAGGCACCTACCTGGAATGCATAAATCATAGGATGGAGGTGCTGGTTTTTGTTTTGAGAGCACCAGTCTCGTTACTAATGAGAGACATTCAAGAAGAGGAAGGGCATTTCCATAAGGAAAAAAATGTAGAATTTCATGGTATTGTTTTCCCCTGTTAAATGCAACCCAGGTCATTAGCAAACATATTATTTCTAGGAAAAAAAAAGTGCTGTTTTCCTGTCATGTGCCTATTGCAGACACTTGTTTGAAAAGGAAGCATTCAGCTTACGGGGCGTTATCTAATGCTGATATCCCATAGACAGATTTGGTAAAGGACCTTCCACCTCCCACCAGTGTGGTACAATAGCGATTTAAACAGGCTCAAGAACTAGGGGCATCCAGGCTTTTTGTCTTTCTGTGCTACTCACTACGTGCAGCGATTTGAAAAGCGCGCTCCGTCTCATCCTCCCTCAGTGTGTTCATTCATGAACTGTGAATACCACCAACTGCCTTGCGCAGCTCCTGGCATAGAGCGCAGTGTGCACGCAGATAGCAGCCAGTTTCATTATGTAAGCATAGTTAATCCCCGCTGCCCCTTACATGGATTATTTGAGCATTTTCTGTTATGACCGTCCTTATCTACAGACCCTCTTAAAGTCCATCTGTTTGTTCCAGCTTCTTACTCGATTTACCCTGAGTAACTGGCTTCTCGCTTTCCTGTTCAGCCTCATCCTGTTTTCTCCCTGGACTCGACGAGTGTGACAGAAATAATTTTTCTATTAGGAAATGTTTTACCTGGACAATTGCACACTTCAGATAATAGCCTTATGTTTAAAAAACTTCTCTGTTAATTAAGAATATTATAAAGATAGGGACACAAAATGAACAAATTCCATAGATCCAAAATATTGTGTACTTTGCTTCAAGCATTAAGAGAAATACCTTCTGGGTCAGTGACATGGCTAAGTCAGTAAAGGTGGCTGCTGTGAAGCCTGAAGACCCAAGTTCAGTCCCTGGAGCCACAGTAGGAGGAGAAACCAACTTCCAAAAGTCATTTTATTTCTATCCTTGAGCTCACTCCACCTCCCTTCCCTACCCATATGAATACAAAATCTTTTAATTTTAAAGTTTTTTCTAAAAAGAGAAATACATCCATTATTTTTCATTAGGTGATATTAAATGAACTTTATTGATTCAGTTTAATTTCAGAGCAGCCTAGTTAATATTATCATGTTGTTTTTAGAAATGACTTCAATAAACTTAAATATTCAGCTTTAATCTCTTAATAATGAGAAGTCTGTAGCTATGGCACAAGTTCAGAACTGTTCAATTCTATAGCGATGAGACCTGTACTTTAGCCTGAGTCCTCTGCTCATTTCCCTTCAGTACCTTTTTTAATGTAGACTAAATTTACATTAAAACTTTGTTCCTACACTGTTTGAAAATGAAAATCTCCCATTATAGGTAATGGCTCAAAGAAATTGCAATGTCCGCTGAAGCTTTTTTTATGAGAGCTGCCAGGGAGTTATGGGTAGCGTTCAGATGAGGTATTTATTGGCATCTAATCTGTTGGTGGCAGATAGAAACTCAAGTAGAGAGTGTGTTGGCATGTTTGGAACCCATATAAAATGTGGCTGTGGCTCTGTTCTTCTTGAAGGTGGGTACCAGAGGCTTCTCACCCAGCTGCCAATCGCAGAGTCCATAGTTCCTTTATGCCATTAATGCCATAGTTGGTTTTTTTAAATAGATACAGAGACAGACTTTGTGAGGTTCATGCAAGAGATGCTATACTCTGTGTGTGTGGGGTGCACACATACATACGCATATGTCATACATATGGCCATTCAGATAGCAGTGGGAACTTCCCACTTGCATGGCCTTTTCCCCAAGCACTGGAAAGCCCCAGCTATGAGGAACTACATTGTGATAAAACTTCAAAACATTTTCATGACCGTTGTCTCTTTCTAGCCTGACTTACCAACTCTCATTCTTCACTTTGTGTTGAGTGTGTTATTTTGTCAAGAGTGGGACCTGCAGAAGTGAAATGCAGCTACTCTCATCTGTGCTCGCACGGTTCTGCTTCTGTGACAGTGGATGCTGTGAATACAGGGGAGAGGCTAGCAGAGCTGTAGCACACACATACATATGTACTACATAATACATACATGCATACACACACATACATACACACACAGACACACAATGCATGCCCTCCCATACACTCTTAATTTGTAGACTATTATAAGAAAAATGTTAGAGAATGCAGAGGGATATTTATATAAGATGGTAGTGATATCGGTGCTGTTTATAAAATAAAACCAAGTGACCTAATTGTCTATAAATAAGGGATTAAAGTATCTCCACATAGTATGTCGTGAAGCTGTTAAAACTGATGGTAAATTTGTTGGTGCAGAAATATATGTGTGTGCATGCATATGTAGAATTCTGCAGGAATACCATAGTAGATCATTATTCTTTATACTGGTCAGTTTTTTCAAACTACTCAAATAGGATATTTATGTTCTTCGTATAAAGTAAATCTATCAGATAAGAATGGATTTAACAGAGAGCTGTTTTTGGCATGGCACTTAGGAGAATTATTTTCTGGTGATACAATAAGAAGGTGCATGGAAGACTTTTCCATTAGCCCTGGAATAGCTTTGAAGGACAGCCTTTCAAATGAGGGGTTCCACCTGCACCTGCCGTGGTAAAAATAACCAGTTACTAGACTTAACACAGACAGCATGGAGCTCTTGAGTGTTGAGTGCAGTCTGCTTCCAGAAATCAAAATACGTGGTGTCTTCAAAGGCGTTGCTCCACAGAAAAGTAATTACGTGTGCTAGTGACAGAACTGAAGAAATGGAAGGTAAATACATGACTGCTGGTGCAGGAATATCCAGTGCTTGTATGAGCACCGGGATACCATTGCCTTCTCTATGGGTGAAGAGCCCATGTTAACGCCTTCTCTTTTTCCATAGGTCTGTTATCTTTTGGAGTAAAAGAATCTGCTTGGGTGAATAAATTCTTCACAGCCATTAATATCCTGGTCCTTCTCTTTGTCATGGTGGCTGGGTTTGTGAAAGGAAACGTGTCTAACTGGAAGATCAGTGAAGACTTCCTCAAAAATATATCCGCAGGTGCCAGGTAAAGTATTTAGTCCCTCTCCCTCTCCCCTCTCTTCCCTTCCCCCTCTCTCCTGTCTACCGTCTCTTCGTTACATGTTAAGAGTGCTGTTCTCTGAGAGCAGCACTTCTCAGTCTTGTTGGTGCTGAGACCTTTCTGGGGGACGGTTCTAGGATGTGACTCCTCTTCCCAGGCTCCCTAAACTAAGGTAGGGATGTGCTTCCAGCTGCGCCACTGTGTGAAGCTCTGCAGATTCTGGCTCCCAGTGCAGCCTCTAGGGTAGAGTCTAGTCCCTGCAAGAGCTCCCCCTCTGCTCTCCAACAATTCACCAGGGGGCGAAGAGAAATTTTCTTACCTTTATTGTAGAGTATGGCTCACATGTGGGATCTCAGATGTCAAAATCCTGCTTCCTGTGTCCTCCGTTTAGCACACATTTATAGAGATCAGCACAGCAGTGCTCACAGGAGGCCAGGGCAAGGGAATAACACAAGTTTAAGTCTAACCTGAGCTGTATTTCAGGTTCCAGGCCAATGTGGGCTCATAGTAAGACCCTGACACACACACACACACACACACACACACACACACACACACACACACACACACACACACACACTTTGGTCTGGGCCTTCTGCATTTGCTGTTGAATAGCCTGTAGTTGGATGTCAGAGACATAGAGGTCATTGTGAGGAAATCTATCATGTTCTCCAGAACAAGATGACAGAATAAAGTTTTGGATTTTATAAACATTAGCTCCAAAGAGCCAGTGAACAACATTAGCCTTCCGAGAATGTGGTTGGAGAGAAATCATCAGAAGGTACAGTTTCCATGAAGTGGCTGACTGTGTCTGTTCTTTCCTTCAGAGAACCGCCTTCTGAAAATGGAACGAGCATCTATGGGGCTGGTGGTTTTATGCCCTACGGCTTCACAGGAACTTTGGCTGGTGCTGCAACTTGCTTTTATGCCTTTGTGGGCTTTGACTGCATTGCAACCACTGGTAAGGGCAGTGTCTCCTCGATAATTAGAAGCAAAGGGTACCACAGGCGTAGCTACGGGTACAGCAGAGGGTCAAGGAGAGAGGATGAGATGTGTGGTGGGAAGGGTACCAACTCCAGATCCACCTGCAACCCATGTTACAAAAGCCACTTGGTGAAACTCTCAGAGCACTGGTGTGTCCTGTCAAGAGCTGCACCTACCCTGAGGATATTGTGATGACCACCAAAGACAAAACATCTGGCTGATCCGATGAGGAATCTTAAGTGATGCTCACAATTCTTTAACCTTTTGACTTAGAGCTCTGTCCCCTCCAGATGGTCATTGTCTTAAATTGTCTTTTCATTCATCAGACAAAATACTATACCAATTCTTTTATCTTTATCCCAGGTGATACTCATCCCAGAGTTTTTTGAGTTATCCAGTTGCACAGCCTGTCTGGGTAGCTTCAAATATTAATCTTGTAAGAGGCATATTCTGATTTTTTAAATAGAAACTAAAGTTTCATGTAAATGATTAAATTAATTTGTTTGAAGCCTCGCAGTTCAAAAGCTCACAGAATACCAGTGCAGCTGTTTTCCAAATGACATCAACCACCATTCAGGACCTAAACACCATCCCGCCTTTTGCAAGTAGGAAACTGACTTGTATATTCCATTCTTCTATTCGGACCATGTTTTGTTAATAGTGACATATCCTGAAGAAGAGAAGGGAATTTTTATAGGAAATAGATAGAGCCCAGTAAGAATGCAGAAGGGACAAAAAACATGGTAGAATGACCACCGAGGAGGGGGATTTGATCCACAGGAAGTCCCTAAGCTGTTTGACTGTTTACTAACCTTCCGTTCTGTTTTTCCTTAGGGGAAGAGGTGCGGAATCCCCAAAAAGCTATTCCCATTGGAATAGTGACTTCCTTACTGGTTTGCTTTATGGCCTATTTTGGGGTTTCTGCCGCTTTAACGCTTATGATGCCTTACTACCTCCTGGATGAGAAAAGCCCACTTCCTGTAGCATTTGAATATGTTGGATGGGGTCCTGCCAAGTATGTTGTTGCTGCAGGATCCCTCTGCGCCTTGTCAACAAGGTACATGTACCGTCCTTGGAGCTTTTAGGAGTCTTGCAAAGTGTGGTCAGTGTCTTCAGATTTGCTTTTGTGGGTTTCAGGAATAGCTGTGTGGTAGAATACTTGGCTAGCATGCTGGAGGCCCTGGGTCAGCACCCTAGCCACTGCTACCACAAGCCTGATTTTGTATATTCTAAAAATAGCCTAACATGAGGAATGCATTATACAACTATGCACTCAGTGAATAATTTGCCCAGAATCACTGTCTAGAAATCTTGAGTGATTACAAAAAGCTTGAGTGACCATCATCAGCTGAGTCCATTTTTTGTTTTGTGTTTGTTCTTTTTTTCTTCTTCAGAACAATGGTGGTAGCGCTGGGACACACACACATCTGTGTCACACATAATCACACACTATGTCAGACACCTTTGGGATGCTCGTGTTACTGGCATCCGTATTGCTCGCATTGTGTCAGTTGGAGATTATACAGACTTCACACTTGGGACAATTCTCCAGGAAGTAATAGTGTGTCCGGGACAGGAAGCCATATGTGGCTCATTTGTTTAAATGCAAATGTGCGTCTGAGCCTTTTTTCCTGTTTGGTGCTGACCAGAATGGATTCATTCAAGAGACAGAAATTACCATTCTGAAATTACCAGTGGAAATTCTTTACTTAAAAGAAAAGGAAATTTGATTGTCAAATGTCCATCTTTTCAGTAGGTACTTATTTACTGTGTTACAGTTCATGCCTCAAGCTTCCAGAGCCACTCATATGATGGGATCTGGAGCAAAACATGTCATTCTAGTCTGTGGCACACTTCACAGGACAATATCTTATTTTTTTTTGCCTGAAAATTCCTTTTTTAAATTGAAAACAATTTTCACAGTTCTGAACCAAGAAATTTTTCTCAATATAATTTATCAACATGACTTTTCTTTTTTTTTCTTTCAAATATGTTTTTAGTTTCTAGTCCTGATAATACTGAGTTTAGGAGTTCTTCGTCATCTGCTGTTGACGAGGTTCATTATGAAGAACTTTGAATAGCTTAAAGTCCAAACCCTGTTGATACTGTGCCACCATGATCTTCAAAGGGATGAAAGGATCCCTGTGGCTACACCAGCTATTGATGCACAGCCCACTACTGTGGTTGGTCCATATATAAATGCCATCTGAGGTTCTGGAAACTTTGGCTATGCTGTCAACTTTGAAAAAAAGTTTCTCAGCTTACTGTGTTGAGTTGGCATTGTACAGAAACTGACAGCTGCATTGGTGTAGAAATTGGTGTAGAATTTTTTTTTCCATTTGTGCAAGGATGACACACTGTATTAAATAAATAAATATATATATATAATATATATGGTCTTGTCTATGTGGGTTTTATAAGAAACTAATAAAGTATTCTCTAAATAATGGGGGGAAAGATAAAGAAAATTGATGGATATTTTTGGACACAAGATCTTGTTGTGTAGCCACAATTGGCCTGGTACTCGCTATGAAGTTCAAGCTAGCCTCAAATGTTCAGCAGTCTTTTGCCTCAGCTTCTTAACTGATAGGGTTTCAGGCATGAGCCACCATGCCTAGCCCCCCAATAGACTTTTCATTAATTAAATATTAATTTATTTATTAATAAATATTAATTAAAATGAATTATTTTACCTCTTTTTCTTAAGTAATTACTTTCACAACTGAATCATATATGGAATGACATAAGCAATAAATGTAAATAATTCAATTTTTCTTCAGAAAAATTGTACATTAAACCTCACTGTTACTAACATTTAATTGTAGCTCCTTCTATATACTAAATCTATAGCATGTTGTTCTTAAAGCCATTCTGTTCCTTGATAATTTTATTGCTTGGAATGATTACATGTATCAAAGATCAAGTTATAGGATGCAAAATCATGGTAATATGAAAATACACAATCACTATATAAACGGGTGACTTACTGTGACATACAATTGATCAATCTTTTTAATTACCCATTAATTTGGGAATTTTGTCTTCTGAATTATGAATGCTAGAAAAGCTTAGTGTTTCCTATTTTCATTTTATTTTGCAAAAGCTAATTCAGTTTTAATTCAGTAATAATTGTGGATACAGACAAATGACTTGCAGTATTGTTTTTAGTCTTACCATTTTACTGGGCAAACATTTGCAAAATGTAATGAGTAACACCATGGCCATTACTGGCAGGTGTGTTTAAATGCCCAGTCACAGTATACTGTAGGACTACGTGAGTCCTCGACCATAGCTGTCTTGACAACTGTTATCCAATCACGGTGTTTCTGTTCTGGGTGTGATCACGTGTGACCGTGCATGACAGTGTTTGCCATACTGCATGTCTTTGCTTTTTACTCAGTCTTCTTGGATCCATTTTCCCAATGCCTCGTGTAATCTATGCTATGGCGGAGGATGGGTTGCTTTTCAAATGTCTAGCTCAAATCAATTCCAAAACGAAGACACCAATAATTGCTACTTTGTCATCGGGTGCAGTAGCAGGTGAGAGAGTGTTGACTTTTACTAAGAAAAGGGGGATCGTTTTGGTCAAGAACTCTGGAGAATGTGGACAGTTAGGTTGTTTTCTATTTCGGATTAGCAAAAAGTTCAATGACTTTGTGACTTTTCTATTTTGATTTCTTTGTGAACCTATATGTACCCTTGTAGAATAATACTCAACTCACACTGGATTATGAATTTTTCTATTCTAGTCTTCTGGGTTCTATGTTCCCCTTACCCCGCATTCTGTTTGCCATGGCCCGGGATGGCTTACTATTTAGATTTCTTGCGCGAGTGAGTAAGAGGCAGTCACCCGTTGCTGCCACAATGACCGCGGGGGTCATCTCTGGTAAGCTTCACAAACACAGGTTTCTCCATCATTGGACTAAAACGTGCTGTGCGCATGCGTGGACTTAAAGAGGGTCTGCATGCTGTGCATGTAAGTTAAGAACACAATCATGGATAAATTACTGTGTGAGTATTGGGATTAACATCTGACAATTACGGTGATGGTGAAACACTGAAATTCATTCATAATTAATCACTGGGGAGTCTGTGTTTTTCCCACTTTAACCATTGAGGCATCTAACCCATGCGTGAAGAGTTAATGACTCTCTACTATGTATTAGATATCACTCTTCTAACTGATGAATAAGCACATAAAGTTATAATTTGGGCGCAGAAAAATTTCTAAATTAAATCATTGCTTAATATTGGAAATACTAATTTTAAAAAAATGATTGCAGGATTATTGAAAAGCTAAACTTTACCAGTTCTTAGAAAGGAAATGCCAAAGGTAATCCGAAGTTGTCTTCTCTGCCCAGAGTGAAGTGGGTTGCCCAGCAGGGTTAGACCTGTACCCTCTCATTAGGAACCTAGCTGTCATTCGATAGTTTGGACATGTAGGTTTGGACTCCTAGAATCCAGATTGCCTACGTCTTGATATGCTATGATGTCTGTGTTAACTTCCTCTGGCTAGATTCTTAGAGCATGCAGAAGTTCCCAGGGGTAGCATAGCCTGAGACAATGGTCTTAGTAGTAGTTGGCTATTTGTAATCATTACAAATGTGCTAAAAGTTTAATAATCTATTATATAATTGTACTAGTAATGAAGTGTCTGCAGAGTGAGGCGTGTGGTGCATATCCAAAGAGGAGATGAAATGTACGTAGGGTCGTAAATACAGGAAAGGTCTGCCCGTAGCTGCCCATTGTAACCTTCTTAAGTCAGCCCGTCTATGAAATAGGAATAATTTATCAAGGAAGACCATGGGACTGTCCATTTATGTAACTAAAAAGGAAATAATTTCCTCTACCTCCTAGGACGACTGTCTGAAGTAAAGTGAGTTCATAGACTATAAAACTTAAAAATGTGGTGCTAGCTATTTACTAAGATAGGGAGTATTATGTGGTAAATTCATCTAATATAAGGTATTTTTACTTTTTAATATTGTTGAGATTTTTGTGTACAGGATCGTAAGTTGATTTTTCATAGCTAATCAGTCTTCCAGAATGTGTGGTTTTAATTTGATTAAAGTTTACTCTACATCCAAAATATTATTTCACTGAAAAATAAATATTTTTGTAAAGACTATTTAAAATATTTTGAGTTGTATATAACTTGATACAAATGGAATTTAAAGTGATTGTATAACTCGTACACAGAAAACTGGTATTTCCTAGCAGTCATTGTTTACCTTCCGAGACCTCAAAAGACAGTATTCTGTCATATAATATTTTCACACTTGGTCAAGCCAAGTATGTTTTAAATAATCGTAGCAGATGTGTTTAATATTTCCTAAGGAGCTGAGGTTTTTGAAGTCTTAGCATTGGCAGTTTATATAGCCCAGAGATTCTCTTATGATGTTGTGATGTTGATCTGTCATTGATACCAAACAGAAAAGTATCAGTCAGCTGTCCCTGAGTGAACAACTGTAAGAAATGTCCTCAGAGAGCTTTGGTTTTACCTTTCCCATCTGTTTCCCAATAGCTGTGATGGCTTTCCTTTTTGACCTGAAGGCTCTTGTGGACATGATGTCCATCGGCACCCTCATGGCCTACTCTCTGGTTGCAGCCTGTGTGCTCATCCTCAGGTGAGTCTCTGTTGGTTCTGAAGGGCGTGTGGCAGATGGTAAACAGGGCGTGGAGACAGCAAGGACTGCAGAGGGCCAGCAGTGTCACCAAAGTGGGAGGCCACGGCCATTAAAGCAGTAAGATGGAGTATGGGAAGCAGACTTGACTTCTAGCAAAAAGTCAAGACCAGTTTGACCCTTACCGATAGCTTGTCCCAGTCTACAAGGCTGTTTATTAAAATGTGTGGAGATATATAAACTTGCATTTTTGGAGTCATAAATACTTGCAGACTGACAAATAGACCCCTATTCTACATGATACTGCCTTCATTATATATATATATAACGAATATATATCCTGAATGTTATTCCAAATCAATAAATGTATCTACCAAATATGTACTTTTAGCATTAATGATTTAGTGCTAAGGTTTTCCCTAAAGACCTTATCAAGGAGACACCAACAAATAGATGTAAATGATGCTCATGGAAAAGGTAGATTGAGAAGTGTGGGGAAAACATGGCTGAGAATAGTGACGCAAATGAAGGTACATTTACTCAGTGGCTTCTTCTACAGTAAAAGCTGAGATTTCAGTGTATCAATAACCGTTATGGTTTGAAGATACAAAGCCGTAGCATTTGAATTTGTTTAAATAACATTATAAATTTACATTAAGAAATAATAAACGTTTATGTATGCATGTGTTCCAAGATGAGCTTGTACCAAAATGCTAATGGGGATTGACTTAATGGCGCTATTGGTCATTGTTGCGCCCTTCTGAATTCCTTTGTGCATTTTTCTTAGTGAACGTGTTAGGGCAGCTAACAGGAAAATGGTGCCTGTGGGGTAGTTTGGTGGCTGAGTAGCTAAGTGAGCATCTCTGGGTGAAGCTAGATGACTCAGGCTGGGAATAAGGAAACATGGGCAGAGAGACAGACTCTGGTGGCAGCTTGTGAGTCCCAAAGAGATGCTGTGCTCCATAGCTGGTGGCCATTTCGGGGCTCTTTTAATGAATCCCAATGCCACTGGACAAGGGGGCTGCAGATACTATCCTGTTGCCGTCATTGCTTCGCCTTTAATTCTAACTTTACTTTTTGGCATCTACTATACAACTTTCTGGCTAAATAGCAGTGAGAGGAAGTTCAGAGTCTCTGTGGGATTTGATGGAGGAGGTTTGTAGCCTGGCTCAGCACACTGTGAGTTGGACTCAGTCATGAGGCTTGTCACCTGACTACACCCACTGCAACTTTGTAAAGCGTCTCACCAAAGAGTTTACGGTGACAATTTCATATGGGCCAATGAGAGTAAAGACATCGATATTTATTTGGAAATAGGTACCAACCTGGCTTGTGTTACGAGCAGCCCAAATACACCCCTGAGAAGGAAATTCTGGAATCATGTACCAATGCAACCTCGAAAAGCGAGTCCCAGGTCACCATGTTACAAGGACAGGGTTTCAGCCTCCGAGGCCTCTTCCACCCCTCTGCTCTGCCCACACGGCAGTCGGCTTCCCTCGTGAGCTTTCTGGTGGGATTCCTGGGTAAGTCTCCAGTGAGCATGTTCAAAGATCCCACAGATATGGGTGTGTAGAACCGGTGTTGGTGGAAGGCAAAGGAGAAGGCCTCACATTGCCTGGGATACGTTAGCAGCCACCTCGAGACATGAAATTTGACCTACGGAGGTACTGGTAGTTAAGGTCGAGTTACATCCTGTAGGAAGATTTGTGAGCTGGAGAGATGGCTCCGTGGATAAAGCACATGCTGCACAAATGAGAGGCTCTGAGTTAAGATTTCCAGAACCCGTGTGAAGCTGGGTGGGGAATTGCGTGTTTGTAATGCCGGTGTGGCTGTGGCAAGGTGGGAGTTAGAGAATCCCCCAGTAGCTTGCTGCACACTGTGATAAATAAGAGAGGCTGCCTCAGACACAGTGGAAGGCGACCACCAGCATCCAAGGCTATCTCTTGATTTCAACGTGTGTGCTTTGACACACATTTCCCATAATCACACATATGCATACAGACGCAAGGAGTTCCTACAGGAAGAGTGGCAGAATTATAAACTGTCACACTCCATTAGCTCAGGGTGCTCTCTGTATTAAAGAACCAGGCCAAGTAACAGAACTGGACCCCGATGGTACTGGGAGGCAATAGAGGAGCATTTTGTTAGCTCTTCTGGTTACCTAACCTCCTATAGGTTTTTTGACATCTACTGGGCATTATCTGTGTTCTGAATACTTGGGGTAGTGAGACAGACTGCCCTTGATCTTGAGGACTGTACAGTAAGATCATAGCAAACTAGAGAAAAACAGGCTTCTCTGAGAGCGACTAGGAGGGGCTTTTATTGCATTCGTGATGATCAGAAGAAGCCTGACATCATTGCCTGGAATGTGGAAAAAAGATTCAGATCATGGGATATTTGTTTGTACTAACAAATAATCTTTATACTAGCTTAATATAGTCAAAGCTGCCATACTTGATTTTAGGAAAATGGAAACCACACACCACCAAATATGATCCTATCCATGTTGTCTAACACTAGGAAACTAGGAGCCTTGATCACATGGTAGACAGAGCGGGAGGTTAGTGCCAAGTGGGGAAGTTGACTTCTAAAAAGACAGACATGAGGACATGATTCTTAGATGGGTGGACTGTCTCTTTTTCACAATAGAAGTGAGGGGTGTGCGTGGCCAAGTAGATTATAAAGGACTTGGTGTTGCACCAGGCTAGACCCCTAGGATTGAGCGACATGAGAAAAGGCTGTGTGCTGACTCTGGCTTATGTATTGACCACCACAGCCTTTCTCATCTTGGGCCTGAGTGTTCTGACCACGTATGGAGTCCAGGCCATTGCCAGACTGGAAGCCTGGAGCCTCGCTCTTCTCGCCTTGTTTCTTGTCCTCTGCACAGCTGTCATTCTGACCATTTGGAGGCAGCCACAGAATCAACAAAAAGTAGCCTTCATGGTAAGTGAAATAATCATTAGAAATCCTAGTTCTTAGATACACTTCCTCTGTATGTTTGCTGTTTACTTAATTTTTCTAAACAAAAGCAATGAACAAGACTATCAGAATTCTTTAATGATTCCCTTAGTCCCAGTACATGAATTGTCTTCCTGCTCTTCTCAAAACCTTGAGTAAGCATGCATGTGTATATACATACATACATTCATACAGTGAACAAATTTGGTGTTGAACAGTCTATACTAGCAAAAAATAATTGATGAGATTCTGGGTTTAATCCCCTGCACTAAAAATTTAAGTGAGGATGAAAAGAAATGAAGGGAAGAAAGATAATTGAGGATTTTATTTTCAGAAGTTTGAAGCCCTCTTGTGAGGATTCATGAACTAGGGGTAGGCTTGGGTGTGAACAGAGCTTCCTGGAAGGGTCTCCTAGGATGCTACCTATACCCAGAGATCCAGAAGCATCCCCTGTTGATGGCTAAATGAGCACAGTAAACTCTGAGCCACACTGATGCTAAGCCCTGCGGTGTCTTGATGATAATCTGCAGGTATCACTGTGTTTCTTTCTATTTCTACTAGTAATGTGAATGGTGATTCTCCTTTCCCTAGTTTCTATAGGGATGGTATTTATTCAGGTCCTTTTTTTGGAGACTGTGAGCTTAGTGACACAGTAGGACTACATGTCAGATATTGACACTGCCTTGGAATTACTTGGAGAATATGCTTCCACAGTAACACTGGACTCAAAGGATGTTTCTTCCCATAGGTCCCGTTCTTACCCTTTCTGCCAGCCTTCAGCATCCTGGTCAACATTTACTTGATGGTCCAGTTAAGTGCAGACACATGGGTCAGATTCAGCATCTGGATGGTGCTTGGTAGGTCACGTTATCTGGAGTTTGATTTACCTTGCTGTGTCAGCTGTGCTTATGGGAATACGGTCACTCCCTTCCTCCAACTAAACGTTCTGTTCATTTCTTTCATTCTGACTTCCTCTCAATGTTTACTTTCCCAATGTTTCCAAATATATGCCTTTTCTTTATTTTTCTTCCCTTTCGTTTTCTCAACCCAGGCCTCAGACATGCTATTCCAGGTCTCTCTCACTGAGCCACGTCTCTAGCCCTTCAGATGCTAGTTTTCATTTAAGTCCCAGTAATCCTGGAGTTCACATAGATTCTGTTTTCTGCAACTTATGAATGAGAAATGAAGCCCTCAAATATTTGTCATAACAGTGCCTTACCCAGTGTCTAAACTGGAACTTAGCATGAGAAAATACATATTTATAAGTAATTATCTTCTAAGGGCACTTAAAGCATTGCCTTCTTTTCCCTCACAGTTAGCACGGTTAGTGACAGTCATTTGGTGCTCAGGCCTTAGGCCTCCCGTTTGCCAGGAACAGGTAGAAGGACGTTCATGTCCATTGTGAGCACAGGCATGCTTTCTAGACTACCCAGCCATGACTCTGATAACCCACTGCTGGGTGAGGTTCAGTGTGTAGTGTGAGCCTCACCCATCATTCTACTTAAAGTTATTCTGTTGAGATTTGAGAACATAAGTGGAAAATTTCCATATAACTGCTGTCTGAAAATACTTGTTGAGAGAAAAATATATTCTGTAGGGTTGGGGGGTTACAAACTCAGAGGTGCTTTCTATCAAGATAGGCAGTCTATGCAACAGCTGATTTCCATATTCTGTTTTGCATTTTAAAGATTGTTTATTTTGTTTAAATATAGTTTAAATTGAAATATAATTATATTACTCTCCATCCTCTGTTCCCCCCTCCAGCCCCACCCAGGTCCCTCCCTCTAGCCCTCCTATGTCCCCTCATACACACATTCTCTTAAGTTGATGGCCCCTAAAATTACAGGCAGCAGCTGACAACTGTGGAAGGAGGATTAGCCTCTCCCAGGGATGAGCCCCTTGCTGGGTGTCCAATGCACAGTGGCCAATCCTGAAGCCGTATCCACATGCATAACAAAAGCAGACTCAGCAGGTTGCACTTCTATATTATATATGCACACATTCTGGTTTTCCAAGGTTGCACGGAAAGAGAGGGGGAGACTCACTATATTGTTTTCCACATTAAAACATTTCCTAACACACTGATATGCTTCATCTCCCCAAAGGCTTTCTGATTTACTTCGCTTATGGCATTAGACACAGCTTGGAGGGTAACCCCAGGGATGAAGAAGATGATGAAGATGTTTATTCAGACAACGTCAGCGCAGCAACAGAAGAGAAATCCGCCATGCAAGCAAGCGACCATCACCAACGAAGCCTCAGTTTACCTTTCATATTCCATGAAAAGACAAGCGAATGCTGATGCTGGCCCACGGTCTTACCACACGTCGCTTATAAGGAGTAAACTATGGCCGACATCACCCTCATGTTGGGATGTCATGAGTTTGCTGCAGACATGGTTCACCTAACTTATATTCCCTCCTCCAGACAGCCTCTCTTCAGATGGTGAATTATGTGTCTGGGGAAACTGCCTGAGTGCACTCCTCAGCGATGAGTATCCCCAAAGTAACGTGTCCGTCTGTGTCCATGTATGTTTGGGAATGTGAATGTTAAATGTTCTTGGTTTTTATTACTGTGTGACGTTTATTCCAGCGTCGTGATGGGTGGCATATACTGCACATGCTAATAGAGAGTGTACCGTATTCTGATATGTCCTGGGAGGTTAGGGAAATAGCGATGGCTTTCCTTATTAGGTCTATGACTGTCAACTTGGACGTACTGAGAATGTAGCCACCTGTCATGATGTTTAGCAGTGATCAGGGGCGAGCAGGAGAGAAGGAATGAGCCTTTTCTATATGTTACAGTGCCTCAGTAGAGTTATCACCCATTGTCTTCTTCTACTTGCTAGGACACTTTACTAAAACTTCAGCCAGGGGAGGGGAGTGTTCATTTCTTCAGTATGACAGGATGGAGAGGAGAGTCTGTGATACCAGATGACCACTCCTGGTTTTGAGAGCCTTGGTCCTTAAATAGAACACTTCTGCCTGCTCTAAGCGGCAAGCTCCCCCAACCTCAGCTCCATCAAGGACTCAGGAGAGGTACTAGGGCCTGCTTGGGACCCTTTAAGTGAGAGAATGAATGTGGTCCCATCCCATGGCCAGAGGACCAGAGAGACTTAGACAGAGAGGCTCAGACAGGCTATTTTTAAAAAGTGAGTGAGGGCAGTATAAGCCCCTGTGTCCCATGTTTGGTGGAATGGTTCAGGATGTTTTCTGTTACTTAACACCCTATCACAGCTCAGCTTCTCTTGCTGCATCAATAGCTCTTTTGGCTCTTATACTTTCTCTGATCTAGATGGAAATGGACGTGATTCTATCTTTGCAATGTAAAAAAAAAAAGAAGATAAAGGGATGCAGGAACATATTGCTAGTCCAATCTCACAGGGAATTTGGACCCAATTTATGGACTTTAGACCTAATATACCTCTGATGTTTCTTTTAGAAATGTTTAGAGATTCCTGCCCCCATCACATCATTTATCACTTTCTGCTTCATTTCCTTTTAACTGGCCACATTAAACCTATTAACACAGCTCTGATATTATGCAATAAATCATCAATTACTTTCAGAACACAGTTATTTAAAACTTTAATAACCAAATCGAATTAAAAGCACAGTGATCTTTGTATATGACTAAATAAATTTTTATATGTAAGATTCTCAGATTGCTACATTTTACTTTATAGGGTTCTCTGATAGTGGATTATAAACCTCCAATCATTCTTATTCCTGTGAGTTAATTTTGTATAAATAGTTATAATGGTGTAATATAATGGTGTATTAGATAAATCTAGAGGCTAGCCAGGTAACACAGGAGCTGCACTTCCAGGCAACCATGCGTTACCAAGAATGCTAGTTGCCTTGCGTAATCCAAAGACAAGGAAATCAACTGCTTTCTCCTAATCCTTCCAAGAGAACATTGATTTTACTGATGCTGTTTCCAAGCAGTTGTGATCCCTCGTGTGGAAGTAGCCATTAATTGTGACTAACCATCAGCTAAGCAGACACAGGTTCTGGGTTGCTGGCTGTTAGGGATGCCTCTCTGACCCAGGGCTTAGTGCTGACATTCCAAAGTTTCCAGGTTGTGCGTGAGAAGATACGAAGCCCAGATACTCCTTCCAACTGCTTGCTTTACCACGGAAGAAATGTAGAAGAAGCAAAGGCTAAAGTAGTATGAGAAGGAGCATGGTCAGGGATTCTTGCTATCATTAGTAGCTGCCCAGGGAGGGAGAAGCAGGGATGAGCCCCCTGATCATTTAAGTAGTCCCAAGTGGCCAGCATCACATACTTGTACATACAAGCAATACTAAGTGGACTCAGCAGGTTACACACACACACACACACACACACACACACGTATTTATGTAACAATCATAAAGAAGAGGTCATGGATTTGATCGAGAGTAGGGGAAATTGGAAAAGGAAAGGGAGGATAGAAATTATCAGAACTATATACTCACATAAAAATTCTCAAAAATTTTAAATTAAAAAAATACTGCTTTTACAGCAGTGCCCTTCACACAGAAAATGTGAACAAGGTCATACATAAACCTCTGAGCTTCTTACTGTAATGAAAACAGATATGTCTGGACTGTGGTAGGCAACTAGAAGTATTGTGCCCACTGAGGATGTTCACACCAAAACACGTTGGAAACACGGATGTCTGTGAAAGATGTTTTGTCAGAGACCACGCTCTTTTGTATTTCTGTGAAGACCCAAATGGATAAACAAGTCTGTATGTGTATAGGGTTTATAAACACTTTGGCATATATGTGTGTGCTGTATGTTTGTGTGTTTTGGTTATCAGCGTGTAAGTAAGTTGGGTTTATGATGAGCTTTGGGTGTGATATTGTTACATAGATAAAAACCCAATTGATGCGGAGAGAGACAATGTTTTATATTGATAGATATTTTAGATTTTAAGCTATTTTAAAATATACAGTTTTATATGTATGTTTTCTATAGATAGATTCTTTAAGACATATTTATCATGTTTCTAATGAAATCACTAAACTCTAGTATATTATGACAGGTGCTTTTGAATCTGAATGGAGTAGGGGATGGTCTTGTTTGTCTCTGTAGCACTGTTTCTGACACACCTGTCCCTGTGTGTGCTTGCCAGCCAACGCCAGTACTACCAACTCTTTGCCAACCCTCTGTCCTCCTGAACTTGAGTTCAGAACACTGTGAACAAAGCGTCCTGTTCTGATTTGTAGGATCACCCAAAGATTTTGTGTAGATTTGACTAGCGAGCAAATGATACAGAAAGTCAAATGTGGACGCCTTCTTCTATTCATCGTCGTGAGCAAAAGCAGTTTGTAGTCCTTTACCTTTTTCTTACCCTGAGAACTGTGTTGTTGGTGTTTTCAGCGAGATTGTCTCCTCGCAGCACCTTATCTTCATACTTTTCACAAAGAGAACCATCTGGGAATTAGCGCATAAAAGATCACAACCATCATTTATTTAAAAGGGCAGTTATGCAGAGGCAGGCGGATCTTTGTGAGTTCGAGACCAGCCTGGTCTACAAGAGCTAGTCCCAGCGCAGGCTCCAAAGCCACAGAGAAACCCTGTCTCGAAAAACAAAACAAAACAAAAAAAAAAGGGCAGTTATGAAAACTCAGGTTTAGAAACTCCTGAGAAAAACTTAACTAGAACCTTTGGGATATACTAAAATATCTTAATCTTGTTTCCTTAGTGAAAAAAAGTCAAGAAAACTAACCAAAATTTTATATATGTATGTATCAACATTAATATGTAAAATTAACATTGAAACTACTGTTGGTTTGTTAGCTTTAGTTAGCTGTAACTAATTTAAAAAGAACACCAGCAACTGAATAGTCTTCTTAAAGAATGAAAAGTTAGATAATTTTAATTTTAATAAAGTTTTTATTTTAACCAAATTTTTTCCACATCCCGAATGTTTTCTAATAAAGCACTGTGATTTGGAATTGTTGCTAGATCATTTTTTAAGTTTGTTTGACCATTTAGCAGAGGGTTAGCCCTACAGTGCTAAGGGTACAGAAGGAATAACCGCACCTTACCTTCTCCCTTTGTATATTATATCAGGAGTGAGTGTGTGCACGCACATGCCTGTGTACACTCACACGCATGTGGTGGCTGTGTAAAAAAAGAAAATCAGAGTGTATCCCAAAATTGCCACCCAGATGATTAAGTTGCACTAAAATCCCAGCTCTTGCTTCTTTGAAGCACCACTTGGGATTTCTCCAGATATCCTTTAAGTGATAGTCCCTAAGATACAGTTTCCACAGCACTTTAGAAGATGATGGTCCTAAGATACAGTTTCCATGGCACTTTAGAAGATGACAGTCCTTAAGATAGAGTTTCCACAGCACTTTAGAAGATGATGGTCCCTAAGATACAGTTTCCATGGCACTTTAGAAGATTGGGTTTCGAGTGTTGTGAATGGATGATTCACATTCATATAGCGTGTAGGGGTTGGCGGCAGGAGTACCGTTAGCTGTTCTTTTTGCTAGTGCCAAAACAGTGCCTTCTCTGTACATGTTCTGCTTTCTATATTAAGGAAAAGTACTGAAATTCATGTAGTAAATAATGCCAGCAAAGATCATCTTCGCTCTAGGTGTGAAGATAAGGTTACTAGACTTCATTGTTTAGCTGAGGTGTTTTTTTTTCTTATATACTTATATTTAAAGAATTTAAAATAGCTTTGTGGGTTTTAAGAGATCTGATACTACTGTTGTATTACTGGTTTAGGTGTTGGCTTTTATAGTATTCATGATTGTTTATATTTACACAGTTTTGCTCTTATTAGTTTCAAATGTATTCTGTTATGGCATAGCCCTATTTTAACACTACTGGCCAGGAGTTCTGTACTTGTCTGTCCTTACCCAAGTCCTGAAGCTGCTGCCACAATCTCTGGACTCTAAGCAGCCTTTCTGACCCCTGACGGCCCCATAGAGATTTTCAGCTAGGAGCCCAGTTTGATGTCACAGCCAGGCAGCCTGCTGTGTGGGGGTGTCTGTGCTTATATTCTGGAGGTGTCTGAGATAGTGAGGTAGAGTAGGAAGTAAAGAACTTCTAATGAATTACGGTCGTGTGGAAGCCTTAACTTCAGTTCTAGATATCTCATCAGTCTGTTTAGGGGACTAAGGACCAAGGAATATCTGTGACTCATGGAGGGATGTGGCTGTGTCTTGGAACTGGCATGGTAGGGCCTGGCCTGCTGCATTTCCTGCAGGTACACAGCCTCAAGGCGAGAAATGCATGGTCAAGACCCTGTTGGTAAAAAGCTTTGCCCTGCCAGCAGGGTGACCTACTGTACCCACACCTCGATGATGAGCTCCTCGTTTTTCACGTCCACTAGCAGTGCCAAATTGTTTTATTGCTTTATTTTGTTATTGTTATATCTAATAGCAGTTGTGCATGAAGGCCTAAAGCAATCCATAACTTCTGTGTCTACAAAACCCGACAAGTACCCTGTTGTACTTGTGCAAATGCAAAAATGTTTTGTTCATGAAATAATTTTGATGTTTTTAATGATAATTGTTGTTCCTTTTTACATATAAAGTTGAACTTTTTTTAGAATTTGTAATAACTATTGCTGCTTCAACTGTTATAATGTTATGCTTTATAATGTAACCATGTGTTTTTAAATAAACCTTAATATGACTTATAATAATTTAGTATGCATGTGTATCACACACCACAAAAGCAAACATTTCTGACTCACTTAAAGTTTGGAAGATGTTTGTCTTAGTTTTCTGAATTT
>JAQHUG010000256.1:2146068-2165045 GCA_028555095.1 Dicrostonyx torquatus | reverse complement strand
TATGTTTGGGTGTGCGCACGCATGTTAGCACGCTACAGCATACGTGGAGATCAAAAGACAACCTTCAGGAGTGGGTTCCCTCTGCACTGTGTGACTCGCAGGGATTGAATTCACGTTGTCAGACTCGGAGGTGTGTATTTTTACTCTCTCTCTCTCTCTCTCTCTCTCTCTCTCTCTCTCTCTCTCTCTCTCTCTCTCTGTTTTTCGAGACAGGGTTTCTCTGTAGTTTTGGAGCCTGCCCTAGAACTAGCTCTTGTAGACCAGGCTGGCCCCAAACTCACTCACAGAGATCTGCCTGCCTCTGCCTCCTGAGTGTTGAGATTAAAGGTGTGCGCCGCCAGTGCCTGGCACTGCATCATCTTTTTAAAAGGTTTTTGAGCTAAGTACGTGTCCTAGGCCCATCTGGTTGTGTAGACATCTGACCACAGGGTCAGACTTTATTGTTACATATATGTTCATGGTGTGTGTGCGTATTGTTTTTAATTGCTGCTAAATATTTTATTTGCTCAATTATTTATTTAATTGTTGCTGCTTGCATAGTATGTCTTTCATCTGGTGACATCCTGCTAACCCAGCCTTCCGAACGCTGAGATCCTTTAATACAGTTCCTCACATTGTGCTGACTCCCAACCATAAAATTGTCATTGCTGCTTCATAACTGTAATTGTGCCACTGTTAATAACTGTACTGTAAATGCCTGATGCTTCTGATGGTCATTAGGTGGCCCTTGGGAAAGGGTGGTGACCCACAGGTTGAGAACCAATGTGTGACTCTTAACCGCCTCCAGCTACTGCCTCCAATGAGTTTAGATTTGCTTGAGAAGCAGCCTTTGGTGTTATGCAACCTCATGCTGGAGCCAGCTCAACCTGGCTTGCATCTATGCTTCAATCCTGACTCACCCCTTTCCATCCTCTGAGACTGCAGTCACCTTCCAAAAAACACCAGACTCTAGTTTGCAGAAGATCAAGATGATGGTAGTCCATGACACTGTGCAGTAGGCTCCTTGAGGACAGGGCCCTGCTTAATCATGTGTGAGCAAGCATCTGGGGGAGGGGTCAGCCATTCCTCTTTGCCCAGAGAATCGCTGGCATGAGCTCTGTCTGCACAGGACAGTATTGAAACGCTCCTGGCAGGCCCTTGTATCTGACTGCTAAATGGTGGACGTGCAGTATTTGGTATCATTTTTGCATAGGGCAGGAGACAAAAGAACTTAAAATAGTCCGTTTGCTTTGTGATACCCATGAGGGCAGTTGGAGAGGCTTAAGTGGTGGCATCAGCCAACATGGATCAGTGCATGTGAAGTACAATGACTGTCTGTCTAAATGAACTAGTTCCATTTAAGCAAACTGCAATCCATGCAAACAATAAATATTTATGAGACAGTCAGGGAAAGTGGGATACAGGACAAGTATTCAGTAGTTAAAAATGGATAAACTGGGAGTTTTGTCTTTACACTTAGATGCACATGTATGATAGATACACTTATGATATATGTAGGATATATACATATACAGATATATATGATGTATGAGTTGTGGACAAAATTTGAACATACCTATTGAAAACTGAATTTACTTCGGTAAGCTATCTAACTGTTCTCTAACAATTTCTATCAAGGATTTTTGTTTCTTTGTTTCTTTTGAATCCTAGGGTGGGCACAGGGGAGGGAAGAGAAACAACCAATGACAATGAATATACAAGAAGTTCTTCTGGTGCTTCTCTCTGATGAACAGGTCAGGATATGCTATGTCTGTTCCATCCCCCAGCACCAACTACAGGCACAGGCGATGACTCTAATTGATTGCATTTGGGGGGCGAGCCGCACAGAAAGAGGTTTCCTCTGCAAGCACCCACGAGGCAGACATCTGTCCTAACCAGTGACAGTCACCTTGCCCAATTCTAAAGTGACTGCGTTGTGAGAAATCATGTTATTTCTCGTCATGAGAAGGAGCTGGAAGAGCACATGGTCTACCCATTGCGTGAAAACGGTGACTAAGAAGGCCAAAGGTTCCAGCTAGAGAGCCGCTGCTCACAGTACCTGCTCTCCAGCACTTCTGTTTAACGCTGCACTGCCATGTTCACACCTAAAAGTACAAAATTACAACCACCTACTAACTTCTTATCATCTACGTATGTATATTCAGTGGCTGGAGCAAGTGCTGAGGTGTGCATATTGATTCCTTACTGCGGTTTTATTTACCTACACAAATCCTTTTATCCACTACAGTCTTCAGTTCAACATAGCTTATTCACCAAGATTAGAGAGGGGGAAAACCAGATCTCCAAAAAGATAAGGAGAATGATACTGTGATCACGCCCTCTAGCAAGGACAAGTGTATCACTTTCCTACGTCAGTTTACTCCTTGAAATAAGACAGTAGGTCAGAAATCTGTATAGAAATAAATAATCATAAAATGCATCTTTGATTACAAATGTAATTAAAAGATATTTCACATATTTAGGATTTGGTCTATGTGTTTGGTAGATAAAACTGTCTTCCATACTTAAGTACAAACAAGATGCTAGTCTGAGGGTGTGTGTGTGTGTGAGAGAGAGAGAGAGAGCACACACTGCAAATTCTAGAAGGAGGGAGATTTTCCGTGAGCGAGACTGCAAGCTCCTTTCTTCCTGGTCTTCATGATCAAAGGGAGGGGACAGAGAACAAATGACAGGTGAAGATGGAATTTCAGGAATTGATGAACATCGTGAGTCTCATTAACTAGAATATATTGGCTTCTTAGAGCTGCCTTGACAAGGGACAAGATGACAGTCTCTCTCAAAAATTCCTGGGAACAGAAGTATTTCAGGCCAGCATTTTTTGTCCAGATTGTTGGAATGTTTGCATAAGCATCATCAAATTTCTTGGATGTGGGACTGGGGTCTAAGCAGGAAGCTCACTTACATTTTGTGCATCTTCTGTACATACATAATCTGAAGGTGGTTTTAGACAATAATTTTGTCCACCCACATTCTGACTCTGAAATGTCACATGAGGTTGGGTGTGGCATTTCCCACTTGTGGGATAGTGTCAGTACTCACAATGTTTTGGATTTCAAAGCTTTTTTTTTTTCAGATTAGGGATATTCAACCTACACTAAAAATAAGGTGGCTTAAAACAATGGATATCTATTCTCTTACAATTCTGGAGGTCAAAAATCTAAAATCAAGATGTCATTAGGGCCTTGCTTCCTCAGAGATTCTTGGAAGAACCCTACAGCTTCTTGTTAGTTTTTGGAAGTGTCCCACAATCCTTGGCATTCCTTGGTGTCCTCGTTTGTTTTTATGTCAACTTGACACAAGCTAGTGTCATCTAAGAGGATGGAACCTCAACTGAGAAAATGCCTCCAGAAGATGCAACCGAGGGCTTTTAATAACTGATGTGGGAGGGCTTAGCTCATTGTGGGCGTGGCCACTCCTGGTCTATTGGTCTTTGTTTTTTATCAGAAAACAGGCTGAACAAGTCAGTAAGCAGCACTCCTCCATAACCTTTGATTCAGCTTTTGTCCCCAGGTTCCTGCCCCCCACCCCAGTGATAGACTGTTACCTGGAAGTGTAAGTGGAGTAGAATCTTTCTTCCCCGAGTTGCTTTTGGTCGTGATGTCTCATCACAGTAACAGTAACCCTGACCAAGACAGACATTGACACCAGGATTGTAGGGTGTTGCTGTGACAGACATGACCATGTTGTGCGTGAGGGTTTTTTTTTTGGGGGGGGGGGGAGTAGAAGGACTTTGGAACTTTGGGCTAGAGAAGCCATTCTCAGAAGAGTTGTAAGAGTTCAGTGGGCTGTTCCGTTGGATCTTGGACCATAACGCTGGGAGCAGGGCAGACGATGGAGGCCTGGCTTACAAAGTCCAAACAAAAGTTTAATGACTGTCAGGGCCATTTGCTCTTTTGAATGAAGAATCTGTGGTTCTGGCAAGCTGGGTCTGAGGAATCAGCTGCGATTGTGAGAGATTGTGTGAGGTAAAATCGTTGTTTGATTTGCACAGTGGATGCTGGTCCACTGGAGCTGAGAAATCAGTGATAAGAAGATACCAGTATCATTGGTATCCTTCACTGTGTGCCAGTGGCAGCCAAGGTTGTACTTCATGCCGGCAGCTGAACTTGGTAGGGAGGGGAGTCACCCAGGTGGTACCAATTTTGAAGGCATGAAGGCGTCATAGAGAACAGCTGAGGCTTGGCACTGTGAGGCAGGGCTAGGCTAGAGTCAATGAAGAGAGCCCAGGAGAAGCTACTGGTGAAAGTGCAGCATCATACCAAGGACAGCAGCAGCATATGGAATGTGTGCCTGAGTTCAGGAGACTGGGTGCTGTGGATTTTCTTTAGAGGATCTTGGGAGATTGGGAGTGAATCCCAGACATTGGACACTGATTTATTTACACTGTTGGAGTTTGGTTTGGCTTTGTTGAGAATGTTACTCTGCCCTGGTTCTTCCCTCATGAAGTAAGAAAGCATTTAACTTATTTTTGATTTTACAGGAGCCTACAGTTGAGAGACTGAACTTTTAAACAGATTTTAGAGCTTTACAGAGATGTATATTTAAAGAGAAAGAAGTAGCAAGAGAGAGAGAGAGACTGAGCTTTTAAAGTATTTGAATTTGTAAAGGCTGTGGGACTTTAAAATCTACAATATGTTTTATATTGTGAAATTTATTAACATGAGATTAATTGAGAATGAACATAAATAGAAAGAGTATTTATTGTTAAATAGTGTTGTATTGGTGTGTCAACTTGACAAGGGGTCAATTGTCCTGGCTAATTTTGATGTCAACTTGACACAAGCTAGTGTCTTCTGAGAGGAGGGAACCTCAGTAGAGAAAATGCCTCCAAAACACCCTTCCTCCCCAAGTTGTTTTTGATCATGGTGTTTCATCACAGTGATAAAAACCACAATGAAGACACTAGGCTTAAGTGGCATGACCCCAGTCCCTGCTTTCGCTGCCACATGTCTGTCTTCTATGTGTCTTTCCACATGGCATTTTGCTCTCTATGGGATTCTTCTTCTGAGGACATCTGTCCTCATCACAACAGGATTATATCTATAAAGACAATTATTTACAGGTGCCTAGGATAGAACTTCAATGTAGCTCCTTGAGAGACACAATTCGACAAATATCCCAGGGTGGGACCTGAGAGGGGATTGAGGGTGTTTGTTGGATAAAGAGTTAGAAGCCTGCCTGAGATAATGAGGCAACACCAAAAGGTGCCACAAACAAGAGCTAAGGCTACACAAGAGCTTCTTATACTATGTCGGGGACCGTCGCCCCAACATAGAAACTGGTGATTATGTTGGGGACTGTCGCCCCAACATAGAAACTGGTGTTTTTCCCCAAATGTGTTCCCGGAGGCGCGAGGAAGAAACAGGCTTTCACACCATCACCGTTCAAAGGCCGCTTAGGACTTCCCTGTCCTTTACAGCGTGACCTTGCGTTTATTGTCTCTCCCTTAAGCTATCCATCCTCTGAATCCTCCCCCAACTCTTGAGGAATTCCCTATTCATATTCCTTTTCCAGGGCACCTCCTCACAGCCCACACACACCTACATTCCTTTACCAGCTTTGGAGTCAGCCACCTCTCATTGAGCAATCTACAAGTAAAAAGGAAGGCTGGCACCAAGCCCTTATCTATTGTCTTTCTAAATTGTTTCCAGCTAGTAAGCTGCATGGCGTCCTCAGGCTGGCGGATATCAGAGCCCACAATCCATTCTCCTATATTAAATTTAATAACCCTGTGCTTTTTGCCACAGGACAGAAATGACCACGCCTGTTTTAGACAAAACCATCTACCTTTACCCAAATATTCCCGTCATCGGAAAACAAGCATCCTCGGCCTGTAACCTGTCTTAGGTTTTTGGGAAAGAAGACGCTTTATATCCATCATTGACTATACTACCTAGGGTGGCTGAAGCACCCTAAAATGTGACAAGGAGAAGGCAACCCCTTGTTGAGCATGGGAGGACAACGCTTTCTTTCAAATTAGATGAAGAACACTGAATGGTTCTGAGCAGAGACGAGCCCATGATCTCACCTACATTTTAGAAGCTAAAGGCACCAGAGTGGAGGAAGTCAAGCAGCTACTTAGGGAGACATTAATAGATGAAACAGGTTGATCAGGAGTGGTGGCAATAGATGGAGGGAAAGACGATCTTCAGTGTCTACTGTGAAGATGAAACCAGAAGGATTTGCTGCAGGAGTCAATGTGGCCTAGGTGAGGGGAAAAGGGGGGTAAAGCAAGAGTGACATAGATGTCTGGAACAGCCAGGTGGAGGAAGTCCCTGCCGAGGGATAAAGGGAATTCTGGAGAAGGAGCAGGTCTGAGTGGCATCCATAGTTCAGTTTGGGATCATTAAATTTAAGATGCCTGCTAGTGTTCCAAGTGAAGGGCTGAGTAATAAACAGAATATTTGGAGCAGGAATTTCAAGGCAAGGGCAGGAGCAGGGCAGGGTTCAACACACTGGAGCCTCAGAACATGCGTGACTAAATGCTGGGGCTCAGCTCATGCCTGACAAGAAGAAAAGGAAGAGGAGACTATAGAGTTGTTAGGGACTAGAGCAAGACCCAAGACAGGGCAATGCCCTGGGTCAATGCCAAGAGAATAAAAGTTTTGAAGAAACCATCAACCATGCTAATCTCTGAGTGAAAGGAAGAGGCGATGATGTGGGCCAGAGAAAGCTCTGGACTTGGAGGCATAGTATCTAGCTCTTTCCATATCTTCTTGATAACTTGTGTTGAGTTACATGGAATCCAGAAATTAATAAAAAAAATAGACTGTGTTAGGGCTCATAGGGGCTCACAGAGACTTGAAGCCAAGATCACAGAGCCTGCGTGGGCCTGTGCTAGGTCCTTAGCATATACGTTATGGCTGTGTAGCTTGCTGTTCTTGTGGGACTCCTAACAGTAGGAGTCAGGGTGTCTCTGGCTCTTTCACCTGCTCTTGGGACCCTCTTCCTCCTCCTGGGTTGCCTCATCCAGTCTTGATATGCGGCTTTGTGTCTACTCTTATTGTAATTTGTTATGCATATACAGTTGTTATCCTTGGGAAGCCTGCTCTTTTCTGAAGGGAAATGAAGGAGGAGTAGATCTGGGGGAGAGAGTAGGTTGTGGGGCATATAGACTGCGAGGAGTAGAGGAAAAGGAAACTGTTAGGGATGTATGAGAGATAGATGATAGATAGATAGATAGATAGATAGATAGATAGATAGATAGATAGATAGATAGATAGATAGATAGACAGACAGAAAGACAGATGGCTTTGCCTCCCCAGCCAGTTCATATAGAGTACACGCGACAGCCACTTAGTGGACAGTTAATGATGATTCAGACACTGCTCCCTGCACTTAAACTATGTTAACCCAATTACCACAAAATTCCATGAGACATGGACTGGAAGGATAACTGAGCAGTAGAAAATTTGCTGCACCTGGGTTCAGATCACAGCATCCACGTGGTGACTAACAGCCTTCTATACCTCCAGTTTCAGGTTACCCGATCCCCTCTTCTAGCCTCCACCGGCACTGGGCATGGGTGCAGTGTGCTTCCATGCACACAGGCAAGTCACTTGTGCACGTAGAATCAGAGCAAATATTTGAAGTCTGTGAATGGTTATTACCATCATTCTCATATTATACATAAGGAAGCTAAGACCCAGCTGAATGATTGACTTCCCAGGGCTGCTCAGCTAGTAAGTAGCAAACAGGGGTCAGAAGTCAGTAATATTCATGGTCTGGAAATTTCATCACCTTTTTCTCTATACAATGTATTCTAAAATGCAATGGTAAAGAATTCTACTTTACTTACTTACAATATAAACTCTTACATCTTTAAGGTGTTTGGAATACAACTAATTTACATAGTTCATCAGAAGTCATAGTGTTTTTTTTTCTCTTAGAGATTATAATATAATTACAATATTTATCCCTTCTCTTTTCCTCACTTCCAAACCTCCCATTTACATCTCCTTTCTCTCTTTCAAATTCATGGCCTCAGTTTTTCAGAAAGTCCTCTCCTACAACTGTGTCATATAGAGAATCGCCCATGTTTTCTCCTAGCAGGTTCAGGCGTCATGTTTAGGTGTTAGATCCATTTAGAGTTCATTTCAGTGCAAGGTGATAGACATATGTTCAATGCGGACATCCAGTATGCCCAAGGCCATCCATCTGTTGAAGAAGTTGCTATCTTTTTTTTTCCAGCATTTGTTTTGGTGTCATTGTCAAATACTTCCCAAGAGCATGTATTTCTACATAAAGGGATGTCTTTCTATTTTCTAGTGTCTTTCTGTATCTTTTCGTGCAGAGGTTTAAGGTTTTCACTGGAGAAGTCCTTCACTTCCTTGTTAGGTTTAATCCTGGGGACTTACTTTGAAGTTGCTCTAAATGGGAGTGCTTCTAAGTTCTCCTCTGTATGTTTATTGGTGGTGGGTAGAGAAGCAGTTGATTTGTGAAAACTGATTTTGTATCCTGCCATGTTTCTGAATTTGTTTGTCATTTCTAGGAGTTTTATGGTAGAATTTTTGTCATCTTTGATGTCATCTGCAAACAGGCATAATTTGACTTCTTTCGCTATTTGTATCCTTTTAATTTCCTCTTTTTGCCTTATTGCTCCAGCTAGTATTTATAGCATAATATTGAAAAGAAGTGGGGATAGTCTTGTCCCTGCCTTCAGCAGAATTGTGTCAAGCTTTTCTCCATTTAGGGTTATGTTGGCTATGGCCTTCTCTTATTTTGCTTTTATTGTGTTGAGGTATGTTCCCTGTCACCCTACATTCTAGGATGTTTTCGCATGAAACCACATGGACTTTGTGAAAAGCTTCTTCTGCATCTATTGTCATGACTTTTGTTTTAAGTCCATTTTAAGTTCCATTTTTTAAAGTCCATTTATGTGGCTTAGAACATTTAATTGACTTGTCTATGTTGACCCACCCCTGAATTTCAGGGAGAAAACCAACTTGGTCAAGGTGGATAACCTTTTTGATGGATATCTATATTCTGTTTGTAAGTCTTTATTGAACATTTTTGAGTCTGTGTTTATCAGAACTGTTGGCCTGTGGTTTTCTTTTCTTGTCCTATTTACCTGGTGTAAGTACTGAAGTGATGTTGGTCTCATAGGAGTTTGGGAGTGCTCCTTTTGTTTTTCTTTCTTTTTTAATAAAGGAGGATTGTCTGTAGATCTTCTTTGAATGTTTGATAGAATTCTTCTGTGAACCCATACAGCTATGGACTTTTTACCTGGTAGACTTTTCATTACTATTTTTTTAGACTTCTACTTAGTTTAATTGTGGTGGTTTGTAGCACAATTAATATAAAACCCAGAGAAAGAAATTGGAGTTCAACCTGAAGGTCAGAAAAGCAAAAGAGTCAGCCACTGGATCTTACCTCTACCTCAGTCCGAAATGGCCATCCTGCCTCCAGGAATCTCAGAATGAGACTGTGTGTGAGAGCTATCTTCTCCTGTCTTATATTCTTCTGTAGAGCTGAGATTAAAGGTGTGCACCACTACTGCCCAGTTTCTATGGCAAACTAGCGTGGCTCCTGGGATTAACGGTGTGTGTCACCAAGCCTGGTCTGTAAGGCTGATCAGGGGGGTGTGTTTTATTCTCTGAACTTCAGGCAAGTTTTATTTATTAAAATACAAATGAAATACCACTGCATGATTAATTCTAGAAATTCATCCATTTCTCATAGGTTTTTCAGCTAAATGGCGTAATAAGTTTTTTAAATACTCCCATATAATATTCAGAATTTTTTTGGTGTTTGTTGAAATGTTTCCCTGTTCACTTCTGATTTTGTTAATATGGGTCCTCTCTTTCTTTCTTTCTTTTGGTTAGTTGGGCCAAGGATCTGTCAATTTGGTTTACTGTCTCAAAAACAAAACAAAAACAAAAAACAAAAAACAAAAAAAAACCCAAAACCTGTAGTGGTATTTTGTTTGTGTTTTAACAAACAAAGCTTGCCTAAGGATGAGAGTGCAGAGCTAAACCACTAGAGGCCAGGTAGTGGTTTAAATGAAAAACAGAACTCACACAAAGGTGAACCCAGAACTTGGAATCCACGTCTTTAATCCCAGCACTAGGGAGATGGAGACAGGAGTGATGTGGCTGGGCAGAGAGAGGAATATAAAGCCAGAGGAGACAGGAGCTCAGTGCAGTCTGAGGAGGCAGTCTGAGGACAGGATGGCTCCTTTGATCTGAGCATTGGTAGAGGTAAGAACTCACTAGTGGCTGGCTGCTCTGCTTCTCTGATCTTCAGCATTAACCCCTGTACCTGACTCTGGGTTTTTATTATTAACACCAATTATAATTTGTGCTACAAGAACCAGTTTCTAAATTTGTCAATTCTTTATATTGTTTTCTTTGTTTCTATTGCATTGATTTATGCTCTGAATTTTACTCTTTCTTGTCATCAACTGGGCTTGGATTTGGTTCGTTCTTGTTTTTCCAACTTTTTGAATTGCATCATGAAGCTGTTTATTTGTGCTTTCTTCTTCTTCTTTTTTTTAATGTAGGCACTTAGAGCTGTAAATTTCTCGCATAGGACTGCTCTCAATGTGTTCCAGAGGTTTTATTGTATTATGTTTCCTTTTCATTTAGTTCTGGGAATATTGTTAAATTTTTTTGTGATTTTTGACCCATTCATCATTCAGTAATGTTTAATCTCCATGAGTATGTGTGTTTATTAGAGGTTTGTTCACTGTCAATTTTAAGTTTTATTCATTGCATTGTGAGCAGATAGGATACAAATTTTAGTTTATATTTTGCTGATTTTGAATAATGTCTTTGAAGCTGCAATATATTTCTTTTAAGTTACCTTAAAACTGAAGAATGGATGAAGAAAAATAATTGCTTTATGGCTTATTATTATGAATGAAAAGGATTTGGGCATAAAGCAAGGGCAAGCAGTGACGTCATCTGCTGGGGGCTTCTTATGTTCAGGGAATGCCATTCATTGCGTCCCTCTCCCAACTTTGCAGTTGTTGGTCAACACCCTCCAAAGAACAAGCGTCCAAAGGAAGAAGGAGAAAACAGAATAAAACCTACCAACAAAAAGGCCAAACCCAAGGTTCCAAAAATAAAGGACAGGGACTCAGCTGACTCCACACCAAAGAGCCAGTCCATCATGATGCAAGCAATGGACAACGGTCGCTTCCAGAAGCCTGGTGCTATGATGAGTCTGACAGCAGGGCAAACTGTAGAGCTCCGATGTAAAGGGAGCAGAGTGGAGTGGAGTTATCCTGCCTATCTGGACACCTTCAAGGACTCCCGTCTCAGGTAAACGTCACTGTCTTTCTTTTCACTGTGGTGGGCCAAGGGTTTGATTTTCTTCCATCACTTGATGCCTGTTACCTCTGACATCCATCATTCCCACTCCATGTAAATAAAATAGAGTGAGCATCTTCAGCATCACTTCTAGGTGACCACCTTGTGAGATGCAGTATCAACAATAGGATGATGCTCTGGTTTTATTTTTTAAAGAATATACATTTTTCCTTTTATTGAAAATGGATTCTTTTCTCACATACTATGACCAGATTACAGTTTCTCCTCCGTCGACTCTTCCCAGTTCCTTCCCTACCTCCCCTCCTATTTGAACCCATCCTCTTTCTGTCTCTTATTATAAAAATATCAGGTTTCTAAGAGTTAATAATAGTATATAACAAAATAAAGTGTAGTAAGATAAACCAAAAACTGTTACTTCAGAATTGGACAAGACAAATCAACAGATGGAAAAGAGCCTGAGAGAAGGCACGAGAATCAGACATCCACTCATCTGCAGACCAGAAATTTCATAAAACCACCAACTGGAAGCCATGATGTATACACAGAGGAAGCCATGATGTATCCACAGAGGTCCTGGTGCAGACCTGTGCAGGCCCTGTGCATGCTGCTTAAGTCTCCATGAGTTCATGTGAGCTTTCCTCATGCTGATTTAGAGGACCTTGTTCTCCTAGTGTCTCCATACCCTTTGGCTCTTACATTTTTCCACCTCCTCTTCCTTGTGGTTCCCTGAGTTTTGAAGGGAAGAATTTAATGGAGACATCCCATTTAGGGCTGAGTGTTCCAAAGTCTGTCTCTATGTTCTGGTTTTATAAGAGCAGATTTGAGTTGATATTTTGCGGATTTTGAATAAGATCTTTGAAGCTGAAATACATTATTTTTAAACTATTGTCTTTAAACTAAAGAATAGATGAAGAAAACTGCTTTATGATTATGGCATAAATTAGTGAAATTCTTCCCATAGTTAAAAAATTGCCACTCATTCCGCAACTTTATAAGAAACCATATGACAAAAATAAATAGAAAACTGAACTTTTACATGAAAACCTAATGCACAGAAATGAATAATTAATAATTCATTTAGTGAAAAAGTAATATATTCAATGTTTTATGTTCTTTTAAACAACCATAAGGAAAATCAAAATGGTCAAATGCGTTCCTATGAGCAAACTGCGTTGAGACTAATTTTGATGACTTTAAAACCTTTCAGCTGTATGTGATGAGCTTTACTTTTGTGAATATATGATTGGGACAAAGACCAAAGATTTGTTATGTCTGAGTGACTATCTTCTGGGACTGGGCTTCTTCAGGAATAATAGTTAGGATGATGGAAGGTGAAAAGTTGGTACTCAATGGTAGAGATCTTGTCTAGTGTGTGCAAGGTTCTGGGTCCAGAAAATGCACACAGACACACAGACACACAGACACACACAGACACACACACACACACACACACCTGTGGAAAGCAAGAAATGAGAGTCTACTTCAGATAGTCCTGAGAAGGGTCCTGAGTACCAGCTATAGCATTTGGATCTTGGTTTCCTTGGGCACAGAATTAAGGAGTAGGATGTCATGATTATAATAGTCTATGTGATGGCTAGTTTTGGTTGTCAACTTGACTGCATCTGGAATTAACTGAAATTCAAGTGAGGGACTTTTTTCTTAGCTTTATTCTCTAAGTTCTGTTCCTTTAGAGAATGCTGACTAATACAGATTTTGCCACTATTTCAGTAGAGCAACTGAAGTATAAGGATGAATTTTTTTTTAGGTATCTGGAATAGGCTTTCTGATTCGCCAGTGCCTACAGTTACAGATACCTCTCCAACTACTGAAACCTCTCCTAGAATCTCAGAGCATTAAAAGTCCATGGTGTGAAATAGAGACATATTAAGGATGGATACAAACTTAAGGAGATAAATGCATTTGGTTATACTGATTCACTGCTTGTGAGAGGCAGCAGTCTTTGTGATTCTATATATAAAACTTTTGACAATTTGAAAAAGCAAGGAAAATGATGACGCTGGTTGGCTGTTCCTGAATTCATGAATAAAATGACAAGGGAAAAGAATAAGCTCCACAATAAAATTATCCCACTACCAGCATCTCAGAATATTCTGAAGGACAACAGCTCAGGGATAAGACTGACCTTTCCCAGATGTGTACAAATGTTTCAAAGTGAGACCTGGAAGAGAACCTTTCAGCAGCTACAGAGCCCAAGGAAGACCAAACCAAAGCCCATAAAGTTAGCTGAATTACAGCAAAAATTCAAGTTCCAGCCTTGCACAGTATCAACAATTAAAGTAAGGGTATTAACTGGTAAAGAATGGGATCTTGTAGCTTGGGATAGAGATGAATTGGAGGACCATATTGAGACTGAGAATTGTGACCCTCAGATTCTCAGATGTTTATCTCACCTGAGGAAGTAGTTTCTCCACCCTCAGTATAAAATGCACCCACATCCTCATCCTCTGAAATACTGCTGTGCTAGCTAGTTTTATGTGAACTTGACACACGCTAACATCATCTCAGAGAAAGGAATCTCATTTTTTAAAATGCCTCCATAAGATCAAGTTGTAGGCAGACCTGCAGGATATATTCTTAATTGTTCATCAATGGAGGAGGGCCCAGCCCATTGTAGGTGGTACCATCCCTGGGCTTGTGGTCTTGGGGTCTATAAGAAAGCAGACTGAGCAAGCCACAGGAGCAATTCAGTAAGCAGCACCCCTCTGGGCTGTAGCCTTTGCATCAGCTCCTGATTCCAGGTTCCTGCCCTCATTGCTTTGGGTGATAAGCTGTTATATGAAACTGTGAGTTAAGTAAACCCTTTGTCCCCTAGTTCCTTTTGGCCATGGTGTTTAATCATAGCAATAATAACCCTACTTAAGACAATTGCCTTTTCCTCCTTTAAGGAAATTAATCCTTACCGGCAGTGGCCTTCTCTAAAGGAGATGCCAGGCAAGACAATACTTACATCCCCCATGGCCCAGGAAGAGTTGCCCCTAGACCTATAACCAGACTTAAGGCTAAGCAGGCTACTAGGAGGGAGGTGGAAAGTGTAGTCCATGAACTGTGCTACACTACTAAAGGGCTTGATGTGTTTGCTGATTCTTTCAAGTAGAAGTCTGGGGAGTACGTGTGGGAATGGATTTTAAGGGTGTGGCATAATGGTGAAAGGAACATCAAACTGGATCAGGCTGAGTTTCTTGATACAGGCTTACTGAGTGGAGATTCTGGGTTTAATATGGAAGCTAGCACAGATTTTTATAAAAGAATGTCAAAAGTCTGAATTGTTGGCTGAAGCGTTTATCAAAAGACGGCTATCTGAGAAGGGATTGGAGATGCCTGCTATCCCTTGACTTAGTGTTGATGAAGGGATTTTAAGGCTTAAGGAAATTGCAGTGCTGGAGTATACTGGCATGCTGTGTGAAACCTGATCCACCATAATTTGAAGGTCCATCAAACATGCCTTTTACTAATCGTAGACAATGCAAAATGGTGAGGGGGCACCAGCACATCTGGAGTATGTTGTCACTCCTTTCTTTGTGCCATACCTTAGGGCTGGAGATGCTGCTTTTCAGTTGGATAAGTTAATGCAGTGGGCTTAATTGGAGCCCAAAGTAGCTTTGAGCCAGGTGGCAGCACTGAGTCTCCATGGCAAATTGATCATTATCTTAATGGGAAGCGTAGGCAAAGCAATATTGACAGTGGCCTAACCCTAATAGTCAGAACAGGTAAAGTGAACCTTACAGTGGCATTACCTCTGGTACTAGCTAATCAATCACGGTGTTTCCAGGTATGGAATAGAAAAGAAGCCTACTGCATTGCTGTTTAATGGCCTTTTTAAGTGGAAAAGTTCTTAAACAAATGAAGGAAAGGCCACATTTGATTGTGGAAAAAAAAGAACCAATTTCCAACTTGAGCAAGTTTGCAGACCCAGAACCAGTTGAATAAAGGAATGACCACATTTCCTCGAGGAAGGACCTTGATAGAACGTCTATTAGTTAGCCTTTCTCCAATTGTACCCCAGAAGGACCCACAGCCTTTTATAGGGGCAACTGCACACTGAGGGAAAAAGGAAACAATCAGATTTTCCAGGGCTTATTGGATACTGGTTCTGTACTGATGCTCTGGAAGACCCCAAGAAACATTGTGGCCCTCCTGTTAAGTAGGGGCTTATGGAGGTCAGGTGATTAATCAAGTTTTAGCTGAAGTACTACTCATAGTAGGTCCCCAAACTCATCCTGTGGTTATTTCTACAGTCCCAGAATGTATATTTGGGATAGATGTACTTAGAAGTTGGCAAAATCCTCAAGTTGATTTCCCAACCTGTGGAGTAAGAACTATTATGGTTGGAAAGGCTAAATGGAAGCCTTTAGAGTTGTCTCTGCAAAAGAAAATAGTGAATCCAAAACAGTATTGCATCCCTGGAGGAATTGCAGAATTAGTGCCACCATCAAGGACTTGAAAGATGCAGGGGTGATGGTTCCCACCCCATCTCCCTTTAACTATCTGCTCTGGCCTGTGCAAAAGACAGATGGGTCATGGAGAATGACAGTTGACTACTGACAGGTTACTACTCAGCCAAGTAGTAACCCAATTGCCACTGCTGTACCAGATGTGGTATCCTTACGTTATTAGATTAATTTATATTCTGGTACATGGTACATAGCCATTGATCTAGTAAATGTCTTTTTCTCGGTACCTGTTCATGAGGACAATAAGAAGCAATTTGTTTTCAGTTGGCAAGGCCACCAGTATACCTTTACAATTTTACCCCAAGGATATATTAACTTTCCAGATCTGTGTCATATTTTATTTGAAGAGCTCTTGATCATCATCATTCCACAAAATATCACGCTGATGTCCTATATTGACAACATTATGCTGACTGCACCAAGTAAGCAAGAGGTAACAGCCACTGTGTCCTTGTTTGTAACACAATGCACACACCAGAGGATGAAAAATAAATTCAACCAAAATTCAAGAGCATTCTACCTAACCGAAATTCTTACAAGTCCAGTGGTTTTGGGCATGCAAATATCGTCCTTCTAATGAAGGATCAGTCATTGTACTCGGCCCCTCTCACAACTGTGAAAGAAGCACATTTAGTAGACCTATGTGGATTCTGGAAAGCACATTCCTCACTTGGGTGTGTTACTCCAACCTATGTACCAAGTGACTGAGAAAACTGCTACATTTGTGTGGGGCCTGGAACAGGAGGAGGCTCTTCAAGGTCTGAGCTGTTGTACAGGTTGCTCTGCCACTACGACCATATGAACCAGTAGACCTGGTAGTACTTGAAGTGTCAGTGCAGATGGGGATGCTGTCTGGAGCCTGTGGCATACCCGGTGTAGGTGAATGATAGAGATTTATGGGATTTCGGAACAAGGCTCTACTATTGTGTGTAGACAACTATTCTCCCTTTGAGATACAGCTCTTAGTCTGTTATTGGGCCTTAGTTAAAACTGAATATTTGACAGTGGGCCACCAAGTTACCATTCAAGCTGAACTGCCCATCATGAGCTGGGAGTTATCTGATCTAACAAGCCATAAAGTGGGATGTGCCAATCAGCAATCTATTTATATGATTGGTCCTTAGTGGGTCGTGAAGGCACAAGCAAGTTACATGAAGAAGTTGCCCCAACTACTCCCATTATGATAGCATCTGCTGCAAAGCATGCAGTTTTAGCCTATAGGGTGTTCCCTATGATCAGTTGCCGGGGCAGGCAAGACTAGGGCCTGGTTTACTGATGGTCCTTCACCTTATGCAGGCACCAGCCAGAAGTGGACAGTTATAACATAACAACCCTGAAAGACACCAGTGAAGGGAGCTCTCCACGATGGGCGGAACTTCAGGCAGTTCACATTGTCATATATGTGTAGGTATTTGGAAAGAGAAATGACCAGATGTGTGATTATTTACTGACTCATGGGATGTTGCCAATGGATTGGCTGGATGGTCAGGGACTTGGAAAGAACATGATTGGAAAATTGATGATTAAGACATTTAGGGAAAAAGTATGTGGATAGATCTCTCCAAATGGGCGAAGGATGGAAGATATTCATGTCCCACATAAATGCTCATCAAAAGGAGACTTCCTTCCATAGAGGAGTTTACCAAGTAGATAGGGTGACCCATTCTATGGAAACTCAACCTCTTTCCCCAGCCATCTTTGTCATTGTCTATGAACAAAATAGCCATGGTGGCAAAGATGAAAGCTATACATGGACTCAACTACATGGACTTCTACTCCATGTAGAAGCTTGACCTGCCTGTGGCTGCCATTGAGTGCCAGATTTGCCAACAGCAGGGAACAACACTGAGCCTCAGCTACGGCACCATTTCCTGGGGTGACTAGCCAGTGACATGGTGGCAGGTTGACTACATTGGACCACATTCCTCCATGGAAAGGACAACATCACTTCTTCAACCTTAACTGCAGTAGATACTTATTCTGGTTACGGATTTGCTTTGCCTGCAGTCATACTTCTGCCAAAACTGCCATCTGTGAACTTACAGGATGCCTTACTTGCCTTGGATGGTATTCTACACCCTCAGCAGTGTTCTAACCAAGGAACTCACTTCACAGTCAGAGATGTGTGGCAGTGGGCCCAATATCATGGAGTTATAAACACCAGCTAAGGCCACATGACCAGTTGCCGAAATGACATTTAAATTAACATGACTAATGTTTCTGTCATATTTTGTTAAGCATGTGTTTGTAAAGGTATACGTGTCAAGGTCTGACCATGTCCGTCCCCCCCCCCAGCATGTAGCAGCTGGTCTGGTAGAAAGCTGGGATGGTCTTTTGAAGACACAGTTATGGTGCCAATTAGGTGTCAGTATTCTGAAGGGTTGGGGAAGGTGGTATATGCTTTGAATCCACACCCAGTATATGGTAGCTTCTCCCATAGCTAGGGTCCATGAGTCCAGGAATCAAGGGCTAGAAAAGGGAATGGTTCCAAACACTATAACCCCTAGGGACCCATTAGGGAAATTTTTGTTTACTGTTCCCTCAACCTTAAATTATGCTGGCCTGGAAATTGTGTTTCCAGAGGAGGAAGCACTCCTGCCAGGAACCACAACAAACATTTTATTAAATTGGAAGTTCTGACTTCCCCCTGGCCTCTTTGGGCTTCTGGTGCCTTTAAACCAACAGACCCAGAAAGAAATAACAGTGTTAAGAGGGGCGATTAATGCAGATTACCATGGGGAAATTGAATTGCTTCTCCATAATGGAAATAAGAAAGATTATTAGGTCTGGAATATAGTAGATCCTTTAGGACATTTCTTGGTGCTACCACATCCTGTGACTAAAGTTTATAGAAAACCACAACAACCTAACCCAGGCAGGATGCAAAAGGGCACAGACCCGTCAGGAATGAAGGCATGGGCCACTTCTCCAGGAAAATAACCAACACCTACAGAAGTGTTCACTGAAGGTAAGAGATACAAAATGGGTACAAAAGGAAGGAAGTAATAAATACCAGCTAAGGTTCAAGTGACCAGCTGCAGAAATAGAATCATGTGTAACTGACCTGAGTGTTTCAGTCATATTTTGTTAAAAATGCATTCTACAGACAGATTCTCTCCCATTCCACCCCAGCTTGCCACCAAGCTCCCCTTTCTAGCTGCGGGGTCCTAGGACCTCACAAAGCAGCAGGCTCCAGGGCTAAGGCTTTGGGGACAGGGAAGTGAGCACAGGG
>JAQHUG010000256.1:2122285-2139071 GCA_028555095.1 Dicrostonyx torquatus | reverse complement strand
AGGCCCATCACTGAAGCTGAAAAAAAAGTTCATGGTGATTTTACTTAGAGTCTCCTGCCTCTCCCTTCCCCCACCCTTTGCTTTCTTGCTTGTTCTTTTGGGGGAGAGTTGAGACAAGGCCTTACTTTGTAATCCAAGTTGTCCTCACACCCACTGCAATCCTCCTGCCTTAGTGTCCTAAGCACTGAAGATAACAGGTATGGGCTACCATGTTTGACTTTTGTTGTTTTTGAAGTCTACATGCTTTTTAAAAAATTATCTGCATGAGTGTTTTGCCTTTATGGGTATCATGTATCTGCTTGGTGCATGCAGAGGTCAGAAAAGGGTGGCAGATCCCCTAGAACCAAGGGAGTTGCCATGTGGGTACTACCAGAGAGTGAACCTTCGTCCTGTGGAAGACACCCCGTGCTGCTAGCTACAAAGCCTTGTTATTTCCTAGGACGTGTATGACAGGGCATGTTAGTGGAGGTACAGTGTGTGTATTGATCAAGTCAGAATATGTAACATATTCACCACCTCTCACATTTTTTTTTCATTTCTTTGTGGCAAGGACATTCAAAACGTTCTCTTCCACTGTGAATTTTCCAATGCACCATTCTTAGCCATAGTCACTGTTGGGGGAATCTTATTTGCAGGTGTCTGACTTTTGTTTAGCCTGCATTTGTTTAACTCTGTGAAGCTGTGTTACTGTGCCTGTCTAAAACACCTAATGGGCCTAATAAAGAGATGAACCAACACAAGGCAGGAGCAAGGATGCGTGGGGCTAGCAGGCAGAGGGTAGAAATAGAGGGAGACCTTTGGGAGGAGAGAGAATGAGGAGTAAGGAGAGGACAAGAGTGGAGGACATCAGGGGCCAGCCACGCAGCTACCAAGAGGGAAAGTCAGATTACAGAACCAAGAGAAAGGTAAAAGCCCAGAGGCAAAAGGCAGATGGGCTAATTTAAGAAAAACTGGCAAGAAACAAGTCAAGCTAAGGTTGGGTATTCATAACTAGAAATAAGCCTCTGTGTATCATGTATTGGGGAGCTGGGTGATGGGCCCCCAAAAAAGTCAAAAATAGCAAAAATAAATAAATAAATAAAATTATACAACAGTCTCTGTACCGAGCACTACGCAGGAGGACCAAAGCCCACACTTAAATGGAGTTCTGAACCCACTCACCACTCGTTCCGTTTCTCCCTGCCCTTTAAGCATCTAGCCATTTTACTGCAACATGAAAATGACTCTCAGAGATTGCCTGCTGGGGCTGCTGGGCAGCAGGAGGAGTCCTGGAATTGGGCTCTTTTCCTGGACTGTGGCCTGAGCTGTCGCCCTCCTCCATCTGTGATAGGTCCAGGGGAATAAACTTAGATCCAAGTCACTCTCAGCCTGAGGAAGATAGCTTCAGGACAGATATACTTGCTACACCCTAAGATAAGACTATTGAATACATCTAGTTTCAAGTTTAAGATGGAAAACAAGTCATTTGCCACACATGTCATCATCAGAATTTCCACTAGGTGGCAGGCTTTATCAGTGATACAGTTGCCTTCAGGAACTGATTTCAAGTGAGGTTCAAATGGCTAAGAAAGAACAGGCACAGTCCCTCAGAGGCTGCAACAGTGTGTGGCAGGGTCTGTATTTTTAGATGCTAGGGTGGACTGGGATATCACATCCATAATGGATCATTTCCAGTTAGATATCCCAGCTCTTTGAGACCGGAAAGGGGTCACCTGAAAACTGACCAGTGTTTGTTACCATTGACGGACGGCACGCGCTCCATTTCCCGACCTCTCTGCACCCTGTCCTTCTTCCAACACTTTTTAAAAGCCTCTACTAATGTGCAAAGTCCTGTGGAGGCTGTGGTCATGGAACTCACAATCCTAGATGAAGATAGGCGTTTAATACAGATAATGTGCGCAATGCTAATGGAAATGCCGTGGAGGGGGGCGAAACGGCAAACCAATATCTGACAGTTGAGTTAACCAGGGTGGAGAAGAAGGTAAGAAAGTTCTGGAAGGAAGGAGGGGGCCAGAGGTAAAAAAAGACTATCTGTAACTGAGAGGGAGTGTGTGGAAGGAGAGGTGGTCAGAGGCAATAGAGGAAATTACCCAGAAGCAGAAGGCTATGCCCAGAACCCTCTCAGCCATTTGGGACAACTTAGAGTGACATCTAAGATGATTATGAACTTTACTATTTGCATGCACATGTATATGCGCATATATGCATATGCTGGGCCCGTACTTTTAGTCCTTGTACTGGGAGGCAGAGGCAGGTAGAGCTCTGTGAGTTCGAGATCAGCCTGGTTTACATTGCAAGTTCTGGGCATAGAGAAATGTTGTCTCAAAAGTAAAAACAACTAGCCAAGGAGTGGTGGTGCACACCTTTAATCTCAGCATTCAGGAAGAGGCTAGCCTGGTCTACAGAGTGACCGTGGGCACACAGAGAAAGCCTGTCTCAGAAAAAAAACACCTAAAAGAAAGGAGGGGGGTTGCTGAGTTCAGAATACATAAGCCACACATCTCTTCCCAGCCCAGGTGACCACCGTATCTCCATGCGTGCACGTTTGTTTTTCTGAAACTGACTGGAGACATTCTTAGGCCTAGTGCTCCCTCCTAAGACAGGAAGGAAAATGATTTAATTTTCCTTTTGTTGACACAGAGAAACATTCTAATATAAGAATGTTCCAGATCATCTGATAAGCTCCCACAGGGGCATCAACCTGGTCCGACTCCATCCTTTCTGTAAATATGTCCTTTTCTACTTTTGCCGGCACAGGCTTCAGGTGGGGAGAAGAATTCTTGGCACTCTGCCGAGTGCAAGAACAAAGCAAGGAATTTGTAATGTGTGGGTCAAAGGGTTAAATAAATCACTCCTGGAGCGAAGGAGGTGTGAGCTGCACAGCCTCACAGGGCGAGGTGCCTTTTAAACAGGTTGACCTGATAGGGCAATGAACCCTAGGTGGGTGCAAGCTTTATCCTTCAGGATGTGTCTGTGGGGTCTGGTGGGATGCTAACATTTTTCAGTCAAGAACTGGAAGCTGGGAGGAGTGGGTGGGGCTCAGTGCTCTTTGATGGCTGGTTCCTCCGAGAACAATAAATAGCTCCTAGAAGAGAAGGCCTCTGTGTTTCCACTTGGCTGCACTTTGCAGGGCTCACTCCACCCACAGCCGGCACAAAAGAGGGTGGGCCGGGTTAGCAGACAGTGGGCCGCTGGCCAGTCTGCTGGGTAGGCTCACTCTCCTGCGTGCACAGGGAATGGAATCCATCCGAAGTTGCATGTTAACAGAAAGGAATGTGAGGGAGCGTTCATGACCAGGAGCCCACTGTTGAGCAGGGAGAAACTGTGTATTCTGAACACCGGCTGGTGCTCCGTGGAGAGGGATGTTTCTTCCTTCCCCGTCTATCTTATTTTGGTAAAATGTACATAGCACAGCTTTTACCGTTTGTGTTGTGTTTCAGTACACACCTTGGTACACTTAAGGAGACTCATACTGGTAGGTAGATTTATAAGTTCAAAGTGACTGTCTTCAAAGTTGGGTTTTCTTGGCAGAAATAAAACATGATGTGGGTTCCATTTCTCTTTCTCCTTATATGGAGTTAGCTGCATGCTGGGTCCAAGTCCAGTGACTGTCCCAGTTAGCAACTTGACACAGCCTGGAGTCACCTGAGAGAAAAAGCCCCCACGGAGGAACTGCCCAGACCAGAGAGCCCTGTGGGCATTTCTGTGGGAGACAGACTTGACTTTTAATGATGTAGAGGCCTCACCCCACTGTAACTGGTACCAGCCATCCTTAGGATAAGAGCAATGATCAAAGACTAAATAAGAAAGCAGCTGAGCACAAGAGAGACCCAGTAAGGGAAGTTCCTCTGTGACTGGTGTCTGTGAGCAGAAATAAAACCCCTCTGTCCTAAAGCTGAGTGTTTTATCACAGGAACCGAAACACAATTACAACAAGAGCAAGCTGAAAGTGTTCACTAGGCCTGGGTGTGGAGCTCAGCCATAGGGTGCTTCCTGGCGTATACAAGGTGCTGGATGAAGTCCTCACCGTGGCAAGAAAACAGAGGCGTATGCCGTGGCCAGCCTCCAGTACTCGTCTTCAAGTGCATTTCCATCCTGGAAACTGAAAATAAAGAATGCTCCCCACCCTGAAGGTAGAACATTCTATGGCCCCAGGACAGGCCCCTACATGTCCCTAGAGGCAGGGCACACATCTTCTCTGGGCGTACCGAATGTTCTGACGGTGCTCATGGCGCAGCAAAAACAGCTATGTCCCTTTCGGGGCATGGGTGGGGGAGGGCAATAATAGAACCAGACTCCTCCCCTGTTACCAGTACAGAATGAGGTCGTGTCTGTCAAGCCCTTGGCATACACAGCAAGCCCCTCAGTGAAGCAGAGCTGTTTTTATTTGTTTTATTGTGTCCCGACAAGGTAAAAAGCACAGGAAGTTTTTGTTTTCCGTCTGCCAGGAATGTTTGTTTTCAGGAAAAGATTTCAGTCTCATCTCTCTGTCTCCTACAAACTAGATGTTCATGCTGGAGTTTGGTCTGGAGTATCACCAAAGGCTGGGTGTCCAGTCGATAATACCACTGGGACCTTTGGAACTGGGACCTAGTGAAAGGAAATTAGGCCATGAGAGATTGTGCTTGAAGGAGCCATTGAGATCCTGTGTCTTCTCTCCAGCCTGCCTCCTCCTTCCTCTCTGTGTGTGCAGGCTCGGTCTCTCTCTCTCTCTCTCTGTTTTTGTCTATGTCTCCTCCCCACCCCAGCTTCCTAGATTCCATGAAGTAATTTATTTTTTGCTATGTATTCCCACCATGGCATTCTTCACTGGGACCAAGCCATCATGACTGAACCACCCTAACTTAAGAGCCAAAAACAGACCTTCCTCACCAGAAGCTGACTCTCGTGGGCATTTTGCCGCAGTTAGAGAAGGCTGATTAGCACTGTCCACAGCACCGCAGAATGCCGAATGGTTCCCGGGAGATCCAGCTATCCAATCCTCCACCCCCGATGTACCCTTGAAGGAAGGAGGAAATATTTTCTGCTAACTTTTATGTTAAAAGAATGTTAAACAAATCCTCTCATTTCTTGAGCCTATGTGGGATTATTACAGATGTGCTGCATAGCAATGCAGGTAAAGTCAAGTCCATGTGCCAAGCCAAAGACAGGCTAGGAATATCGCAAAGCTCTTGCAGATGACAGTCTTGGAGGCCGCCGTTCAGTGGAAGATGGTTTGGGTGTCACTGAGTGACTGTACATAGTTTCCTAATAGGATCCTGCTTGAACAAATATGTCTTCATGTGGCTGAGGTCTGGGGTTTTATTTGCAAAAATGAAAATTGGTGGTATTGCGGTATGAACGTTTTTGCCAAGTATTTCAATCTGCGAACTCTAAGCCATTGAAAGGGCTTGTGCAGAGAAAGGCAAGAAAAAGGGAATAAAGGATAAGTTATAAAATGAAGAATTTTATGTCCCATGGTAAATAACTGTTCAGAATGGCATGCCACAGAATGGGAACAAATCAAGATGTCAGAACTTTGTGCCTGTTGTCTGGGCTCAGTTTCCCTGGCAGCTCTATTTGCCCACACTGCACTGGCTGTAGATTCTTGGCACCTTGTCTGCCCAGGGCCTCCCACTTTACCTGTATTCCTAACGTGTTTGCTCGGTCACGTGGCCTCGGGATCCTCTTACCTGACTTTGTTCGGCTCTTACTTCTCGAACCCTTTAGACTGATTGCCTTTTAGACTTGATCCCAATATCCCTGTGGGTCAGCCATGCTGCCAAAGGCCTTACCATGCTCTCTCTTAGAGCACAAGGGTAATCCTGGTGTCTCATTTGCCTTGAAATAAAAGGTCGGTGTCGTTGCCAGCTCATCTCTTGTAACACCAGTGATCCTCTCTTTGTGAACTCCAGCCAGTAGCTGAGACAAGGCGAGGGGAACCAACCAAAACTGAAAGAATGCACTCTCCTGTATTTATCTACCAAGGTGACTTGTGGAATGGTACAAAATAGGTGACTCATCAAACAGTATAATATAGCACAGCTGGCTGGCAGGCATCCGGGGAAGTGAGCAGATAGTAGCGATCATCCATAGGAGAGAGACTGCTAGGGGTAGCCACAAGTGTGTCACAGCTTGAGATGGACAGGTATTTGGCTCAGTGGAACTCGGTGAACTGTAATCATTACATATAAGGAGTCCCCTAACTGTCTCCAACTAGAGACAGCTTATGAACTAAGCAACATAAAAAACAGACACAGAATTTCAAAACAGCAATGTGAGCATGTGAGGCTGCTGGTAAGCTTCTTCTCCATCATCTGCGGTGACTGGATGCAGACAGATTCAGTGAGTGAAGGATTCTGCACTGGAAGAGGATCAGGTCTTGAAAATAAGATAGAGGAAGAGATAGGATGAGATTACGATATGCAGTCTGGAGACTCACATCTGGCCTGGACTCTACATTTTACAAATATGTAGGTTCAACCCACAGGGAGATAAGAGGCTGCCTCAGGCTTACAGCTGTGGGAAACCAGATTATACTCATCTGTTGATAAGTAAACCTGCCCGTTTCCATAACTTGCCGATTTTGAGTAGCGGCACAATGGGCATGAGTGTGCAGCTCTCTCCCGTGTGCCGACCTTGGCTCCCAGGAATGGAACAGCAGAACCATATGGTAATTCTGTTCTGGTAAACGTAATTTATTTTGTAAACTATCATATGTTATTCAGCCATAAAACAGGGTGCTATGTTGTAATTTGTAGAAAAAAAATAGAACAGGAAAGAATCAAGTTAAGCGAAGAAAGCCAGACTCAGAAAGAAAGCCTGACTCCTGTTTTCTCTCATATGTGAAATCGAACTAAAAAAAACAAAGGTGGGAGAACGAGGGTCAAGAAAAATTAATATGGAACACATGTGATCAAAGCACTTGAAACCTGTTATTTTTATATTTACTAAACACATTGTTTAAAATGCACTGGTTTTAAGCCCAGTTTTCCACACTACCACAGCCTCTATCTTCTCATTTCTAATGCTAGCTCAGGAGATTCACCAGCAAAGTGGCATTAGTGTGAGCACGTGCTTAAAGTGTTTTTAAGAGAGACTGGGAGCCTGTTCCAAGGTGAACTCTGTGTGGTGTATAATGGACCCAGGCCCCACAGCTTCTGTATTCACTATTCTGACTTGGCCATAATACACTCACTGTGGCCTTGCACACCAGAAATCCTCAGCTTGTTTTTCTAACAAGGGTGGTAGAGGCTTGCTCCATTGTCTTCTGTCTCACTCCTCTCCCAGAACGATTCTTTCCAGAATAATGAGCAGAGCTTTTCGTTGTTTATGTAAATGCTGATGAGCTTATTCTACATGGTGAGACCAGAAGGGTGAGAGGCTGAGAAGCCTGGGAGGCTGGGGTGAAGCGCAGGGAAGTACAGACAGCCTGAGGTGCACAGGAGCCCGGAGCAGAGTGAGACTCAAGTATGGACTCATCATTTTTTGGCACATCAATGGGTATTATTTTTGTAACCAAGATAAATGGTATCCTGGGGTTTTTTATGCCTCTGAAGGAGTTCCTGTTGGCCCTGTCTGTTGGAACTTTATATTCTAAGAAGGTGACATGAGGTCACCACCAGATATTTAAAGTACACGTGGTCCAATTTCTATAGTGCGTCTGCTCAGGGGTTTTGTGAAGTTGAACTCACCCTGCGTTTGTGGTAGCTTTTCTTATTACACACCAGCACATGCTCATTGATTTATAAATTTACACGCTAGAAGATATCACTCCATGGAGAGAGTGTTTGCCTGATGTACACAAAGCCCAGAGGTCCATCCCTAGCATTGCATAAAACGAAGCATTGTGGCCCATGCTGTAATCCCTCCACTTGAGAAGTAGAGGCAGGAGGATCCAAAATTCAAGGTCACTCTCAGCCTCATATGTAGTGGGAAGACAGCCCGGGACCCAGAGAGACTCTATCCCAAAGATATAAACACCAACCTAAGAGCTATGGCAAAGTTTGAAGGGGTTGCCGGAAGTCCAAATATCCACTGTTAACTCTTTAGTATAGAAGCTTACATGTTTCCTTCTGCATGTATGCAAATGTTTATACACCTTATAAATTATGTATCCTGTGTTACAGGGTGATATCATAGAAGTTTAGCTAGCTTAACCCTTTTTGACAATTATAGTTGGAGGTAGCAAATGACCTATTCCTATGGAGGCAGGGTTGATGTCTGCTTCCTATGTTGGTGTCCTCTTCCAGTGTTGAGCTACAAGCATTTTTAAGGCATCATCCTAGGAGGCCTGGGTTCAGTTTGAGATGACAAAGGGTTTGCTGGATAGAGACAACAGTGATAAAGTAGGCTAGCAAAGTGGAGCTCAGGGTTTGGCCAATGCCATCAAGAGGACTTGGGAGCAAGAGACAGACAGACAGCAAGAGACAGAGACACAAAGAGGAGCTGCAGGCCTGGGGAGATGTCACACACATTGTCCTTCAGTGCCACTTCAGAGTAACAGACAGACTCCAGGCATAAGATACTGTAAAAGTCGAATGTCACATTCCACACACATTCCATGGGCCATTGTTGGAACAGAAATACTGTAGTTACAAAGTCTGGAACAATTCCAGACTCGGAGATAGATGGTACATTGATGATACATATATGATTGACAGATACATAGTGGGTAATTATAGATGTGGATTAAAAGGTTAAAGATGAGTAGCTGATAAAAAACAGTTTGAAAGAGCTCATCCTGATTTCACATGTGAGAGTGTGAGTGTTAAGGAGTGAATGTGTGTGTGTGTGTGTGTGTGTGTGTGCGGGTGTGTAAGACAGAGGATGTGTGTATTGTGTGTATGTAGTGAGAGGGCTACCTCGGGTGGTGGGTTCCAGGAGTAATCGATCTTCATCTTGATTTTTATGAGAAAGAATCCGTCCCTGACTTGGCCCTCACCGAAGTCAGCCCCCAGCGTCTGTCCTCCTGCCTCCACCTTCCTTCTGCTGGAATTATAAACTCCTTCCACCACAGCTAGCTTGGTTTTGTTGTTGTTATTTTGTAGACATGGGTTCTGGGGATGAACATGGGCCCTTGAGGTTATAAGCTAAACACTCCGCCGCCCTCTTCCAACCGGATTACTGACGATAAAACTGAATTTAGTTTGAAGTTACTTAGTTTGTGTATGTGGTTCTGTGTTGAGTTTTTATTCACAGAACTTCTTCCTTAAATAAAAAACCGTAACTGTGGTGACAGCTTCAACATGCTCTCCCTGGCTGTCTGTTTCCAATAATTTGAGCTCTGTTCATGTGACACCATCCACAGCATATCACAGAGTCATTCTTTTCTGACACATTCTTCAGTTGAGACTTAGAGTAAACACAGGCCCTCTGCAAATGTTTGAAATGCAGACTAGCAGGCATATATGAGTCTTTATCTCCACTGGTACTTGGCACAGTTTCTTGCATGTGGTAGAAAGCAACCAATTAATTCTTGATGTGAATGTTGAATGCGGGTGTTTAATTGCTTCTTTTGACTTTGATTGCATGCCATCTTAAAAATAGTGTCCAAGGCTGAGAGTCTGAGTTTACATAGCTGAGTGACCCTGGAAAGCAATTTAAATGGAGCTTCCTGTTATCCCGAGCTTCCAGCTCTTTCTGAATAACCTGCAGTTAGTGTCCTAACTACTCTGCCTTGGGATGTTCAGCTACAACACAGGATGACATCTGCCTCACAGTGCTTCATCAAAACCAAGGCATTGTAGGTAGAGGACTCACCAGCATGCCCAGCATACCAAACACCATTCAAGTTTTATTCTTTTTGGTTTAATCACCATCTCATGGGTTAGAGAAATGGTAACATGTACCTTGGGCACTCTCATTTATGTAGTAGATACTCAACAATGGATATGTTTTCCTATGGTTAGCTGCCTCTGATTGCAGTAGAATTGGGGGGCATGACTTGTTTCTTTTAATTTCTACTACTAAGTTGATTTCATCAGATCATGCAAGTTTTTGCTTGTCGGGTATGGGTGTGTGGGTTTGTGGAGTGGGGTGGCTGCATTTAACAGATTTTACAAGAGGGTTGAAGGGGCTATTTCCTGGTCAGATTTGCATCAGTGTGATTTGTTTTGGTAGGATAACAATTCACGCCTTTCACTTATGAGCGTTCATGATCAAGCCTGTGCGACACTAGGTTAGATGGGAAGGGCCACTTGGGGGACTTGGGGGGAGCTGGTTTTTCAACTTTCTGGAAATTCTAGCACCTTCATGGTAATGCAGCTGTGAGGGTCAAAAGGAGCCTGGAGTCTCATGGTTGTTCAGTCTGAAAGATGCTGTGCCCAGCGTGCCATAGGGTTAGCTATTAATAACCGTTCTCACCACAGATCTGCAGGGGTGGATGGAGACAGCATAGGAAATTGAGGAACTATATAGCTCAGAAGTACTAAGGTCACTATGGGGTCACAATTTGATTCCGGTCAGTGTGGATCCATGGTTCATCATGGTCTCTCAGGACATGGCCTCTTTCACAAAGTGGCCGCTGATGTTCCAGCCATGCTTCTTCCTGTTGGGTACACATCTTCCTTTTTTCTCCTCTCAGGACGTCACTTTCCTTTATTAAATGCCCGGCTCCTGGTCCCTGCTTGTACTGGTTAGCTTCCTTTTCTGTTCCCAAGACCCCTCAAGCCTTTGAGGGTGCTTCTGGTCACCTTCCTCTAACCACCTTGGTACTCATTATACAGAAGTTGAGGGAAGGCATTCTCTGGAATCTTGGCATCCTTCCCCTGCACTCTAATGTCTCCACTTTCACTTACTGTCCTAAGTACGTATGGAACTACTGATTTGTAGAGTCTGGGGGAAGGGACTTGCCATTGTTACCTGGTCACTGCCTCAGGTGAGTGGCACAATGGTCCCTATTTTGGGGAGGTGTCAGCTCCTTTCTTTGTGCCCATATCTGTGACTTGACACACTCTTTTAGAGTAAATTGGACCAAATTCAGGATGCTTCAGACAACCACTAACAGGAACAGAAACACACACACACACACACCACACATTAATGGGAGGAAGTCATAAACATTGAATGAATACTCCAAAAAAGCTTTAAACACTGAACTAGTGCCCCTCGAATTCTGGCCTTTTCCATTACTCTCTAGGTCAGAAGGTCAGAAGTGTCAGTTTGAAAGAAGAGTACCTGAGATAGCTGATGTGTTAGGATGCTCAGAGCAGCTTCAGCCAAGCTCATCCAGATGCTCTTGTTCAAGCAGTTAATGGGATCTTCGTTGTGACCATTGTTCCCTTCCCTCAATCTTTCCCACTCCACCGGAGTTGTTGAGTGGTTACAAGAGAAAATGAAGGGCCTTTGGATGAAGCATCTCCACAAAGACAGTGTTCTACGGGGCCCAGCTGTGCTTTCCCCATCTCATGACACGTGCTCAGCACTCTGCGGATTTGGCCAGTATCCTCTCTGGGCAGCCTGATGCTTGCACTGGGCAAGACTACTAGTAGAACTGAGCATTTTAAATCCAGGCATTTGAACGGTAATCCTTTGAAATAATTGGTTTCCTGTTTTATGAGGTTTGCATAGAAGAGGGGGTGGAAATATGCAGAATTGTTTCCCGGGGCATTTCCTTCCTTCCGCCCCCAGTCTGCTAAAGATACAGCACTCTAATCATGGTGGTGGCTGGGTTACCTTCCAGTGTTAGGTTTTAGGAGCCTGTTTAGCTCCCTTTCAGCCACTACTGTGCAAACAACAGCTGGACCCAGAGAAAGTACTTCATATTTTAGCTGGTTCTCACTCTGCAGAGTTCGAGAATCCAAATGTCACGTGTCCAGATGTACTGAGGAGACTTCTATTTTCTTTTCCCTTTGCCATTTTTTATCCTCTGAAATTAATTCATTTTTATTTGTGTCATCTGTACACATGTTTTGTATATGTATATATACTTATATACATACATGTATATATAAGTCATGAGTATCTGGTGCCTGTAGAGGTCAGATGAGGGTGTTGGATACCCTGTAACTGGAGTACACACAGTTGGGAGCTGCCATGTGGGTGGAGGGAACTGAAACATGGTCTTCTGCTAAAGAAACAAGCATACTCATTGCTAAACCATCTTGCCAGGCCCTGAAATTGAAGACTGCATGGTTGCCCAAGACTTTCAGACTGCCAACTGCAGTTCTATGTGTGTTGATGCTTAATGGTTTTCCATAAAGACATCTGACCCTGAAGATAGAATTTAGCATCTATTCCTGAAGCTTTCTCTTGGGACCTTTATGACGAACCCTTTTCCTGCTTCTTATCAGCTCTCTCTCTCTCTCTCTCTCTCTCTCTCTCTCTCTCTCTCTCTCTCTCTGTGTGTGTGTGTGTGTGTGTGTGTGTGTGTATGGAGGGCAGAGATAGGCACAGGGCATCTCCTGACGTCCTCCCTATATGTATTCCTTTTACTGGTTGATGAATAAAGCTGTTTTCAGCCAATGGCTTAGCAGAGTAAAGCCAGGCGGGAAATCCAAACAAAGATAGAGTTAAGTAAAGTCAAAGGAGATGCCATGTAGCTTCCGAAGGAATAACATGCTGCACCGGTAAGCCACGGCCTCATGGCAATACACAGATTAATAGAAATGGGTTAATTTAATAGTTGGAGCTAGCCAGTAAGAAGCCTGACATTGGCCAAACCAGTAATTAATCCAGTTTCTGTGTGATTATGCAGGTCTGGGTGGCTGGGAAACAAAAGTGCAGTCTCTGTGTTACAACATCCTTCAATGGTTTCGATCACAAATTCAAATTTCCAGTTCTTTCTAACACAGAGATTCACGTTGTGAGGCCATTCCTGATGCACCTCATTCTGCCATTCTTATCCAGCCAGCTGCAAACCCCTGCCCTGCTTATGGATTTCCATATCCTCCCATGCCCATGCCTAGGTACTTCCTCATTGTAGTAATAGCTGCAATGTCTCAGATTCTCTTTTCTTTCTACCCTTCCCCTCTGGTTCTGCCTGCTCATCCCCTCATGATGATGGTCCTGACACTTCCCTCGGCAATCCTGGTGTGGTTTGCTGTTTCCCGAGTGGACATATTTTGCCGCTGTCCCTTGGGTCCTTACTGCCCCCCTGTACCACCTATACAAGCCCAGCTTCATGGCTCCTTTGACCTCTTCAACCCACCCCTTGGGACATTCATTTTTGTTGTGAGAACCTGACTAGTCTATCCTGAATCTGGCATGGTCGTTAATTTTAACTCCTGAATCCTAATGCAATCTGCTTTAAGCCCACTGGTTTTCACTTGCTGTGCTACCACTCCCCAGTGTTGGTTGTGTATTGTTCATTGTTGCTGGAGCAGTACTCACAATAGCTAGTCTGAACCTACAATTATGTTTAATTGGAAATAATTGGAATAAGACACTGAGCAGTGCGCAAGGCATGAAATTCTCTATACACAGTTTATTGTCTAATTACCACAAGCTAAGTACAAAAGTAACTTACGGTGACTTGTTTAGCTGGTCCCCAGCTGTGTGTCTCGGGGATGTCACTTTTCTGAGTCTCAGTGTTCTAAGCTGCTATTGAATTTGTTGCCCTGGCAGGACTAAAAGGAAAGGATTATTATTTTGGCTCACAGTTTTCTAACTTTGAGCTCTTGACTGTTTGACCCCATTGACTTGGGCTCACGGTGGCACATCACGGCACTCATAGTGATATATCATGGTAATGGTACACGATGGGGCAAAGCCATTTCCCTGTGTCTAGGAAGCCATAAAAATGACAGAAGGGCAAAAGTATCACTGTCCTCAGGCACCAACAGTGACCAGAACGCAAAACTGCCCTAGACCTTGATGCTTAGGGGTGCCATCATTCCCTAAAAATCTAACAAGCTAGGGGCTAAGCCTGTAACATGAGGGACTTGTGGGACATTCTATATCTAAACCATCTGCAAATATCCAGCCGGGTGCCTGGATTTTCAGCTCTTTCCATTGCCAGTGTGTGTGTCACTTCAACTTCAATTCACTTGTTCGGGAATCCACACTGTGTACTGTGCACACATTTCTGACTCTCTTTCTATTTCTCTTTCTCTCTGAGAATACAAAACAAATGGGGTACTGTCCCTTTCCTTGTCAGCCTCCAGTGTAATAACAGGAAGCCAGGGTATCAGAGGGGCCAGCTACTTCATTAGGAGAAAGTGGGGGAAATTCTTGAGAGTCTGTTGTAATTAGACGCTTCCTGATGGAGGAGAGATTTTCGTCCAGTTTTAAAAAGAGAGGTGATGGGGTGGGAGTGTACAGCCTCCTCGGGGCAGGTCTAGTGGGTGCAATAAGTCATCCAGCAGTGAGCTAGAGCAGGGCTGTGTGTGGGACCCAATACCCAGATGATTTGGAGGTGCTAAATTTAAAGTGGTGCTCATGCTGGTATTGTTGACAGATGAAACAGGAGGTTGTCCACTGGTCAGAAAGCTATGTGGATCCTGGGGAATGAAGCATATAGATGTCTGAGAAGAGGGCTTGGATTAAACCATTTGTTTGGCAACACATGCTGAGATTCCTAAGCCACAGGGGAACATCCGCTCAGAAGACAATGCTTCTGGGATTCTGTCACAACACAGTTATTGGGACAATTGGCTGCTGGTTCTGTTTAGATATTATTGTTAAGCAATAATGTCTCTCTAATTTCAGGAAATAACTAGGGAGTTTCAGAACTTCTTATCAGTCAGTAAGATAGATAAAAGCACAGGAGAAAAATAAAAACAAAAATAGTAGGATGAGGGCAGAGTAAAAAGGAAAGTCCAAGGGGCCTGAAAGCATCTTCAGAGGAGTGTCCTCCACACATAGCAGAGAAAGTCCAGCCGGGCGGTGGTGGTGCACGCCTTTAATCCCAGCACTCGGGAGGCAGATCTTTGTGAGTTCGAGACCAGCCTGGTCTACAAGAGCTAGTTCCAGGACAGGCTCCAAAGCCACAGAGAAACCCTGTCTCAAAAAACTAAAAAGAAGAGCAAAAAAAAAAAAAAGAAAAAGAAAAAGTCCAAGTGGCCTGAAGGCATCTTCGGAGGAGTGTCCCCCACACATAGCAGAGAAAGTCCGAGAATATTCACCTCAGCCTATATCACTCAGGATTCTCCATTGAAATCCATGCAGATGTTGTGAGTTAACCTGATGATAGACATTTTCACTTTATTGGCCCTGGCCACAGAGGCCCCTCCAGAGTCTCTCTTTAGGCATCACCCCTAAGAAAGAAACACGTCACTAATCTCAAGCACTATGGCAAAGAGTATCTTGGGACATGCAGTGTATCAGCTCATGGCCGTGTTTGTCCTATCTTGGCAGGCTATAAACTGTTCAGTATTTGTTGTAATTAGAGGGAGAGGTGTGGGTTGTGTTCCCAGCGCCTGGCTCCCAAGCCCCCAGCTGCTGGCCCGCTCAGCCGCTGGTTACTTGCTTATGCCCGAAATAACCACATGAGACCTGTATTAATTTAAATACTGCCTTGCCCATTATCTCTAGCCTCTTCCTGGCTAGCCCTCACCTCATAAACTAACCCATTATAAAAGTCTGTATGTCACCACGAGGTTGGTGACTTACCCGATGGATCTATGGTACTTCCATCTCTGGCGGGAGCTTCATGGTGACTGGCTCTGACCCAGTCTTCCCAGCATCCTCTTTTCTTTTCCCCACCTATCTAAGTCCTGCCTTATCAAATGGCCCAGGCAGCTTTTTTAATTAACCAATCAAAGCACAGAAATACAGATGAATCCTCCTTCAAGTATTAACAGTGGTCCTCTTTGTCCTCATCTTTGCACAAGTAAAACTGTACAACATTAACAGTGGTCCTCTTTATCCTCATCATTGCAGGCAATAAAGTTCACCTCAGCCTGTATGACTCAGGATTCTCCATTGAAAAACAGGCAGATGCTGTGGGTTAACTGGATCATGGACATTTTCGCTTTACTGGCCCTGGCCATAGAACCCGCTCCAGAGTCTTTGTTGACACATCACCCCTACGGGAGAAATAAGCCCCTGAGCTCATGCATTATGGTGAAGACCATCTTGGTCCATGCAGTGTATCAGCTCATGGTCCTCTTTGTCCTCATCTTGAGGGCGATAAAACATTCAGTATCAACAGTGGTCCAGACACATAGAAGAGAAAGACCAAGGAGCCTGAGGCATCTTCAGAGGAGTGTCCCCTACACATAGCAGAGAAAGTTCAAGTGGCCTGAAGGCATCTTCGGAGGAGTGTCCTCCACACATAGCAGAGAAAGTCCAAGAAAACTCACCTCAGACTATGTGACTCAGGATTCTCCAATGAAAGACAGGCAGATGCTGTGGGTTAACCAGATCATGGACAGTTTTGCTTTACTGGCCCTGGCCATAGAGCCCCCTCCAGAGTCTCTGCTGAAGCATCACCCCTATGCTAAAAATAAGCCCTCGATCTCATGCATTATGGTGAAGACCATATTGGTCCATGCAGTGTATCAGCTCACGGTCCTGTTTTCCTCATCTTTGCAGAAGATAAACTGTTCAGTATGAACAGTGGTCCTATTTGTCCTCATCTTTGCAGGACATAAACTGTTCAAAATTAACAGTGGTCCTCTTTGTCCTCATCTTTGCCGGGGATAAACTGTTCAAAATTAACAGTAGTCCTCTTTGTACTCATCTTTGCAGGCGATAAACCATTCAGTATCAACAGTGGTCCAGACACATAGAAAAGAAAGACCAATGGGCCTGAGACATCTTCAGAGGAGTGTCCCCTACACATAGCAGAGAAAGTTCAAGTGGCCTGAAGACATCTTCAGAGGAGTGTCCTCCACACATAGCAGAGAAAGTCCAAGAAAGTTCA